>SJYX01011357.1:0-41950 GCA_006410675.1 Oreotragus oreotragus
TGGTGATGGACAGGGAGGCCTGGTGTGCTGCGATTCATGGGGTTGCAAAGAGTCAGACACGATTGAGCGACTGAACTGAACTTATGTTTAACATGTTCTTAACATGGGGAGAGACTCATGAAAAAAGCAGGGTGTAAGTCTACATAGAGACAGTAGGATCCAAATTTTGAAATGGGTGATGGGAGTTATAGGATTTTTAAATTTCTTATTTGTATTCATCTACATTTCCCAAATTTCTTTGTATGAACCATGAATTACTTTATAAAATGCATAAAATAAAAACTAAATATTTTTGCAATAATTTCCACTGAGTGATAGAATTGTGAGTGATTCCTTCTTTTAAAAAATATAATTTTGAAATTTTGTACAAGGACCTCGTATTTGGGGAAATAAATGTTTACTTTTTAAAAATACAATGCTCAATCCTGCCATGAATGAACAGGGGGCTTAGAGTGCCAGAAGCATTAACAGGAGAAAAGATACTTAGCAGACCTATGTTAGTTTACTCTCTAGTTCATACACTACAGATGCCCTATTTCCTGAGCAGGGGATTCAGGCTCCATCACTCCATTACCTCCCTAAGGGGTTCTTATAGTCAGCCTCATCCCTGGGGCCATTTCCTCATTAACTACCCTTCAGCCCAAGGAAGGGTGAGGGGAGAAGGGTTGTCAGTTATATTAAGGGGGTTGTTCTTGTTGTTTTAAACAAACTGGAGAAGCATAAATAAATAAAAGGGTTTATCTAAAAAAAAAAAAAAGAACTGNCCTGGGGCCATTTCCTCATTAACTACCCTTCAGCCCAAGGAAGGGTGAGGGGAGAAGGGTTGTCAGTTATATTAAGGGGGTTGTTCTTGTTGTTTTAAACAAACTGGAGAAGCATAAATAAATAAAAGGGTTTATCTAAAAAAAAAAAAAAGAACTGTGTTAGTTTAAGGAAAGTGTTTAAGAAAATAACATTTGAAGACAGGGTAGACAGGAAGCAGGAGGAGATGGTTATTAGAAAGAGTTTTAAGAAAGCAAAGATACTAGAGGAGTTCAAATTACAGATAGAGGAGTCATGGGACAGAGGGAACTTGAAAGGTAGATTTTACCATGAAGGGCTTTAAAAAAAATTTGTAAAACCTTAGAGGGTTTTGAATCCAAGAGTAAAGAGCTGAAATTAATTTTGTAGGCAATGTTTTTAAACTGCAAGAGAAAATCAGAGTGAATATTAATCTAACAGAAGTGATTTGGATACTCGGGAGAGGACTGGCCATTGCTTCTGATGTGAAGGCACAGGTTTCCCTGGTGGTCCAGTGGTGAAGACTCTGCGCTTCCACTGCAGGGGGCGCCCTTGGTCAGGGAAGTAAGATCTTCCACCCCTCCATCTGGCCAGATAGACACACAGATCAGAAGCAAGTCACACAACCAAGTCGCCGTCTTGCCCTCAGACAGAAACAGAAAACCCTGCAAAGACCAGGGATGCCAGAGGTGGAATCTGGCCAATTGCGTGGATGTGAGTGGGCTGCTGGGGAGAGGAGGGAGTCAAAAAAATTCAGACTTTTCAAGGCTGGTCTTGGGAAGACATTGGTGCCTGTGACGCTGCAGAACTTAAACCTGGGGGCCACTGCTCCCCACATGAGTCGAATTTAAGGGTTCTGTGAACCTTGATGGGAAAAATGAGATCTTTATTTTCACTAACGTCTAGAAATTGAGCACTTTCCTTTATTATGAAGGTAGGAAGTGGGGTGTGGTATTGGGTGGGGGAAACATTGCCGAAGTCATGAGCTGTCTCTCTTTTAAGCTATATTTCTTTGGTAATGGTCTGCAGCATCCAATGGAAACATTCCATCTAGAAAGATGCTCTGTGACACAGATGTGTAGAGCGGACTTTTGGACTCTGAGGGAGAGGGAGAGGGAGAGGGAGAGGGGGAGGGGGAGGGTGGGATGATTTGGGAGAATAGCATTGAAATATGTATACTATCATGTAAGAAACGAATCGCCAGTCTATGTCCAATGCAGGATGCTTGGGCTGGTGTATGGGGATGATCCAGAGGGATGATGTGGGGTGGGAGGTGGCAGGGGGGTTCATGTTTGGGAGTTCGTGTACACCCGTGGCAGATTCATGTCAATGTATGCCAAAACCAATAGAGTACTGTAAAGTAAAATAAAGTAAAATGGAAGCTCTAAAAAAAAAAAAAAAAGAAAGAAAGAAAGATGCTCTGTGAATGCAGTTCCTCTATTGAATCTACACTTCTCTCAGATTGTTTTCCCTCTTCCCTGGCTACCCAGAGTGATGCTGATTTGGGATACTTGCCCAGGACGTAAGGAGGGTTGTTGGCAGCTGTCTCCCCTAAACTGTTGGCCTGGCCAATGATGAACAGTGGACCATGCAGGTCCTCTGAGACAGAACCTCAGAATATACTAGAGAAACTTGGGAAACAGGGGCAGAAGACCACACATCTGAAGCAAGCTGAAGACCTTTAGAAGAGCCCAGGCATTGGCAGCAAAAGCTGAGTTGTGGGTGGGGGAGGGGTTTTGAGGGGAGGGCCTGCTCTGCCCCACAGAACCTAGCAGTGAGCATAGCACAGGGATTTGTGAAAGGAGGCTGGCTCAGAGGAGGACTGCAGGAGAGTGAGCCACAGGACTTCCCCACTCGGTCCAGCAGTTAAGACGCCATGCTGCCAATACAGGGGGCGTGGGTTTGATCCCTGGTCGNTCTGCCCCACAGAACCTAGCAGTGAGCATAGCACAGGGATTTGTGAAAGGAGGCTGGCTCAGAGGAGGACTGCAGGAGAGTGAGCCACAGGACTTCCCCACTCGGTCCAGCAGTTAAGACGCCATGCTGCCAATACAGGGGGCGTGGGTTTGATCCCTGGTCGGGGTACTTAGATCCCACATGCCAGTGGTGCAGCCAGGAAAAGCAAGAAACAAACAAAAAGAAGAGTGAGCCGAGATAGGACACTAGTAACTGAATGCAAAGTCCTGAAGGAATGGAAATACATGACGATCTCTCTTCAATTTGTGAAATCGGATTGTTAGGTTTACAAGGATGTTAAACAGCAATTTAAAGCCCCTCTTTATCCATGTGTGTGTAAACAGGCTTGAAGAGGTGAAACAACCTGCTTTACAGTCATGGCCAATTAAGGAAGAAACTGGAAGGGCTAGAGCCCAGGAGTGCTGAGTCTCGGTCTATGATTTTGTTTCCCAGTAAATCCAGTTTCTTTCCTCAAATAAGATCCTAAGCCGGCTACAAGATGAACATAGTTCATAAAATTTCAATCTACCAATTTCCCATAAAAGAGACCTGCCCAAGTCTGGGCCGGGGAGGGGACATCTCAGTGCCCTCAGTGGCAGGTGGAAGTGGCTGAAGAGGAAGGCTGTGTAGGGTTTTCACCAGCTGGCCTGTACTTGTACAGCAGCCCTAACAATTAGACTGTAAAGAACTGGAATTTGGGGGACTTCCCTGGTGGTCCAGTGGTTAAGAATCCGCCTTGCGATGCAGGGGTCAAGGGTTTGATCCCTGGTCAGGGAACTAAGATCCCACCCGCCGTGGAGCAATTAAGCCCTGCAAACCGCAACCACTGAGCCTGCACACCAGTACTGGGGAGTCTGTGCACCACAATGAAAGATCTCACATGCTGCAACCAAGACCCAAAGCAACCCAAATACTAAAAAAAAAGAAAGAAAAAAGGAACTTGAATTTGGGATGAAATTAAAGAGGTCATTCCTTTCCCAGTTTGCCCTTTATGACAGAAGAAGTCCCCTTTCTTGCTGTTCCCATCTCTGTAACTCTCTCCCTACATGGACACCCTCCAGAAAAGCTGTTTCTGAACAACCTTCTTACAAGGCCTTCTGGTTGTCTGTTAAATTACAACAGGTTGCAGCTCATAAACAAGTGCCCACAGTGAAGTGGGGGCAGGTATAAAAATAAACCGCAGGCTGTTTTAAAGCAGTTTAGGAAGGAATAGAGTTTACAAATTCAGAAACACATGGGAAGATGTTTATGTCAAATTCCCACACCGACAGCTTTCCCTTAGCCAAAATGCGTGGTTGCTGAGTGGGTGCAAGTGTGGGGAAAGAGAAAGAGAGAAATTAAAGGGGGTTAATGTGGTGTTTTGGTGTTTTATTCTGTTTAAATTCAGAGAGAGAAGGAGAGAGAAAGAGAACTGCATCACAGCTCTAAAGAAAATGAGTTAAATTGTGATGGCAACTATGTAAAAATATGTATAGAGACAAGCATAATATGCAAACATGAAAACAATTGCATTGGGGAAGGTGGGATTATGGATGATTTCCTCCCAAACCTTTAATACTGTTCAACATTTTCAATGAAAAAAAAATTTTTTTTTTGGTTCTGCCATGGGATCTAAATTCCCCAACCAGGGATTGAACCCAGGCCCTCAACAGTGAAAAAGTGGAGTCCTAACCACTGGACCAGCAAGTAATTACCTCAAAGAAATATTTTAATTTTTAAAATTTTGTTTCCTGACTCTTTTGTTAACCTGATGTTCAGTTCAGTCGCTCAGCTGCATCCGACTCTTTGCGACCCCATGGACTGCAGCATGCCAGGCCTCCCTGTCCAGCACCAACTCCCAGAGTTTATTCAAACTCATGTCCATTGAGTCGGTGATACCGTCCCACCATCTCATCTTCTGTGGTCCCCTTCTCCTTCCACCTTCAATCTTTCCCAGCATTGGGGTCTTTTCAAATGAGTCAGTTCTTATAACCTGATATTTTAAGGTCACAATCCCTCCAAATTATTATTATTTTTTAATTATTTGGTTGTGCTAGGTCTTAGTTGTAGCATGTGGGATCTTGTTCCCTGACCAGGGATCAAATGCAGGCCCCTTGCATTGGGAGTGCAGAGTCTTAGCCACTGGACCACCAGGGAAGTTTCTCCTTCCAAATTCTTTTCTGTTGTCCAGCACAGTAGTTTTTTAGGACAGCCAAACACTGAGCATCATCTAAATGTTTCAGAGCATGGGTGGAATAGACTGTGGCTCAGTCATAACAAGGGGCCACTATATAGCCATTCAAAAGGAAGTTGCCTGTTGGAATGTGTGGCTATGGAATAACAGCCAAGAGAGTAAACCAAAGCAGGTATAGGATAAATTTAAATGTGTGCATACACACACACACAAACACACACACACACAAATGTGTACCTAACCATGGAAAATTTCTGCAAGGGTACCCAAGAAAGTTGGTAATTGCTACCTCCATCTGGAGAAGGGAATTAGAGAGGGCAAAAGGTGAAGATTCACTTTTCATAAAATAAATTCTTATAGTGTTTGAAAAAAATATGTGTGTGGGCGTATAATATACTGGTATCACTTTTCTAAGTCCTATTAACTTTCTAGGCAATGTCCTAAGTGTGTTCTTCCTAAGTAGTTTCAAGATGTAGAAGTCCTATTCTCGTCCCCATACTTAGAAAACAGACAATCTGATTATGCCTAGAGTTGTCAAAATGTGGAGGCAATGTGTGAAAAAACTAAATATGCTCATCTTTCAGAGGGAGGTCTGCTGAGATGTATATACATAAGTGCAGCCAAAGAACTGGGTCAGCCTCCCACCAGGCCATCCCAAATAAAGCAGCAAGGAAATGAGCTGCTTCACTCTTCTCTCCTTTGGAGGGCCAGGGGTGCCCTGTACTTCAAAAGATACACATTAGTCCAGATCCACAGAACCATCCTGAAGCCCTGGGAATCATGTTATCTCCCAAATATTCTACACAGGGTTCGACCCAAACAATTCCCAAGTCTCCCTGGGCTCAGATCAGTATTCCAGACCTTCAGGGAACCAAAACAGTGTGTCTGGATACAGAAGACTGACTTGAACGTCTTCTGGCGGTGGTTTAGTTGCTAAGCCATTTCTGACTCTTGCAACCCTCTGGACTGTAGCCTGCCAGGTTCCTCTGTCCATGGGATTTTCCAGGCAAGAATACTGGAGTGGGTTGCAATTTCCTTCTCCAAGGGATCATCCCGACCCAGGGATGAACATCTAGCCTCCATATATAGGACCCTTCCCTGCATCCCTCTGCCCAGTGATACTGTGTGCCACGCACTTTAATATTCTGACCACTCTTTTTTACTTTACAGATCATGTTACCTTCACTTTCAAAAGTTTTCTTTGCTTTCACATATTTCAGGCTCTAATGAAAGAATGTTTAACTACAAATTCATGAGAAGGGATGGCAAAACCTTTCTGTCATTCCCCGCTGGGCATCTCAGCCTGAAGGATGTTCAGAGTTAATCAGACCAAGGGAAAACCCAAGATGGTGGGTTGTACATGACTGAATGCCTGGGATGACCAGACCCCAGAGAGGGAAAACCACTTGCTCTGAGGTTCTCTGGAACCAAATAATGACAGGTTTGGACACTTAGAGGAATAGGAGATGGCAAAAGGCCTCGATGGGAAGATGGCAGGGGAGACCATGGAACTCAGCGAAGACAGCAGACAACAAATGGTGGGTTGTGGGCACAGCTGCAGAGTGACCTGAATTAGCCAGTCCACTGTTTTCCCCCAAACATGCTGCCCCCAAAGAACTTAAAAGGGAAGCATTCTCTTGGTTAAGTTAAAAATCACTGTGTTCAACACGTTTCCCCATAATTTCTGACACAGATGAAGACTGCGTGTTCATGATGTTCCTTATCGCTGCCATGCCTACTAAGTCAGCCAGCTCTGGTCTATTCTGAGCTTTTACTTCATTGGTAAGGACACGTGTGTGTGTGTGTGTGCCTTTATCCCTGACTCTCCCTGTTTTAGAGATTACTAGAACCTACACCAGGGCATGGGGCAAGAAAGAAAGCCCATTTATATAAACCATTCTGATATGTGCTGCTTTTAGTTCTGAAACCAGGAGCTAAAATGAGATCTGTGAATTTGATTAGCTATGCTTTGCTCCGTGACCACACACATGCCAAAATTGGTTCCATTTGGAAGAAGTAAAATGTATTCCCTGCCTTCTCCTTGCTTAAGTGACCTCGATCCCTTTTAACCAGCAGGTCTCTTGACTCACCAGTCTGGGGAGGGACACAAGTGTCACCTCCAGTGGCGGTGAATTCCCAGTGTTCTGTCCACTAACTTTGCCTGCCCCCGCCCAAGATGGATGCGCTCAGGCTTTTGCTTTAAATACCAGTAATTCCACTGTCATCATGGACCTTTCTCACAGTCCACTTTTTAGTGTTTCATTATCTCACTGCTATTTTCTCCAGATTTTCCATATTGTTCTTGAAGTCTCAGCTCCAAGCTGGAATGCAGGGTCCAGCACAGGCTGTCACACAGCCTGGTTAAGGGTCACTTCCCTGTCCAGCTTCCATGTGGGTCTCCTTTTCTCCGTAGAGACCAGCATCCCAGGGCTGTCCATGCACAGGCTGTGTGCTCACCAGCCTGCAGAGCAGCTGCTGACTCATGCTTACTTTGGGATCTGCTAGGACCCCTGGCTCTCCTGCCCTTCGGCCAGGACAGCCACCACCAGCCTCCTTGGAGCGCCTTCCTCCCATCACCTTCTGGGCGCTTGGCGCTGACCTGACAAAGAAGCCTCACCAGCCTGCCCTGCCCCAGCCCGGCCCCGGCCCACCTGGAAGACGTCGTTGGCGCACTTGCGACACAGGTTGTGCTGGCAGGGGAGGATCACCACCGGTTTGGAGAACATCTCCAGGCAGATGGGGCAAATAAGCTGCTTCTCCAGGTTGTCCATGCTGTGTGCATCCCCTAGCAGCGGCTTGAAACCCACCGTGAAGTTCATCCCCTCAGCGATTGTGCCTACCCTGGCCTTGGCCCTGGTCTTGGCCTTCTCTCACTGCCTCTGGATGCTTCCTCGTGTACTTTCGACAGTCTTCCGACTCTTTGTGTTCCCTTCTGTTGCTCACTCCTGAAACAGCTCTATGTCTCCTGTCCCTTCCGCAAAACAATTTGCCTCGTCCTTAGATAGCTGTTTTCAGACACTTCTCTGCCTCGCTTTAGTTTCTGCTCTGTACCCTGGCCAGGCACACGTAGCTTTTTCTCTTCCTCTCTCCCTGAATGGCTCTGTCCCTGGAAATTTCTCCTTTTGTTTCCCAAACCCCTCTTGTCCACTCTGCGGGCAGCGCTGTTTGTCTCTCGCTCCCCAGAGAGGAGATTAGTTTTTAGCGTGGGGGTGGGGAACAAGGGGCATGTGTGTGTGACATTCCAGCTCCCAATTTAGCTCCTGTAAGGCGAGCCACAGCTGTCACCGAATGAGTGACCCTGACTCATTCGGGAACGGCTGACTCCCCAGAGCAAGAGTGGGGTGAACTTCACTGCTGTGGTGGAAGCCGAGGTGGGCAACAGAGGTGCTCTCACTCAGAAGGCTCCTGTGAGCCCCCGACCCCCATGCTTGGGCCTGGGTGCCTCTTCCGGGTAGCGACACAGAATCTCAACTGGCCTGTGTGATAGGCACCATACATGGCTTGGGTGAAAGGAGAGATCCTGCTGGACCTACAGATAGAGACAATGAAATTTTTTGCCTCCAAGGCTTAGTCAGTGACTCTGAACATCTTCCTCTGAATCCCATGATTCAAAACAAGGGCACCAGAGATGAGAGAGAGGCTCTTTTTTGTTCTTGCCCAGATCTTTCTTATATCCCCTTGCCCTAGGAATAGAAGCCCAGGAGGCTGGAGCTGGCAGGTGTGTCAGGGCCTGAAACGACCTCATGAGCATATGCCTGAGAAAACACAGGATTCTAGTCCCTGAACACATCACTGGAGCCACACCAAGGACATGTCTTCATTTGTTAGGAAATCTAGAGAAGCAGAGTTGGGCAGAAAGGACCTGGATGCCAGGGACCTATTTTGGGCACCGAGGGAATCGGTCTCCAGGGGAAATTTAGAGCACTGACAAAGTCATCATCACAAGGCTCTGGGAAGCCTCTGTCCCAGCTCCACACATGTCCTGATCTCTGGCTCCCTGAGGCAGGCTGGTCTCAGATATGCCCACCTGTCCTCTACCTTTTTCTCCTTCTTCTTCTCTATCCCAGGCATGATTTGTCTTTTGGGGGCCCAACATATGCACTGGGATTGGATTTTAAAAAGCTCTTTTATTGACTGACATTCCTTAGCCCTTCTCCCGGTCAGGAGAGAGAAGTTTGAGGAGTTACTAGGTTCTGACCCTGCAAAGATGGGGAATGGTGTGATGAGGATACCAGACAGACAGTGCGATGAAGCACACGTAGGGAAAGGGTCTGGAAACATTCAGTCTTTATCCTATCACATTTTTCATGCCCCTATTTTAAGCGCAAAACATATAGTGATCAGCTTGTACAACATGAGACCAGAAGGATGGAAGCCGGCAGGCACTGTGGTGTGAACTTTGGTCGACCCACAGGCCCCGTGCTCATGGATGCTGTGCTAGGAGCTGCAGTCCAGGGAGAAGTGAAAGGCGGGACAACGACCTCTAAGCCTCAAACGCACTTATGCTCTTCCTGAGTTGTCTCATGGTGGTACGGGATGAGGCTGGCAATGCCAAGGGCATGGGCACCAGATGAGACCAGCTCCCAGAAAGATGAACTCGCTTGGGAATGAGGCTGAACGAAGAGTTCTTGGCACACAGAGTTGCAACAAAGGTGGGTCACCTGACACAGCAGCTCCAGGACAGGATCCATCCTGCTTGGTTTTCAGGATCCTGATGGAAGTCTCATAAGTGGCTGACACTACCGCTGACACTGGCTCAAATTCCAAGGAAGGCACAGGAAACACAATGTTCAGGAAAAGACTGTCACCCCTGCCTAAGACCTCACAAGGGTTGGGTAGGAGGGCTGCTCTCTAACAGGTTAAAATTGGGACTAGAGCTAAAAAGAACAGCGGGGTGACCCTGTACAGCCAGGGTCAGTTGCAGCATCCAGGACAAAGATGGGGTCCTCACTGGGATGGGGGCCATCAGTGCTTCTGACTTCTGAAGATGCGAGTCTTACATGTAGAAGGGGCAAATCAGGGTCAATGTCAGGACAGGGCTACTTGCTCCTCTCTTCCCCGACTCCAGTGGCCTGGGCAGCAGAAGGCACTCTCACTGGGTCAGCATCTAAGGGCAGAAGAAGATGGCATCTTATTAACTAGAACAAATGATCATGCAGAATTCAAAGCAAACCCCCTACAGGTAAGGATACAAAACCTGTAGTCCACACTAGAAAGATATAACTTTCCAATAAAGACTCGGCTGAACTGTTTTTAGTGTGTATTTTTTTTTCTTACCCTTTAGTTATTGCTGCATTGCAGTTTTCATACCTCACTCTTCTTCATCTTTTACTAATTATCATCATTAGAACCATCTTCCCCTCTTTTAAAATGTTCTCTGTGTCCTATGATGGATTGAAAAACACACATGTAAACATCTAGTAACAATTTTTTAGTCTGTTGTGTATGCTAAGTTATGTCTGACTCTTTTGAGACCCCAGGGACTGTAGCCCACCAGGTTCCTCTGCCCTTGAGATTTCCCAGGCAAGAATACTGTAGTGGGTTGCCATTTCTTTCTCCAGGGGATTTTCCTGACCCAGGGATCAACCTGAGTCTCCTGCTTTAGCAGGCAGATTCTTTACCACTGAGCCACCTGGGAAGCCCATTTTTTAGTCCACTGGTGAGAAAAGGGTTACCTTGCAGTTATGTATTCCTGTCACTAGATGGCACTGGTGTGAATTTCAGTCAACCCACACCTCAGGGGATAATCTTAGACACGACTTCTCTTGAGTAAATGCAAAGAACTGCATCCTCTAACTTGTCTTCAACTACTGCCTCTTCTAGGCACAGTCTCCCACCCCGTTCCTTACCTTAATGCTCACCCCATTCATTAAGCTTAACAGTCATAGAAAGCGAACATTACGTTTAAACTCAGTTTTTGGCATAAGCCCCTCAGAAACCAAGTGTACCCTCTTCTCTTTCTTCACTTGGCCCCAATACTGACTTGAGAGTTGGGGGTTCACAGCTGAGAGTTCAGGGTTTCACCCACAACCCTAATTCAGCTCTCACCCCAGTCCCTGCCTGTGGTTCTCACCTGACCTTGGAGGCTGATGCTGGACATTTGACGTATATTTTTTGTTAGTTGCTTCCTCAGGTGGTGGCTTAAGTGCTCCACAGCAAAAGCAGCAGCAGCAGCAACAACAGCAACAGGTGAGCAGAGCACACAGGAGGACAAGTGTCTACAAGGTGGGAAAGAATGGCTTCGATCCAGCAGTTACTGTGTATTTCCATTCAAGCTCCACCCAGACTCAATTCTTCTGGCACCCAGTATATGAGACAATAGAAGCATTTGTTCTAGGAGAGGAGAATCAGCCATCCTAAGAGTGGAGGGTTGCCCCTCCTTCCTTACTTTTTAAGGGACCAGAGGAATTGTGTACCTTGAACCAACAACTGTTCATTGTAAAATAGTATGTGACTCCTTCTTCGCCAAAGTGATTGTATATATATATTCCCAATGAGCCATGCCGGTCATAAATTTTCCGCTTCTTAGGGTCACTCAGTACGGCATGGGCTGTGTTGATCTCCTTGAAGATTTCTGCTGCTTGCGCATCCCCCGGATTCTTGTCTGGATGATACTTCAAGGCCAGTCTCCTAGCCAGGCAATACACAAAAGAAGGGTGGGCAGAGGATGGGAGTGGTGGGGGTGGGAGGGTTACGATGAATAACAGGGATAAGTCTCTAGAGGGTGAAGAAAGAATGCCTAAGAGGATGGAGGCAAGCAGCCCAAATCTACATTCCTTCACACGGAAGAGGATGATGGCCCCATCTGGCCCCAAAGTGGAGGTCTGGGTATTTAAAAATTGGGTCAGGGGACTTTCCTGGTGATCCAGTGGTTAATAATCTGCTTTCCAGTGCAGAGGACGTGGGTTTGATCCCTGGTCAGGGAACTAAGATCCCATTTAGGCAACTAAGCCCGTGCCTTCTAGAGCCTGCATGCCACAAGGAAAGATCCTACATGCCACAACAAAGACCTGATGCAGCCAAATAAATATTAAAAAAAAAGGGGGGGGTATCAGAAAGCAAGGTAGGAGGAGAAGGGTTTAAAGGGGAGAATTGCGAGATTTAATAAGGGGTTGATGTCAGAACCTGTAGGCCTTCTTGACGTCTTCAGGTGAGGCGCCCTTCTTAAGCTCCAGCACTGCATAAAGGGTTGATCCAGACTTGGACAACTGGCGGGCGGCCTCGTCCACATGAGCCATGATCTGAGTGGGAGGAGGGGAAGCGTTTGTGAGAACTTCCAGGGGTGGGGGCCACAGAGAAGTGAATTTCCAGTGACAGGAAACTCATCACCTTCAGGGGCGAGGCAGGAAAGTGGCTAATGGGACAAATATCAGACAATGGTGAGTGGCATCTGTGACTAGCAGGAGCACAGGTGACAAGACATTTGAATTCAAGTTTTACAGAGGAAACGTCTTCTCCTCAGCTTCCCCAGTGCCCATCAGATGCACAGAGCTCCAGACACCCCACATTCTACAGAGGTGAGGTAAGAGGAGGTCTGAGGTGAGGTGAAGTCGCTGAGTCGTGTCTGACTCTTTGCAACCCCCTGAACTGTAACCTACTAGGCTTCTCCGTCCATGGGATTCTCCAGGCAAGAATACTGGAGTGGATTGCCATTTCCTTCTCCAGGGGATCTTCCCGACCCAGGGATCGAACCCGGGTCTCCTGCATTGGAGGCAGATGCTTTAACCTCCGAGCCACCAGGGAAGCCTGTAAACCCCGCCAAAAGATCCATTTTGTCCAGAGCTACAAGTACTGTACAGAAGGAGTCCTGAGCCTGTCCAAGTCCTTGTTGGGTCTGAAAGCCCAGCAGGATCCCAGTCTCAGAACAGGCTGGGTGGGGAATCCTGGCGGTCCACAATCTCCAAGGGAGCAACAAGTCAGCCCAAACCATGAGCTGCCTAAGAGAAACCAGGCGTCTAGAAACCAGGCCAGAAAGCAGTGCCGGCACCTAGGCCAGACACTTTCTCCCTCCTAGCCACCCCTCTCAAACCATCCACCCGTCCCTCAGGGAGAACAGGGAGATGACTCAAGGGATGAAGGAAGAAGTGAAAACCGGGAGCTGTTGGGTCTGACCAGAGAGGCAGCAGGGAGCAGGACCCCAGGGAGTGGGAGAGAGCCCGGGAGGCCGTGGTCTGGGAGAACCAAGGCGACAGCTCAGAAGAGAGTGCTCTGGTTCCTCAGGTCCCCTCTGGCTCTGTGTGGACCCCTCATCCGGCCTGGCATCTCCCTCGTAGTCGCTCTACTCAGCCGGGAGGCCTCACGCAACCTCCATGAAGGTGCGAGACTTCACAGGGCAGCGGGCCAGTGGCGACCGAGCCTGCGCACTGCGTCAACACTACGGGTCACTTTTTGGCGCTGCCGGTAGGTCTTGGTTGGGGCTGGAGTGGGACTTATTTCACTCGCGGGAAGCCTGAGCGTAGGGATCTGGGGTGTCAGTTTCTGCCCCATCCGCGGGTGCAGCCGCTAGGGGCGTCCCTTCTCCCGTGAGAGGGGGAATCATTCATCCTCATCCGGGACATGACTCACCGACTCACTTAAGGAAAGATAACAGGGCTTGGAAACCGTGGCTGTATGCGTCGTATGGTTGCTGCGAACCTTTCTCAAGAGATGTATTACCTTCCTCGCCTACTTTCACAGAATTTAGAGGTGGCCACCTGGTCCTTTTTCTTTTCCCGTCCACGGGACACTCCTACACATGCTTTAAGACCTACATCAAATGTCAGTATTCCTAAGAAACTTTCCTTCATTCCCTCAATTGTTCCCACCTTCCTCTATAAAAGCATTTATCCTATCGTATTGTAATTTACCTTGCATCTTCCTTTAAAATGATGTCTTGAACATTTCCAAAAGTCATGCCTGTTCTTCAGAAACATCCTTTAAATACTATTACATAAGGAGGATGTACCATAATATAATTACATAATCCAGATTGGATAATTGTTTCTAATCATGATATTAATAGTATAATGACCTTATGAAAAATCTTTAATCTTTAAGAAAATCTTTTTTTTTCTTTAGTGTAGATTTCTGGAAGTGGAATTATTGGGTCAAAGCGAATTTTTTTTGAGGCTTTTGATCCGTATCACTTTCTTTCCAGAAAGTTACCAAAAGTACCTATTTACCTACTTAACTAATTTACATGCCACTTGCAGGGCATAAGGGCACCTATGGGTGCTTGGCCTCACTTCCTGTAATCTCCGACAGGCTTGCATGAAGTTTACTACTTCATGATGTTGGTTTTCGTAACTAAGGAACGCCAGTGGTACCTGTAATGTGTAACTGAAAAAACTTTATTGTTTCAATACTATCTCTGTCACCTGTCTTTTGGCTTTTATTATCTCTTCCCTTTATTACTGTTACTTATGCACATTTACCTCCTCTTCTAGAGATATTAATCCAGTGGTCATTGTGCTGGTTGCACATGGCTTCAGTTGCATGCCAAAGATGTGAGTCATCTGAGCAAACTAAAGAGTCCATGTTCAACATGCACAATGACCACTGGATTAATTTATTTCTGTAGATCAGTGTAGGGGTGGGGATGAAAACCTTTGGTATCACGCACCAGTTCATAGGTTCTGGGTTAGATGAGTTTAGAGGTTAGTCACCCAAAGTAAAGGAGCTAAAGTTGACAATTATTTTTTTTTACGATAGTATATTGTTTCAATATATTGTTCTATTTTATTACTGTTGTAATTTTTTAACTTAAATTTTCTTTTTTTTTTTTTTAATTTTTTAACACTGAAAACATTTTGTATTGGGGTATAGCTGACTAACTGTTGTGGTAGTTTCAGGGAACAACAGAGGGACTCAGCCATACGTGTACATGTATCCATTCTCTCCCAAGTCCCCCTCCCGTCCAGGTAGGCACATAACATTGATAAAGTTGGCAATTTTTTGATGGTTTGTTCTCTAACTAACCTCCAGCTTTTTGTCACCATCATGGGATGACAGAACTAGTGGAACAGCCCTAGTCGTTTCTTCACCAGCACTGGGAAGAGAGCAGAAGGCACTGGAAGTTCACTGTACTACTCGAACTCCTTCTCTCGGTCTACAGGCCCAGTGTGGTCTGGCCCCTGCCTCTCCCTCCAGCTCCGTGAGTACCACTGTCTTGCTTGCTCAGGTCTCCGCTGCAGCAGTTTTCTGTCAGTTCTTTGAAGACACTGTGTTCCTTCACCCTCCCCTGCTTGGAGGACTCCTCCCCAGGCTACATGCGTGGCTGAGTTTAGAAGGCTGAGAGTCCTTCTAAATTGAGTTCCACTTCTCTCTCCCCATCTCAAAATACTCTCACCATCACTTGTGAATATATATATAAGCATCTGAATGCAGAGTTCCAAAGAATAGCAAGAAGGGATAAGAAAGCCTTCTTCAGCAATCAATGCAGAGATAGAGGAAAACAACAGAATGGGAAAGACTAGAGATCTCTTCAAGAGAATTGGAGATACCAAGGGAACATTTCATGCAAAGATGGGCTCGATAAAGGATAGAAATGGTATGGACCTAACAGAAGCAGAAGATATTAAGAAGCAGTGGCAAGAATACACAGAAGAACTGTACAGAAAGGATCTTCACGACCCAGATAATCATGATGATGTGATCACTAATCTAGAGCCAGACATCTTGGAATGTGAAGTCAAGTGGGCCTTAGAAAGCATCACTAAGAACAAAGCTAGTGGAGGTGATGGAATTCCAGTTGAGCTGTTTCAAATCCTGGAAGATGATGCTGTGAAAGTGCTGCACTCAATATGCCAGCAAATTTGGAAAACTCAGCAGTGGCCACAGGACTGGAAAAGGTCAGTTTTCATTCCAGTTCCAAAGAAAGGCAATGCCAAAGAATGCTCAAACTACCGCACAATTGCACTCATCTCACACGCTAGTAAAGTAATGCTCAAAATTCTCCAAGCCAGGCTTCAGCAATATGTGAACCGTGAACTCCCTGATGTTCAAGCTGGTTTTAGAACAGGCAGAGGAACCAGAGATCAAATTGCCAACATCCGCTGGATCATGGAAAAAGCAAGAGAGTTCCAGAAAAACATCTATTTCTGCTTTATTGACTATGCCAAAGCCTTTGACTGTGTGGATCACAATAAACTGTGGAAAATTCTGAAAGAGATGGGAATACCAGACCACCTAACCTGCCTCTTGAGAAATCTGTATGCAGGTCAGGAAGCAACAGTTAGAACTGGACATGGAACAACAGACTGGTTCCAAATAGGAAAAGGAGTACGTCAAGGCTGTATATTGTCTCCCTGCTTATTTAACTTATATGCAGAGTACATCATGAGAAACGCTGGACTGGAAGAAACACAAGCTGGAATCAAGATTGCCGGGAGAAATATCAATAACCTCAGATATGCTGATGACACCACCCTTATGGCAGAAAGTGAGGAGGAGCTAAAAAGCCTCTTGATGAAAGTGAAGGAGGAGAGCGAAAAAGTTGGCTTAAAGCTCAACATTCAGAAAACGAAGATCATGGCATCCGGTCCCATCACTTCATGGGAAATAGATGGGGAAACAGTGGAAACAGTGTCAGACTTTATTTTTTTGGGCTCCAAAATCACTGCAGATGGTGACTGCAGCCATGAAATTAAAAGACGCTTACTCCTTGGAAGAAAAGTTATGACCAACCTGGATAGTATATTCAAAAGCAGAGACATTACTTTGCCGACTAAGGTCCGCCTAGTCAAGGCTATGGTTTTTCCTGTGGTCATGTATGGATGTGAAAGTTGGACTGTGAAGAAAGCTGAGCGCCGAAGAATCGATGCTTTTGAACTGTGGTGTTGGAGAAGACTCTTGAGAGTCCCTTGGACTGCAAGGAGATCCAACCAGTCCATTCTGAAGGAGATCAACCCTGGGATTTCTTTGGAAGGAATGATGCTAAAGCTGAAACTCCAGTACTTTGGCCACCTCATGCGAAGAGCTGAGTCATTGGAAAAGACTCTGATGCTGGGAGGGATTGGGGGCAGGAGGAGAAGGGGACGACCGAGAATGAGATGGCTGGATGGCATCACGGACTCGATGGACGTGAGTCTGAGTGAACTCCGGGAGATGGTGATGGACAGGGAGGCCTGGTGTGCTGCGATTCATGGGGTCGCAGAGAGTCGGACACGACTGAGCGACTGAACTGAACTGAACTGATTTAAGGTCTGCCTTCACCAGTCGACAGTGAAGTCCATGAGGGCAGGACCTTGTCCATTTGTTCACCATTGTGTCCCCAACACCTGGAACCATGCCTGCTCATAATAAGTGAATTAATGATTTGCTGAATGAGCAATAGCAGAGGGAGCCCTCTGCTGGTCCAGTGGAGGTCCAGTGTTTGGGCCATAGCAAGAATTCCCTAGAACAGAAACGCTTAGCTGGAGAATTGGACAGGACTCAGAGTCAGCCTTTCCTCATACAGCCTGAGACAAGAAGACAGACACACGAGAGATAAAGAGACAGAAGCATTAGGAGAAAGAGTAATGGCAATTCTGGGCTCCTTGTTTCTCGTTTGTCTTAGTTTTCCTCCATTTCTTAACATAGTTTCTGGAATATTGTAGATGCTCAGTAAATGTTGGTTAAATTGAATGAACAAACACACTTGTTTACCTTTTCAAAGCACTTTTTCCTTATTGTCTCCTTTGATCCTCATAGCCCTGGGAGGTGGTGTGATCACATCCCTGCCTTATAGAAGTGAGCCTGAGAAAGAAGACAAATTGTGTTCAGAGAAGGGTTAGTAAACATCTTTCACATCTTGTCAGAGGCTCCAGAATGTTATTACTTCTTATCACTGCCCTCTGACATTCTAATTAATTCTAATCATAGTTTGTGGCTCTTGAAATAGCCATTATCTTTAAGCCCTCTGCTCTCAAGGAGATGACACGGCAGCCAGCAGGCTGCAGAGATGGGAACAGGGCAGTCAGGCTGGTCTGGCATTCTCTGGCCTGGGGCCCTCCCCTAGAAACAGAGCCCTTTTAACTCTCTTTCCTATGCACGGGGTCTCTTCTAACACCCAGCACAGAACTAGGAAGAACACTCAAGCCAGGAGTCTGAAGCCCTAGGTCTTCGTTTTGGCTTTGGCTCTAAAAGGTGTGTGATCTTGGACAAGTCACTTAATCTCTGAGTCTCTTCCCGCTTCTGTGAAGTCCTGGGCTGTTTCACAGGGTTGAGATCAAGACTAAGTTAAATTTGGTAGTAGAAGTAATGGAAACAATTTAAATAACTGCTAAAGGATGATGACAGACTCAGTTTTTTTCTGAAATCATTTGCCCTCCCACCATATCTTGAGTCAATGATCTTAGAAATTTACTACCTCATAGAGCCATGTGGTCTTTCCTGGAGAAAACCAAGAAGCATCCCTTATTTACCCACAAACAACTGAAGTTTTAGTCATATAGCTGGAATATACACATTCAGACAGCACACATTGGCATATTTATACCCAAAATATCATGCTCTTGAACATATGTGGTGGGAGAGAGAGATTGTAATTTGTCATACCCAATTCCCAGGTTCTAGAATTGTACAGATTTTGAGCTGGAAGGGACCTCAGAGACTCAACCAATGCCTTGATTTTTTAATTAGAGAAGTGTGGCCAAGAGAAGATTAACCTGTACAAGGTCAATCTGTGAGCTCTAGACCTGTCTTCTGACTCTAAGTCATATACCGTGTCGGCTCCTTATA
Source organism: Oreotragus oreotragus (assembly GCA_006410675.1). Taxonomy (NCBI): domain Eukaryota; kingdom Metazoa; phylum Chordata; class Mammalia; order Artiodactyla; family Bovidae; genus Oreotragus; species Oreotragus oreotragus. The sequence goes on from SJYX01011357.1 coordinate 18,608, forward strand.
TACACCAGCTCCCTCCCCACTTTAAAATCTAGGTGTAGAAACGGACCGAAGTTCTGGTTGATATTCACATGCCTTCATGGTGATGTTAAAGCAGGTAATGTCCTGCTTTTGCTCCCCCCAGTTGAAGGCATATGTATTACATGTGACTGAAAACACCTTTGGCCCAGTTTGTTTGCTGGTCCTCCCCAGGGCCGTCGCCCATCCTCCCAACATCTCATGGTGGGAGGTGGAGGGCTTCCAACTGGAGAAGCTGCGTTATACCCGTCCTCTTTGCCCTGCAGCCTCAGGCTCTGCAGACATAAGGGCAGGCTAACAGGGCACATGGACAAAGGAGCCTGGTGGGCTACAGTCCATGGGGTCGAAAAGAGTTGGATGACTGAGAAACTAACCCTTTCACTTTCACACTAACAGGACACACCTGCCTTCCCTGTAAAATGGAGATAATAGTCTGCCTCTTAGGGTTGTTAGGAAGATTAGACATTTAACTTGAACAATGCTTGGCACGTGGTGAGTGCTATGTCATCGTTGTCATCATCATCACTGCGTACTTTCTATCCTGTCTCCTCCCAGTTTTGTAAAGGGAGAAATTGCTTTTCATTCTTCCTCTGGGAATAAGGGGTAAATCAAGGTCCTCCCTCTAAGAAGATTTGGAAATTGTCATTGGGATCCTTCCATTCCCTTTCTACATCCTTTCTGAGCCTCTCAGAACTCTATTTTCTCATTCCTCTACCCATTGCCCTCTGGCTATCCAAAATATCCCCCACAGTGCCATAGTGTTCCCCAAGCAGTCAAAACTCCAAAATTACCCCTCTCATTTCCTCTCCTTTAAATGTTTCTAATAAAAACAATCACCTCCCTAAAATGATCTCATCCCTAAGGGTTAGGTGGGAAGCAATTTGATTAAAACCCTGTAATTCAGCTTACAGTGAGAGCAACTATTAGAACCTCATCCCCTTAATTCTTATTAACACAAAAGGAATAACTGGCCGAGTTTCAGGCAGTGTGACTGAATGAAGTGAAAAAGATGTTTTCGGAGGTGACTTTGGGCCTTACATCACTTCTTTCTGTTCAACTCTACCAGTTTCATGTCTTTTCAACTCTGGGGCTCTGCGTGTTCTGAGTCTCCTCCGCCATCTCTGATAAGTTTCCTGTCCCCTCTGTTGGCTCCTCTCCCTTCCTTCATCTCCCGATTGTGGGTATTTTGTATGGTTCAGTCCTTAAGCTCCTGCTTCTGCACTTTCCTCTCTACTTGAGAGATGCAGTCTGTGGGTGTGGCTTCCGCTGGTACTGCTCTGTTTTAGCTCACCTTAGAGCCCTCCACACACCAGTCTTCCACTGCCTCAAAGCCACACTCTGCAATCTGAGCTCATGACCTTGTCCGCACACTGGTTGTTCCTCTTGCTTTCTCCATTTGCAGTAATGTTACGACTCTTTCCAAGACAATGCTGCTCAAAACCCAAACATCAGTGGGCTGTGGACCATTATTTTCCCAAAATTCAGGCCAAAAATTCTTACTCATTTCTTTTTTTTGTTGTTTTAAAATTTTTATTGATTTATTTTTGGCTGTGCTAGGTCTTCATTGCTGTGTGGGCTTTTCTCTAGTTACAGTAAGCAGGGCTACTCTCTAGTTGCAGTGTGAGGCTTCTCTTGTAGAGCCCCGGCTCTAGGGCCCTTGAGCTTCAGTAGCTGTGGTATGGTGAAGGTGAAGGTGAAGTCACTCAGTTGTGTCCGACTCTTTGTGATCCCATGGACTGTAACCTACTAGGCTTCTCTGTCCATGGGATTCTCCAGGCAATAGTACTGGAGTGGATTGCCATTTCCTTCTCCAGGGGATCTTCCCAACCCGGGGATTGAACCCAGAGTCTCCCGCATTGGAGGCAGATGCTTGAACCTCTGAGCCACCAGGAAGCTGTGGTATAGGGGCTCAGTATTTGTGGCTTCCAGGCTCTAGAGCACAGGCTCAGTAGCTGCGGCCCACAGGCTTAGTTGCTCTGTGGCATGTTGAATCTTCCCAAACTATGGATCAAACCCATGTCTCCTGCATTGGCAGGTGGATTCTTTACCACTGAGCCATCCAGGAAGCCCCATTCTTAATCGTTTCTTTTTTCAAAATTGCTCATTTTTTTCTTCTTTTCAGCTTCCACAACCTTGAAGCACCTCAGTCAGAGGGTTTCCATGTCACACTAACTGCTGTTCTAGCCTCCTAAGTGTTCTTGCTACTGCCAGTCTCATGGTGTATACCGCTACCAGATCTTTGTAAAGCAGTGCCTCCATCATTGCTACTCCTTTGCTCATAGCCTACAGGGTGCAAAACAAGCCTTTACATATGACAATGGGAACGTCCCTGGGGATCCAGTGACTAGGACCCTGAGCTCCCAATGCAGGGGCCTGGTCAAGGAACTAGATCCTACCTGCCACAACTAAAAGATCCTGCATGCCCCAATGGAGATCAAAGATTCTTTGTACTGCAACTAAGACCTAGTGCAGCCAAATAAATAAATACAGAAGTCTATAAATTATGGCAATGAACTCTACGATTTGCTACCAAGTTGCCCATCCAAACGCATTGCGTGCTATTGCCCTAAACCTTCTGTAACCATCAGTCTTTTTTCCCTCCCTGTTCTTTCTATCCTCTATACCATTGTCCTCACACCAGTTCCCTTCATGAACTGTCCTTTTAATTAGTCAGTTCATTTACTCAACAAATACCTATTTAGCATTGCTCTATGCCTAGTACCTTAGATACAATGATAATCCATTCACATAGATGATGGCTTATTATGGAAGATAGACATTCGTTAATATCTTCAACAAATATTTATTAGGTGCTATCAGGTGCCAGATACTCTTCTAGGTACTGGGGATATAGCAGCATACAAAACAGACAAAAATTTCTGATGTCATGTAGCTTAAACTCTGGTGAGAGGAGATAGACAGTAAATAAGTAAGATATTCACTATGTTGAGTGGGAATCATCACTATAGGGAAACATAGAGCAGGGAGTGGAGATGGAAGATTTTTGAAGGAAGAATACAATTTTTAAAAAGAAAAACAGAGAAGGCCTGTCAAAGTGATATTTAAGTTAGGACCTGAAGCACGTCCTCAGGTGAGTCGTGAAGACATCTGGCAGAGTGTACCTGGCGTGTTGTAGGACCCATCTGCTAGGGATTGAGGTGGGAGTAGTATGAAATGAGATCAGAGGGGCTGGACTGCATAGGGCTTTGTGGGCCAGTGGAAGCCCTTTGGCTGATACTGAATGAGATGGAGAGTGAGGAAATAGGTCTAGTTGCCTAGCCTGGATGGAGGCTAGATGACAGGGCAACAAAAGCAGTAAAAGGAAGACAACTAGGAGGCTACTGCAATAATCAAGAAGGCAGACGATGGTGGTTTGGACAAGGATGGGAGCAGGATTTGCTGACAGGTTGGATGTGGAGTGAAAATAGAGAAGTCAAGGATGATTCTAAGGTTTCTGGTCTGTACAAGTGGAAGGATGGGGTTCCCATGTTCTGCCCCGGGAGGACTGCTAGAAGGGAACGTTTGGGATGGGTTTATGATCAGGAGCTTGGTTTTAGATGAATCTTGAGATGCTTTTAGACATTAAAGAGGAGAAGTCAAATTGACCTGGGTATATGAGATCAGAGTTCAAATGAGAGAGAGAGAGATCTGGGAATCATCATGTAAGATGCCACTTATTTTTTAATGTTTTTTTTCTTAATAGAAAGTTTCAAACACATATAAAAACAGAATAGTCCAATGATCCTCCAAGTACCCATCCCCCAGCTTCAACAATCGTTTCTTACTATTTCCAGGTAGTCTTTAGAACCTGTAGACTGGATGATATATCCATGGGACTGAGTGTAGAAAGGTAAGAGAAGGGGGTGACCAAGTCCTGGACTATTCCAGCATTAAAAGGTTGGGAAGATGAGGAGGAACCAGCAAAGAAGACTGAAAATAAGCAGTCAATGAAATAAGAGGAAAACTAGATTATGGCATCCTGGAAGCCAAGTGAAGAAATAAATAATCCCTGAATAACAATTTAATGATGGTATAATAAGTGCTAAGGAAGAAAAAGAAGTGTGCAATGAGAATGTATAACCCGCACTAGCCTGGTTTGGGGGAATCAGGGAAGGCTTCTTTGAGGAGGTGACATTTAAGCTGCAGCCTTCCTTCATCCTCTTTATCTCCAACTAAATCCTGCTTCCTCCATCCGCTTCCACTCTGACAATCAGCTCTTCCTTTCTGGGATGGCTTTACAGAGGATTGTGTATCAAGCCCTGGGGACACAGTGGTGAGAAAGACAACATCTGTCTTCAGGGAGCTCCTGCTCTAGTGAAGAGACAGACAAACAAATGATTTTGTTATCATGTGGTGAGTGTTTCCAGCACCTAAGCACAGTGGGACCTTGAGATCACCAGAGAAGAGCAGGTAACCCACCTGGGACAGGGGATGGGGGGATCAGGAAAGGCTTTCTGGGCGTAACACTTCTGTATGTACCCTTCAGCCTGACTTGGCCGTTTCACACATTAACCCTTGCCCACAGGCTTGGACTCCAAATCTTGCCCAAGATCTCTGGCTCAGCCTAAATGCTGACCTCAGCACTGGGCCTTGCTCTCCTTTTCTCCCAATGTGAACTGGTCCAGCCTGAGGCCCCCTGAAGCCCCCTTTTGAGCTGCTCCGTCGCTGTATGCTCTGGAAGCTGGCACAGACCTGTTCTTTTGCCTCACCTCCTTTAGGACTAAGAATAGCCTAAGGACATACCCTAGGGAAAATTAGTATCTAAGGAAGAAGTAAGAGCATCAAGAGTGGGTAAATCAGTAACCCAAAACTGCAGAAGAGAAATCAAGTCAAAGGCAGGAGGCGAGAAAACACGTCCATCTTTTTCACCAGGAATCCCCAGGTGGGAGAGCAAGGTGCATGGCAGGAAATTAATGTTCAGTGAAGGTTAAATGAAGTGTTCCATACAGGGCACCAGCCCTAAGCTGTCCTAACTCCTGCACAATCTTCCCACCTCCTGTCCAGGTGCAGAATGTCTTCCTCAGACCTGGCATTCAAGAGGACACTTTGCAAAGATTTTCACAGGGCCACTTGATGGTTTCTTGAGAAACAGGTGCAAGCTGTCTGTTTCAAAGCCAAGCTTTTCTTGCATAAATTTCCAAGCAAAAGAAACTGTTGGTATTCTCCCAACCCGTTGCACTCGGCTTCCCCAGGCAGCATGTTCTAAGGCCAGGGAGCTGAGGGGAAGGGCAGCCCAGTGATCCATCTGCTCCGACGCCCCTTTCCCTTCCAGCCTTCTCGCTCCCTCCGGGTGGCGGGTGAGCACGTGCCAGCGTCTACGCCCCCTCCCGGGCACCCGGGGCTGCTGTCCCTGAGCCATGCAGGGGCTGGCCTGGAAAGGAAATCCCAGAGGAAGCCATTGTTATCACATTCCCCTGTTGTCATTGGCTGAGGCGTGCCTAGCGGCCCCTGTCCCGCACAGGCTCCCGCGGTGTCTGCCCATTTTCCGGCGCCGGCCGCTCCGGGCAAGGCTACCGCATCCGAGCCCTGGGGGGACGTCTCAGCTTAAAGGCTCTCAGAGTTAGTTGGCCAAGTCCCAGACCCGGTGCGGAGCTTCAAAAACAAACAAAAAACAAAAACAAAAAACCCGACGGCGCCAGGCGAGACTTGCCCGGGGACCTGAGCGAGGACACGAGCTGCACCCTGATTATGACACGGACGAACAAGGTGACCTTGGCAGGTGGCTCCCCTCGCGCCGATTCAGTTTGCCTCCCCATAACCCACAGAGGAAACTGAGGCCCCATGCTTCTCGGAGAGATTGAGGAAAGAAAGCCACCCCACCCTCGCTCCCTTGCAGCGCGTGGACTGTGGGCTGGGTCTCGCGCGGAGAGCTGGGGAGAGGCGAGCGCGTGGAGGAGAGGCTGGCGCGGGCCCCGCGCAGGGCGTGGGTGGAGGCGCGGCACCCAGGGCGCGCGCAGACCCTTTAGTGCTTCCGTTCCTCTCCGCTCCCCAGCGCGGCACAATCCCTCAGCGCTCGCCGCCCGCAAACCTTGGCACGAGCTGCGCTCTCCCCCGCCAGAACAGCCAGCCCGCCGCCCAGTTTGCCTAATCCGTTCAAGCCTCACCTCCTCCGCGAAGCTCTCTCGGGTTAACCCCATCACTTCCAACCACTCATTCTGGCATGTACTCCAGTTTTTGTTGTTGTTGTTGTTAGGACAGAGCTAGTGTCCAAAGGTGAGCTCTGCTGAAGTAAAGAGATACGGTGAACACCCAGACACTCCAAGGACAGAGCTAGTGGCCAACGCTAAGCTCTGCTGAAGGAAAGAGATGTGTCGCCCACCAAGACTCTGAGGACAGAGCTCGGGGCCAATGCTAAGTTCGGCTGAAGTAGAGATGCGGCGCCCACCGAGACTCCGAGGACAGAGTTAGACACTTCGAGGACAGAGCTAGACACTCCGAGAACAGAGCTAGACACTCCGAGAACAGAGCTAGACACTCCCAAGACAGAGATAGTGGTCAAAGCTGAGCTCTGCTAAAGTAAAGAGACACGGTGAACACCCAGACATTCCGATGACATAGCTAGCGGCCAACCCTGAGCTCAGCTGAAGTAAAGAGATGCGCCACCCACCCAGACACTCAGAGGACAGAGCTAGACACTCCAAGGACTGAGCTAGACACTCCGAGGACAGAGCTAGACACTCCGATGACAGAGCTAGTGGCCAACGCTGAGCTCGGCTGAAGTAAAGAGATTCGGTGACCACCCAGACACTCCGAGGACAGAGCCTGTGGTCAACGCTGAGCTCAGCTGAAGTAAAGAAGCGTGGCAGCCACCCAGACACTCCAAGGACAGAGCTAGTGGCCAACACTGAGCTCGGCTGAAGTAAAGAGAGGTGGTGCCCACCCAGAAACTACGAGGACAGAGCTGGGGGCCAACACTGAGCTCGCCTGAAGTAAAGAGATACAGCGCCCACCCAGACACTCTGAGGAGAGAGCCAGTGGTCAACGCTGAGCTCAGCTGAAGTAAAGAGGCGAGGCAGCCACCCAGACACTCCAAGGACAGAGCTATTGGCCAACACTGAGCTAGGCTGAAGTACAGAAAGGCGGTGCCCACCCAGAAACTTCGAGGAGAGAGCTAGCTGCCAACGCTAAGCTCTGCTGAATTAAAGTGATGCAACGCCCACCTAGGCACTCCGAGGACAGACCTAGACTCTCAGAGAACAGAGCTAGACACTCAGAGGACAGAGCTAGACACTCTAAGGACAGAGACTGACACTCCGAAAACAGAGCTAGACACTCGGAGAACAGAGCTAGACACTCCAAGGACAGAGCTAGTGGCCAAAGCTGAGCTCTGCTGAAGTAAAGAGATGCAGCGCCCACCAAGACACTCCTAGGACGGCGCTAGACACTCTGAGAACAGAGCTATACACTCGGAGAACAGAGCTAGACACTTCGAGGACAGACCTAGTGGCCAAAGCCGAGCTCTGCTGAAGTAAAGAGATATGGTGCCCACCCAGACATTCCGAGGACAGAGCTAGTGGCCAACGCTGAGCTCAGCTGAAGTAAAGAGATACAGCACCCACCCTGACACTCCGAGGACACAGCGAGACACTCTGAGAATAGAGCTAGACACTCGGAGGAGGAGCTAGACACTCCAAGAACAGAGCTAGTGTCCAAAGGTGAGCTCTGCTGAAGTAAAGAGATACGGTGAACACCCAGACATTCCGAGGACAGAGCTAGAGGCCAACGCTGAGCTCGGTTGAAGTAAAGAGATGCAGCGCCCACCCAGACACTCCGAGGACAGAGCTAGGGGCCAACGCTTAGCTCGGCTGAAGTAAAGAGATTCGGCGCCCACCCAGACACTCCGAGGACAGAGATAGACACTCCGAGGACAAAGCTAGAAACTCCGAGGACAGAGCTAGTGGCCACCGCTGAGCTTGGCAGGTAAAGAGATGCGTTGCCCACCCAGACACTACGAGGACAGAGCTAGTGGCAAACGCTGTGCTCGGCTGTAGTAAAGAGATATGTTGAGGACAGAGCTTGTGACCAACACTGAGCTCTATTGAAGTAAAGAGATACGGTGGCGACCCAGACACTCCGAGGTCAGAGCTAGGGGCCTACGTTTAGCTCGGCTGAAGCAAAGAGATTCGGTGCCCACCCAGACACTCCGAGGACAGAGATAGACACTCCAAGGACAGAGTTAGAAACTCCGAGGACAGAGCTAGTGGCCACCGCTGAGCTTGGCAGAAGTAAAGAGATGCGTTGCCAACCCAGACACTACGAGGACAAGCTAGTGGCCAACGCTGAGTTCGGCTGAAATAAAGAGATGAGACGCCAGCCAGACACTCTGAGGACAGAACTAGTGGCCAAACCTGAGCTTGGTTTAAGTAAAGAGAGGCGGCGCCCACCCAGACTCTCCGAGGACAGAGCTAGTGGCCAACGCTGAGCTTTGCTGAAGTAAAGAGATACGGTGGCCACCCAGACACTACGAGGACAGAGCTAGACACTACAAGGACAGAGCTAGACACTCCGAGGACAGAGCCAGACACTCCGAGGACAGAACTAGACACTCCGAGGACAGAGCTAGACACTCCGAGGACAGAGCAAGTGGCCAACGCTGAGTTCGGCTGAAATAACGTGATGCGGCCCCCAACCAGACACTCCGAGGACAGAGCTTGACACTCCGAGGACAGAGCTAGAAACTCCAAGGACAGAGGTAATGGCCAACGCTGAGCTCGTCTGAAGTAAAGAGATTCGGCGCCCACCCAGCCATCCCAAGGACAGAGCTAGNTGGCCAACGCTGAGTTCGGCTGAAATAACGTGATGCGGCCCCCAACCAGACACTCCGAGGACAGAGCTTGACACTCCGAGGACAGAGCTAGAAACTCCAAGGACAGAGGTAATGGCCAACGCTGAGCTCGTCTGAAGTAAAGAGATTCGGCGCCCACCCAGCCATCCCAAGGACAGAGCTAGACACTCTGAGGAAACAGCTAGACACTCTGAGGACAGAGCTAGACACTCCAAGGACAGAGCTAGTGGCCAACGCTGAGCTCGGCAGAAGTAAAGTGATACAGCGCCCAGCCAGACACGCCGAGGACAGAGCTAGTGGGCAACACTGAGCTCGGCTGAAGTAAATGGATATGGTGACCACCCAGACACTCCGAGGACAGATCTAGTGGCCAACGCTGAGCTCAGCTGAAGTTAAGTGATACAGCGGCCAGTCAGACACTCTGAGGACAGAGCTAGTGGCCAATGTTGAGTTGCGCTGAAGTAAAGAGATACGGTGGCCACCCAGACACTCCGAGGACAGAGCTAGTCGCCAACGTTGAGCTCGGCTGAAGTAAAGAGATTTGGTGGCGACCCAGACACTTCGAGGATAGAGCTAGGGCCCAACGCTGAGCTCGGCCAAGTAAAGAGATTTGGTGATGACCGATACACTCTGAGGACAGAGCTAGACACTCCAAGGACAGAGCTAGACACTCCGAGGACAGAGCTAGTGGTCAACGCTGAGCTCGGATGAAGTAAAGAGATGCGGCGCCCACCCAGACACTCCGAAGACAGAGCTACTGGCCAACGCTGAGCTCAGCTGAAGTAAAGAGATGCGGCGCCCACTCAGACACTCCGAGGACAGAGCTACTGACCAACGCTGAGCTCGGCTGAAGTAAAGAGATTCGGCGCCCACAGAGACACTCTGAGGACAGAGCTAGTGGCCAACGCTGAGCTCGGCTGAAATAAAGAGTTTCGGCGACCATGCAGATATCCGAGAACAGAGATAGACACTCGGAGGACAGAGCTAGACATACCGAGGACAGAGATAGACACTCCGAGGACAGAGCTAGTGGCCAACGCTGAGCTCGGCTGAAGTAAAGACATGTGGCGCCCACCCAGACACTCCTAGGACAGAGCTAGTGGCCAACTCTGAGCTCGGCTGATATAAAGAGAGGCAGCATGCACCCAGACACTCTGAGCACAGAGCTCGTTGCGAACGCTGAGCTCGGCTGAAGTAAAGAGATGCGACGCCCACCTAGACACTCGGAGGACAGAGCTAGGGGCCAACGCTGAGCTCGGTCAAAGTAAAGAGATGCGGTGCCCACCCAGACACTCCGAGGACAGAGCTAGTGACCAGCACTGAGCTCGGATGAAGTAAAGAGATACGGTGCCCACCAAGACACTCCGAGGACAGAGTTCCCCCCCGCCCTACCTCCGACGAACCCTCCTCTTCACAGAATGTGACAGCTTGGAGTGCACAATCCATCACCATCCCCTTTTCATTACACGCTGGAGGCAGGTGTGAGGGGCAGGGAACATTGTGCATTTGAAGTTTTAACTCCCAGCTCAGCCACCGACTTCGCTGTAAGCCACTCCTTCCCCTGTGCTTTAGTTTAAATGAGGCAAAATGAGGTAATGCTTGGGAAGGTGCTATAGCTTTGAAAGTAAGGAATCCACCTGCTGGAAAGCTGAGCGCTGCCTCCATGAACTTGGGGCTTGCGACCACTGAGAGGTGGCTCCCTCTTCCCTCCGGCTACCCCAGCCTCAGAGCGACAGAACTGCGGCCAGTCTCTGTCCAGTCGCCAGTGCGGCGCCCTGACCTGGGAGGCAGAGAGGATGGGGTTCCAGTCCCGGTCCTTTATTCACTGGTCGCATGACTTTGGACACCTCTTCCTCTGGGACTCAGTAGACTCACTTGAAAAAAATAGGGATAATAATTGATTGAAGGAGAGTTGGAAACTTTTTGTCACCCCATGTCTCTGTATAAAAATAATCATGAGTGGTACAGTGTTTGGCAGCAGACTTTGCTTGCGAATTCCGACCTCACATGCTTCACAGAGGGGTTTCTGGCCAGAGTCCCTGGAGTTCTCCCTGACTTGTCATACTGCTCACCCTACGTCCTTTTTCTGGTTCTCTCCTCCACACCTGTTTCTGCCTCCGTGTGTGGGGAGCTGGGGCCACGAGGTGACGGGTAGTGGAGAAGGGTTGAGATGCCCTGGGGTGGCCCTGCACAAGTAGATGTTCCTTGGGCAAAGATTGGTTGAGAGGTCGCTTGTGACCCCATGGACTGAAGCCTACCTGACTGTTCTGTCCACGGGATTCTCCAGGCAAGAATACTGTAGTGGGTAGCTGTTTCCTCCTCTAGGGGAATCTTCCCAACCAAGGGGTCGAACCCAGGTCCCCCTTATTACAGGCAGATTCTTTAGTATCTGAGCCATTAGGGAAGCCCCCCAAGCTTGGGGAGCTCCGTTTAGGGCTGGTGGGCGGGGCCATGGGCGGGACTAGTCAGCCTAGGGGCGGGGCTATGGAGATTAGCATTCTCTAGAACAGGTTAGGGGCTCAGAGAGCTCCCACCGCCCCACCTGGCTATGGAGCCGGGAAATAGAGCTATGTCTATGGGGACAGGGCCCCGGAGGCGGGGTTTAGGCGTGGTGGGGAGAGGCTGGGGAGCCTGGAGGCGGGGCTTAGGGAGCTCGCCCCACGCGGGGCGGGGCTCCGGCAGCCGCGGGAGCCGCAGTTCGGACTCCCAGCGCCACAGCCGCCGCAGTTGCCTTCACTCTGGTGGCCCCGGAGTCTGGGGGTCGGTCCGCCGCTCGGACTTGGCGCGGGGCCCGCCACGCCTCCCCCTCCCTCGGTGGGGCCTAGACGGTCGGGGGCCGCGGAGAAATGGAGCCGGCTTCCACCTCGGGGGGCTCGGAGACCACTCGCCTGGTGGGCCCCCGAGACCGCGGCGGCGCTGGTGGCGGCCTGCGTTTGAAGAGGTAGGACGGATCTGGGTCGGCCCTCGGCCGAGGAGGGGCGCTACCCTTCTGCTTTCCGTCTATTTCGTTGTCTCTCTCGGCCGGCTGGCCTTCCCAGAGCACCGCGACCCCCTTGGCTTCGTGGCGGCCGGCCTCTGCCTCTCTGGCCGCGCAGACGCCCCCAGCTCTCACAGCCAGCCCCGGCCCCTGCAGGTGGACACCCCGCTCTGGCTCCTCTCGGCCACCCTCCTCCCGCTCCCGAGAAACTGCTCCCAGGCCCGTCCCCCCAAGCCCCTCGACCTTCCCCGCGAGCGACTGCCCCTCCGTCGGGCCGGAGTCCGCTCCAGGAACCCCGATGTACCCATTGCTCCGGGGCCCTGCCGTGGGAGCCCCTCGGAGTCCCTTCTGCAGGCCCCCGGCCCTACCCTCCGAGCGCCGGGGTTCGGGGAGCCGCCTCCAGCTGTGGACACCCGGGCCGAGGATGGGCCCGGGCTCCGCAGCGGGTCTTGTCGGCTCCTAGGGGGCGGGCGGCCGCAGGGAAGCGAGGGGGCGGTAAGGAAGGAGCAGGTGCGGTCTGGGCGGCGGGGGTATTCCCGGCTCCGCACAGACGGGGCCGGGGGCGGCGAGGTGTGAAATGAGGCGCGCCGAGCAGTCGGGACAGCGGGCCGGGGGCGGCCGGAGAACCGCCTCCGCGTCCCGCCGGCTCCGTCCGCCTTGTCCCTCTGAGCGGCCGCGCCGGGCCCTCCCTGGTCACCTCCGCCGGCCTTTTTGTTTGTTGGCCCACCGTCCGTTTATCTCGGGAATTTGACAGACTCTCCGGCTTTTTCTCCTTCCTCATCTCTCCTTTTCCCTCCCAACCCCTGTCCCTTTGTCTCTGCTGCGTGCCTCTGTGTATTTCTCGCTCCTTCTCTGGGTGGAGGCCGTAAACCTGGATGGGTGGGCGAGTGGGTGAACAGAAGGGAGGGAAGACCCCTCCTGAATCCCTCCCACGGAGGACCGCAGTTGTGGGGGCTCCAGCCTTGGCCCTAGCGTGTCTTCACATCCCTTTTGACTCTGCTTCAAGACCGTCTCTCCTCTCTACCTGTCCCCTCTACCCAACTCAATATTATTTGTTGTTTGTCCGGGGTTTCCGAAGGCCAGGGGGAGAGAATTGCCTTTCCTTCTCTCTAAACGGCAGGTAGCCCCACTACACCCACACACCGACAATGAGGCTTCTTTAGTGCCCAGTTAATGCCAAACAAAAGAAAGCAGCCTGTTGATGGCTGACTACCTTGATGCCTGGCTGCACTGTACTGTCTTCCCCAGGCCAGGAAGGGCATCTTGCCCACTGCCCCAAAGCCACTTACCCTCTGTTTGTTCTTCAGACCTGCATCTCTGACTCCCAGTTTCGCCTCATTCTCATATGACCATTAGTCACCAAATCCTGCAGGATTTTCTGAAAGAGGTTCTTCCCTACCTGCCTTCCCCTCCTCTAAAATTCTGCGCAGGGAGCCTCCGGCCTTGTGTGCTCTGGACCACTCCATCTCCTCTCCTCTCTTCCTCCTCTCCTCCTCCCAGACTAGTGCATCAGCAAGGTCATTCATCTCACGGCTCAGAAAAGATCAAATCAATCAGCGCATCTCCCTTTATGTTCGTTTGAGCCCATCACTTTCCTCCTCAGTCCTTCCCTTGGTTCCTCACATTTACGCTCCAAGCTGCATATCTTGTCATTGTCATTCCACATGTCTGGAGCCCCTTTGTTTACCTCTGTGAGGGTCTCCTTATTCCCATTAGAGTTGGTCACTCCTTCCCCTGTGATCTGAAGTCCTTTGTTCATAACCCTTCCGGCCCCAGCTTCTCCTTGCATAGTAAGTCATTTGTGACACATATCTCCCACCAGCCTGAGCTTCAGTACATGTACACTGCCTGGTATATCTTGTTGAAGAATGAGAACAGATTTCAAAGCCACGCTCATCTTCTGTCTCCTCTGGAAACACACCTGTATCATACCCATCGAGATTCTAAGTCTTAGAAGGGGATTCCAAGAAGTTAATCTACCTGCCAGTTTTCCCTAGAAGCACCAAATGTGCCCTCTCCTCCCTCCCATTTAAATTCACCCATTGGCAGAGCTTTCCTCAACCAGAAGACCCCCAGGCACCCCTTCCCACTTTACTACTGGGATTGCCTTTCTATCATCTGGAGCCTTCATCTTCTCTCAAGGTTTTTCTTGTCACACCTCCATAGAATTCCCAGGACTGTATTTTTCTACTTAGGTCCTTTATGCTGTGGAAGGTTCTATTCTCCCCCCACCACGCCCACTTCCCCGACTTTAGGTTGGGTGGTATCAGGGACGAGGATTAGGCCAGAGTGGACTGAAAATTCAGTCAGTCTGAGCTCAGCCTCTCGAATCCCCAGGTGATGCTAGAGGTGAGGCCCCCCCCAGACCCATTCACTGGTCCAGGGAGGCTTACGGTCCTGTGCAGTTAAGGTGGCCTCTGCTGGGTGCTTATGGTCCCACTGGTCCCGCTAACGCATGGCAGACTCCCAACCCAGCGCTCTTGCTGCTGCCACCCCAGCCACAGCAATCTGCACTGTCTCCTCCCCATGACAACCCAGCTTTGGAATCTGGCCAGTAATTCTCCATGCCAAGAACTTCAGACTTTTTGGGTCCCCACATTCTACTCCTCTCTTAAAGGGCCACATTCAGCTGCATGTCTAGAGAGGGAAGTGGAAGGACCGGGAATGGAGGCACCCAGAGGTAGGCCCAGGAAGGAGGCCCGGTCTGAGCCCCACCCGGCACTTTCACACCACTTCCCCATTATACTGCCTTCACTGGCACATGCACCTCCTCTTTATCAAAAGCCTCTCTATCTGCCCAGGCCCTTCTCAGGGGCCTCCTACAGGCCTTCCCTGGTGTCCTCATTAGAGTCAGTGTATCCCTCTATCTGAGCCCTGATAGCACTTTGTTTTCGCTGCTCTAAGGCAATAGTTTAGTTAGTTCAGTTGCTCAGTCGTGTCCAACTCTTTGCGACCCCATGAATCGCAGCACGCCAGGCCTCCCTGTCCATCACCAACCCCCGGGGTTCACTCAGATTCACGTCCATCGAGTCAGTGATGCCATCCAGCCATCTCATCCTCTGTCGTCCCCTTCTCCTCCTGCCCCCAATCCTCCCAGCATCAAAGTCTTTTCCAATGAGTCAACTCTTCACATGAGGTGGCCAAGGACTGGAGTTTCAGCTTTAGCATCATTCCTTCCAAAGAAATCCCAGGGCTGATCTCCTTCAGAATGGACTGGTTGGATCTCCTTGCAGTCCAAGGGACTCTCAAGAGTCTTCTCCAACACCACAGTTCAAAAGCATCAATTCTTTGGCGCTCAGCCTTCTTCACAGTCCAACTCTCACATCCATACATGACTACTGCAAAAACCATAGTCTTGACAGATGGACCTTAGTCAAATAGCTACCTTCTAAAACATCTCACCGTACTTAGGTAGACATTTGTCTTGTTCACCAAAGCCTCCCAGAGATTAGAAAGGATACCCAGTTCATTTGTATTCCTTGTGATGCCTATCATAATGACTTGATTTGGTTGGAGTCGAATCTCAGCTCGACCACTAACCAGCTGCGTTGCCCCATAAGTCCCCTCCCTCTCTGAGCCTTATACGTCTAATTCCTTAGTAAGCGGTAGAGTAGCTCATCTCTAAGGTGCTTTCCTTTGTGCTGTGAGACTCTGCGGCTCTCTATATGAAAGGAAAAGAGAGGCTGCAATCTGAGTTGTCCATTCAGCCCCCATCTCTCCTGTGGCCTTCTGTGTACAAGGCTCCTGGTTTTGACCAGGACTCGGAAAAGGAGAGAGAGATGGGGCATCTGGTGAAGCTAATCTAGGGGACCCAGGACCTGGGCGTGAGGAAGGAGCAGGCAAGCCCTTGAGCCAGGCCCCAGATTGAACTGTGTTGCCTGCCTCAGTCTCTTCACAGAGGCCTCCGAGCCCCTCCCTGAGGAGCCCAAACCCATGGAGATGTCCTTCCACCACTGCCACCGGGACCCCCTGCCTCAGCCGGGTCTCACCCCGGAGAGGATGCAAGCGCAGAGGCAGCTGTGCACCGCCTGTGCTGTGTGCTGCGTCTTCATGGCCGGGGAGGTGGTTGGTAAGTTAGAGAGCAGCTCCTCCAACTCCATCCTCAGGATGCCTGCCTAAGTTCCTGGGTGGACATGCAGACAAGATGGGGTTGGCTGGCGTGGGGGAGTCGGGTGTCCAGGACTCAGGAAGTAGGAGAGGGTGAGGGACAGGCAGTACCAGGGGGACTCAGGACTGGCTTATCAGTACAAACTGGTCCTTTAAAAGCCCTATTTCTTATTAAAACATGTTATTGTTGGGACTTCCCTGGTGGTCCAGTGGCTAATACTCCACGCTCCCAGTGCAGGGGGCCTGGGTTCAATCTCTGTCAGGGAACCAGAGCCCACATGTTGCAGCTAAAGATCCCGCATGCCACAACAAAGATGGAAGATCCTGCGTGCTGCCACTAAGACCTGGTGCAGCTGAATGTTTTAAAAGAATCTGTTATTGTAGAAAAACTAGAAAACGCGAATGAGTGACAAGAAGGTGTGTGATCCCATCACCAGAGAAAAACCACCATTCACATTTTGGTATATGTCCCTCCCGATCTCTTTTCCATGCCTCCACACGCACAGCATGATATTTGCTTAATGGAACCAGATGATACGTCACTTCACCCTTGCAGGTGGGTACTTGGCGCACAGCCTGGCCATTATGACTGACGCGGCCCACCTGTTGGCGGACGTGGGCAGCATGATGGGCAGCCTCTTCTCCCTCTGGCTCTCTACCCGTCCAGCCACCCGCACCATGACCTTTGGCTGGCACCGCTCAGGTAAGTGCCTGCATGGCCTGAGAACCCTTCGACCTGGCCAGAAGGTACCTCTCAGGGACCTGGGCCACTCTCTGACAGCTTGTCTCCCGCCACAGAAACTCTGGGGGCTCTGGCCTCTGTGGTCTCCCTCTGGATGGTCACTGGCATCCTCCTGTACCTGGCCTTCATCCGCCTGCTGCACAGCGACTACCACATCGAGGGGGGTGCCATGCTGCTGACCGCCAGCATTGCAGTCTGTGCCAATCTGCTGTACGTTCCAGTATGGAGCAGGCACCATGTTGGAGGGGGGGTGAGGGGTCCTCCTGCAGGCTGGGAGAGCAGGCTATCCGCCCAGCAAACCCGCAGCACATGCACACAATTCTCGCCTTGCTGCCCTGGGGATGTCTGAGAAGGGGCTGGGGTAGAGACCTAAAATTCAGGGTCAGCAGACCTTGGTTAAAGGCCTGCTGGGTACTGGCCCCTCTGCTGGGGACCATCATCAATGTTGTCCCATTTAAAGCACACAACCACCCCTACGAGGTAGGAAGGGGTGGTTAATGACGTTCAGTTAATGAGAGATGGTCGAGTGGTTAGGATTCCAGCTCTCATGGATGAGAGCCTGGGGTTTGATACCCGTTCGGGGTGCTGAGATTCTGCAAACTGTGTGGTGTGGCCAAAACAAATGAGAGGTGACAAGGGGCCTTGCCTGCCCAGGGCACGTAGCAATTTCAGTAGCAGGGCCAAGATCTGAATCTACATCTCTAGTACCAAGTATTCCTCCCCCCAGGTGGCTCTGTTTGTCTCTCTTGGACAGTATTGCTTTCTTCTGAGGACTGGGAAAATAGGGGGAAAATAGGGAGGAAACAGGTAGAGAAAGGGCTCCTGGGAGGTGAGAGGAGGGGACATGGAAGTGGGTGAAGGAGGCTGGGAGCAGGCCACCTGGGCTGAGCTGCTCTGCTTCCCCCTCAGAATGGCTTTTGTGCTGCACCAGGCTGGGCCCCCCCACAGCCACGGGTCTAGGGGGGCAGAGTATGCACCGCTGGAGGAGGGATCCGGGGAGCCCTTGCCTCTGGGGAACACCAGTGTCCGGGCGGCCTTTGTGCACGTGCTGGGAGACCTCCTGCAGAGCCTTGGGGTGCTGATTGCCTCCATTCTCATCTACTTCAAGGTACCATGTGTGCAAGCCTGCCCAGTCTTCCCCTTGCCTCTCTACATCCCAGCCCTGCCTTCCCTGGGTCCCCATCCCAACCCTACTCCACCTCCCAGCTCCATAGGACCCCTTGCCCAGGGTTATGGTCCCTTTCCCCTCTCAGGTCCTGTTTGTCCAGGGTCCCCCTTGATCTTCCCCTGAAAAGTTCCCAATTCCCAGGCTCTTAGGGCTTTCTTTCTGTGCAGCCTCAGTACAAAGCAGCTGACCCCATCAGCACCTTCCTCTTCTCCATCTGTGCCCTTGGATCCACAGCTCCCACCCTGCGAGATGTTCTCCGTGTCCTCATGGAAGGTGAGTTGGATGATGCTGCTTTCCTACATCCCCTGCACTGGGCCCTCCCTGACCCCACTCCAGGACTAGGCACCCCTCTTGCCTCTGAAGAGTGTATGGGAGGAGGATTCAGGGATGGGGTGAACTGTGGGGATCAGGGTGAGTGGTATAGGATAGGGGAGGTAGGGTCCTGACCTCTGGGCAGGAGCAGCTTTGGCAGTAAGACATGGTGGGTGCTACTTGCAGGGACTCCCCGAAGCGTGGGCTTTGAACCTGTACGGGACACCTTGTTGTCGGTGCCGGGAGTCCGGGCAACCCATGAGCTGCACCTGTGGTCCCTGACGTTCACACACTACGTTGCCTCTGCACACCTGGCCATTGGTGAGTCCACACTAGCGGCAGCCAGTTACTTCCCAGAAACATTTCTCCTTTCCCCTCCCACCCTCCAAACACAGGAAGCTGGTCTGAATTACTGGGACTGTTCCCATCTGTCTGGCTTTCTTGACCTCTAGCTCCATTTTTGTATCTCTCTCTGTCTCATGCATGTTGGAGTCCTAGACAGGGTGTTCCGGGGGAGATTTCACCCTCTTTAAAGTAGTGCAGGGCATCAGTAATCCTTTAAAGGATCACTGGTACCCACAGGTCTAAGTGATGGGGCACAGCGAGGTAAATTGTGGCTTCTCACTCCACTTAACTTTTAAAAATGATGATTATGAAGACTGTATGGCAACTAGGAAAAATGTTTATGGTATAATGCTAAGAGAGAAAGCTGAATATAAAATTATAGCCACATTATGATTCAACTATTTAAAATATATAGGGTGACTCACAAGCTGACAAAGGATTTTTGAGTTTCTTCCAGATGCAAGAAGCAATCAGAGACTTGCAATTTGGATGCCAAAAATATACTCTGTAGGATATTTGATGGTAACTCTAGAGGGACAATGGGAACAGAATATTTGACATCTGGATCGTTGTGGAAAATCGGGTGGTGTGGCTGCTGAAATACACAGCTGTACACTGACATCCAAAGAGAAGAAGCGAATAGCAAAATAACAACAGTTTAGCGTGTTAGGCGAGTCAGTTAGGGATGAGTCTCCCCAACCTTTTCTTTGAACAGTTGTACACGGTTCGTACAACAGAGAGAGAAAATAAAGCTCCCATTCAATCCTGGCTTTCATGCCATGCAAAACCCCTGGGCTCCCCTTCACCCATCCTTATCTGGACCCTGGCCTGGCTCCCCACTCCCCAGGGAGCTCGCTGCTCCTTATCACTCTCCTGCAGACTCCACGGCCGACCCCGAAGCTGTCCTAGCTGAAGCTACGTCCCGGCTCCACTCCCGGTTTGGATTCTCCAGCTGCACCCTGCAGGTCGAGCCATACCAGCCCGAGATGGCCCAGTGCCTGCGCTGCCAGGAGCCCCCCCAAGCCTGAGCCCTGGCCCCAGCCTCACCCCACTGCCAGGCCCAAGCTCTGCCCTGGACTCTCCTGTCTCCCTGCTCACGGAGAAGGGGCAGAGCTGGGCCCGCACCCTTCCCCTCTCCCTCGCTTCCGCCTGCTCCCCTCAGCCCCAGTGGGCAAGACCAAAGTGTGTGTGCCGGGGAGTGGGCCAGAGTCAGGCTGAGCAGGGAAATCAGTGCAGTGGTGGTGAGGGGGGTAGGAGTCCTGTGGTCCCCACTCCCCATGGTCTGGAGAATCCCCAGTGTCTTTCTGTGCAGTTCATTTGTCTGCGTGGCAGCCTGGCTGGTTGCGGGTATCTGCCTGTCTGTGTGCTGTCTGTGTGCCTATGCCTGGGGGAGGTCAGCAGGGGCCCCTCCCCATGTGGCCCTCGCTCTGTCTATGCAGGAGCCCCAAAGCCCGCACTTTGTCTGTGTGTTCTAGCCCTGTGGTTCTTTGTCTGTGTGTGTTTCTTGGTGCTGTGGCCTGTATGTCTCTGTGCCTTGCGTGGCTGTGCTGTGATCTTTATGAGTCTGCACCATCTGTGTGTCTGTGTGGGATTCTGTCTGTCCATCCTTCCGTTGGTGCTGTGCCCTCGGCTGTCCCAGAGAGAGGGAGACTCCGCCGAAGCTCCACCAATAAACTTGTGTCAACTGCACCTCTCAGCCCTGTGCCAACTCCTCGGGAGGGGGACGTAGAATCGGTCATCTGGGAACTGAGGGAATCCCCTCGGCCAGAGTGACCTTGCACAGGCCCCCTGCCCCTTCCCAGCCCCTCCACCCTCAAAGATCTGTTGCAATGTCATGTAGGCCGAAACCCGTCAGTCTTTTTACTACCTTTCCCTTCTTGGCAGCATGGAGTCTGGGTTCTTGACACAGGGAGACACCCATACATTCTGGGCTTGGTTGTAGGAGAAAGCCAAATAGCGAGGGGCCAGGAGATCCCAGAGAGTCATTCTGACAGGGGTGGCTGGTGGGCCGGAAGCTGTGGCCCTGTAGGGGAGTGATTGGACCACAGTGCTGACCTGGCTGTGTGCTCAAGCTGTGGGAGGTGCTGGGGAGCAGCCCCCAGTCCTGGCTGCCCCAACTCTGACTCCCAGCAACCGCAACTCGAGTCCAGGTTTAAGCTGGGGCCCCCAAGGACCTCACTCATCATTACCCTCCCTTTGCCTTAAGAATCACGTATTTTGACAGATTTGACCTTAAAAGTCAGTCTCATTAAGGGATTGTTCATTTTCTCCTAAAAAAAAAAAAAATCAAACTTTGTACTTTGATTTTGGATCTAGTGCAAGAGTCCACTAGCCTTCCCATCCTAGGTTGATATAAATTCCAACCTGCAGCAGAGACCTGGAGCAATTTCATTAGCCCTTGCATATTTCTCCAAGGCTTCTCCCCAACAATGGAAATATCTTTATTATTAAGTTATCTTGATTTTTCACAATCAGGAAAGCAATGCACGTTTGCTTTAAAAACCTATCAAAAGAGGGACTTCCCTGATGGTCCACTGGTTAGGACTCTGCACGTCCATTGCAGAGTGCACCGGTTCCATCCCTGGCTGGGGAGCTAAGGCCCCACAATCCATGTGACCCAGTCCAAAATCAAAACCTATCAGAGGAAAATGTATAAAGTGAATGCTTCTCCTAAAATCTTACTCCCAGGGAGAATGGAGTCTGGAGTTTGGAGTCTGCTCGCATTTTCTCATCTTCTACAAGAACATAAAAGGATCACTTTACAGTGAGAACATGTAACCTGCTTCTGTGATGCAGCTGTCCATGTGGGTGCATCTTTCCAAGTCAGAGATCTCCACAGAGATTTCATCACTCATTTTAAGGTGTGGCCTTTGGACCCATTGAAGATAGGCCTCCTCACTCTGCTCTCCAGCTGGGGGCCTGGGACCAGGCTGGGTGAATTGTTCGCTGCCGGTCGGCTGGCCTCAGTCGAGCATGGGAGGATGAGCTGGTAGTCCATCACACTGGGCGCCAAGGCTGCCCCAGCTGCAGTCTATGCTTTGCTAGTTCCTGATACTTTCTCATTTTACGACTCATTGATTATAGGCCCCAAGTGACAGGATGGGGGTGGGGAAGAGGGAGGAAATGAAGAGCAGAGAAAATGAGGACTAGATTTTTACACTAGGAAGTCTTAAACGGCAGCCCTGCTTGCAGGGGAGGGGACAGACCTCACACAGCAAGCAATCCATCTCGGCCCCCAACCCATCCACTCCTGCAAAATGGAGGAAGAGAAAACGGAGGCTCAGAGAGGGAAAGGGGACTTCTGCAAGGTCACCCAGCAAGTGACCAGGGCAGGTGCAGAGCTTGGGCTCTCACTCACTCCCATCCAGGCCCTTGGAAGCTCTCACCTAGTTGAGTTTCTCAGCAAAACTCTTGCCCACTCCCTCCCAGCAACCTGCTGCCACTGGCTCGCCCATCCTGGCACTCTGTGCTCAGACCCCTTGGTTCTGTTCTGCTCATACTCTGGTCACTGGTAACCCCGCTGCATTCCAGCTTTCCTAATTACTAAAAGAGGGGTGATGTGATGTTGTGGGTGTGAGTGTGCCTGGTATAGAGAGGGCATGGAGGAAAAGATTACCTTTTGTGTGGAATCTGAGAATCAGGGGAGGGATTTCAGGGAAAAGGGTGACCTGGCACTCTGACAGCGGGAACAGGAGCCCACATTTATTGAGCTTATACTTGGCAACAGGTGCTGCGAGGCAGAAAGTGTGATCTGTGCTTTATAGATGGAGAAACTGAGGCTAACCCTGCCCATGCAGCTAGTCACTGTCAGAGTTGAGTCAAATTCAGTGCTGGCTGCACCAAGTCCTCAGCCCTTTTCCATACCACTCTGCCTTTCCACCTCCCTCCTCCAGGCTCTGTTGGGGACAGGGAAGGACAGAAGAATCAGGAGTGTTTGCCCATTTGTAGGGCACCCCCAAGGGAGTCCAGGGAATCCTTATCTGCAGGAGCTGCCTGTCCTCCCGATTATCTCCCCAACCCACCTCTCCACTCGCGTACCCAGCAGGCCTGTTCCTCTCGGTGTCCTTCCTTGATGATAAAAATGACTGGTGGAGGAAGAGGTGAGGAGAAAGGGCCGGGGAGGGGCGGGGACCTAGGGGAGGCTTGAGGAAGAGCAAAGCAGAGGAGGGCCCATCCGTCAGCCCAGCCCTGGCAGCTCTTTACACGGCTGGTTAATAATACCAGGGGAGAAGAGGGGAGAGGGCCCCTCTGGAGGCCCAGAGGGACCAGGAACAAGGGAGAACCAGAGGAATAGGAGATGGACTGGAGGGTCAGAGTGCAATTGTAGGAGAGTTTGAGAGAGGCCAAGGAGCTAGAAGGAAAAACCAGAGTGGGAGGCAGGGGGTTGAAGGGCCTCATGCTTCGGAGACACGAGGGGGATGTGGGGGGTGGAGTGAGATTGGGGCAGCTGGGCTGGCCCTGCCCTTCTCACAGAGCCGCTCACTTGGGGGCAGCCGGACCAGCTGGCTGCAGGCAGGACCAAGCCTTCCTGTCTGAGGGGCAAGTGCTGAGGACTCAGGGAGCAGGGGGGCAGCCTGTCTGTGGCCGAGAGCAAGCTCAGAGTGATAAAGCGGTATCCTCCTCCCTCCAGGGACCCTGCTGCCCCTTGCAGCACTTCTGTAAGGTGTGGTCCCATCCTGGCTGCCTTGAGCCACGCTTTCTGGAAGAAAAGGGGGAGCAGCGTCCCCCTGTGGCCTGTGGTAGCAGCCCAGGCAGCTGGAAGATTCTGGAGGGACTGGCAGGATGTCAAGACATGCTGGGAAGACCCCTGCCCCTCTTCCTGGCAGATTCCCCCACATCTGTGGGGAACTGCTTAGGGAGTTCCTTTTATGGTTTTTTTAGAGGATTTGGGT
>SJYX01011357.1:42070-55018 GCA_006410675.1 Oreotragus oreotragus
GGGACTTCTGCAAGGTCACCCAGCAAGTGACCAGGGCAGGTGCAGAGCTTGGGCTCTCACTCACTCCCATCCAGGCCCTTGGAAGCTCTCACCTAGTTGAGTTTCTCAGCAAAACTCTTGCCCACTCCCTCCCAGCAACCTGCTGCCACTGGCTCGCCCATCCTGGCACTCTGTGCTCAGACCCCTTGGTTCTGTTCTGCTCATACTCTGGTCACTGGTAACCCCGCTGCATTCCAGCTTTCCTAATTACTAAAAGAGGGGTGATGTGATGTTGTGGGTGTGAGTGTGCCTGGTATAGAGAGGGCATGGAGGAAAAGATTACCTTTTGTGTGGAATCTGAGAATCAGGGGAGGGATTTCAGGGAAAAGGGTGACCTGGCACTCTGACAGCGGGGACAGGAGCCCACATTTATTGAGCTTATACTTGGCAACAGGTGCTGCGAGGCAGAAAGTGTGATCTGTGCTTTATAGATGGAGAAACTGAGGCTAACCCTGCCCATGCAGCTAGTCACTGTCAGAGTTGAGTCAAATTCAGTGCTGGCTGCACCAAGTCCTCAGCCCTTTTCCATACCACTCTGCCTTTCCACCTCCCTCCTCCAGGCTCTGTTGGGGACAGGGAAGGACAGAAGAATCAGGAGTGTTTGCCCATTTGTAGGGAGCCCCCAAGGGAGTCCAGGGAATCCTTATCTGCAGGAGCTGCCTGTCCTCCCGATTATCTCCCCAACCCACCTCTCCACTCGCGTACCCAGCAGGCCTGTTCCTCTCGGTGTCCTTCCTTGATGATAAAAATGACTGGTGGAGGAAGAGGTGAGGAGAAAGGGCCAGGGAGGGGCGGGGACCTAGGGGAGGCTTGAGGAAGAGCAAAGCAGAGGAGGGCCCATCCGTCAGCCCAGCCCTGGCAGCTCTTTACACGGCTGGTTAATAATACCAGGGGAGAAGAGGGGAGAGGGCCCCTCTGGAGGCCCAGAGGGACCAGGAACAAGGGAGAACCAGAGGAATAGGAGATGGACTGGAGGGTCAGAGTGCAATTGTAGGAGAGTTTGAGAGAGGCCAAGGAGCTAGAAGGAAAAACCAGAGTGGGAGGCAGGGGGTTGAAGGGCCTCATGCTTCGGAGACACGAGGGGGATGTGGGGGGTGGAGTGAGATTGGGGCAGCTGGGCTGGCCCTGCCCTTCTCACAGAGCCGCTCACTTGGGGGCAGCCGGACCAGCTGGCTGCAGGCAGGACCAAGCCTTCCTGTCTGAGGGGCAAGTGCTGAGGACTCAGGGAGCAGGGGGGCAGCCTGTCTGTGGCCGAGAGCAAGCTCAGAGTGATAAAGCGGTATCCTCCTCCCTCCAGGGACCCTGCTGCCCCTTGCAGCACTTCTGTAAGGTGTGGTCCCATCCTGGCTGCCTTGAGCCACGCTTTCTGGAAGAAAAGGGGGAGCAGCGTCCCCCTGTGGCCTGTGGTAGCAGCCCAGGCAGCTGGAAGATTCTGGAGGGACTGGCAGGATGTCAAGACATGCTGGGAAGACCCCTGCCCCTCTTCCTGGCAGATTCCCCCACATCTGTGGGGAACTGCTTAGGGAGTTCCTTTTATGGTTTTTTTAGAGGATTTGGGTCTTTTTTTTTTTTTTTTTGGCCGCACCATGCAGCTTGCTGGAGCTTAGCTCCCCAACCAAGAATGAAATCTGGTCCCAGCAATGAAAACGCCAAGTCCTAACCACTAAGCCAAACAGGGAATTCCCTAGAGAATTTCTTTTATACTTGAAAGACTTTTCCTCCCCAACTGTGAGAGCTCCCTGGGCCTCCCTGTCCCAGCTCTGAACCCCCAGACCATCCCCATGAGCACCTGATCAACACCTTCCAAAGGGTGCTGAGCAGTTCCCAAGTGCCCGTGGAGCAGAGCCTGGGGCTATACATGCAGCCCTGATCTCAAAGGCTCCCTCAAAGTGGGTCCTGTTGGCAGGACAGGTGAGAGAGAGTTGGGTGGGGAGCATGGGGAGGAGGAGGGGCCAAGGGTTGCCAGAGCCTGAGTCCCACGCCTGCAGCTGCACTCCACACCCTCCCTCTGCCCTCTGGCTTTAGCATCCGCAGACCCTTGTGTGGGTGGTGCTCACTCAAAGGACAAATCTCCTCTTGTCTGGGCTGAACTTCTGCACCTGGCACCAACCTAGAGGCTAGAGGCCATGGTGGCCACCCTGGGCCACCCTCACACCTCACCCGTGGGCTATTCCTGGCCTCTCCTCATGAGCTAGAACTCCCAGTCCCTCTGTTACCAAGCTCCTACTTGTTCACTGCACAACAGACCAATAAAATTGAGAAATGAATTGTTGGGTCAGGAAATAGCGACTGTATACAGAAAGTCAGAAGACTGAGAAGATGGTGGACTGGTGTCCCAAAGAACCATCACACTGGAGTTAGATCTGTGGCCGTGTTTACTGTTTATGGCTGTGCCACATGGGGCATGGGGTCTTAGCTCCGTGAAGGGATAGGACCCATGCCTATCCCTTGTGTTGACCGCTAGACTGCCAGAGAAGTCCCTCAAGCTTCTTCTGTCCTAAAAGGGGAGGACACGTGGTTGGTTGTTACAGACTTGTTGGTGCTGGAATCTTTTGTTCTTGGCAGCTGTTTAGGTAGGTCTGGTCACAGTGTTCCTATAAACCTCCAACAAGACAAATATTATTCTCTGTTCTGCAACTTTTTATCTCTGTGTGAATGGAAAAGTGTTAAACCTTTAAAGATCAGAACCTTGAGACTATCCTGTTTTAGGCTATAGGCAACCTTCTTAATTTGTAGCAAAGGTAATGTGTGTGTATTAGTCACTCAGTGGTGTCCGACTCTTTGTGAGTCCATGGACTGTAGCCCACCAGGCTTCTCTGTCCATGGAATTCTCCAGGCAAGAATATTGGAGTGGGTTGCCATGCCCTTCTCCAGGGGATCTTCTGGACCCAGGGACTGAATCCAGGTCTCCCGCATTGCAGACAGATTCTTTTCGGTTTGAGCTATCCAGGAAGCCCCTGAAGCAAAGGTAATAGTGAAAATAATAATAATAATAATAAATTAAATTAAAACAAGCAGACAACAACTCAGATCCTTCTGGAAGATTTTATGGTTAATTCCTAAGTTAATTCTCCTCACAATTGGAGAAAAGTGCAACAGCCTCTGTCATCCTAGCCCAGAGCCATGCTCCTGAGGAAGGCTGCAGGCTCTGGGTGTGGATGGGTTTCCTTTCTTAAAGGAAAACAAAAAAAAATCTTCCCAGACTAGAACACAAAAGCTCTGTGTAGTGATCTCCAGGTGCACCCCTTTTGAGTGTTCTTCTCTCCTCTGGTACCGTGCTCATGGCACCTGGTCCCAGGGCTTACTGCCTGACTTTTTCTGATGAAAACAGTCAGAGCATCCATTTCCATTCTCTGATTCCCTTTGGCTCAACCAAGACAGGCTATAACTTTTAAAAGGACTGTCGCCAAAAAGCCTAGGGAGGAACAAAAGAGAACCAAATCCATGAAATGAAAGACAGCTAGAGGTTCCCAAAATAAGCAGGTTTCAGACATTAACAACAGCAAACTTGCCTTTTCCCTGAACTTGGAGTCTGCCCAGAGATCACCTCCTGGCTCCCTTCCATCTCGCACAATTGCTGCACCAGAGCAGGGTGAGATCTGGACCCAGTTGCACAGGATTTCTGAGAGAGTGGCAAGGGGCTGAGGTTGCCTGGAAGATTGATTACAGCCCCTGAGGGAAGGCACTGCTTTCCTCGTGTTCATCTCCCCAGCACCAAGCTCATGGCCTGGCACCTCATAGACTCTCAGTAACAACTGCTGGGAAGGAATGAACCAGTCGATGGAAGGAGGGGGAAGGAATGGGGGTGGTCCCCAGGCAGGCCCCCTTCCCTGGCTCAGCAAGCCCTTGCCTTACAGGCTGACTCCGCAGGGCAAATTTGCAGCACAATTTTTTTGTCGTTCCATAGCTAAGTCGTGTCTGACTGTTTGTGACCCCACGAATGGCAGCACACCAGGCTTCTGGGTCCTTCACCATCTCCAGAAGTTTGCTCAAACTCATGTCCATTGAGTCAGTGATGCCAACCAACCATCTCATCCTCTGCCACATCCTTCTCCTCGGTGAGAAGAGAAGGGAGTGGCAGAGGATGGTAAACAATCCTTATCGCCCCCTTCTCCTGTGGTGGCAACTAATTAGGTGCCTTCAAGGAGGAAGTAATTGATATTTCTAGAAAGGGTCCTCCAGGATGCCTGGACACTGCCTCCCCTTAACCCTACCACAAACTCATCGTGTCTAGCTTCCCCCTGAGCCCAAGGCGATGACCCATTAATTAATCTCCTGAGGATCCATCACAACTTTTCCAGCCTTTTCTAGACTTTCAGGTCCTAATTCCAACATCTTTTATTCTTTGGCAAACAACCTCAGCTTCTAAGCCAGTCACTCACTAAGCCCACAAACTTGGTGTCTCACCTTCTTCCCACAGAGCATCAGAGTAATAACTCTTGTGATTAAGTCTGTGCCTCAGATTTCATTCTCTGTAGTCTGCTGCAGAATCTGATCCTGTCCATACCTCTCCTCATGCCTAACATGTCTGAAATCCTGGGCCTCTCTCAGAGCTTTCTCCTGAGTTCTTCTCCACCCTTTCTGAGATTCAGGTTTTAGCTGATTGCTTTTGCTCCCATTCGAACTAATACAGAGGCACATATTTTAAAGAGTTTTCATTACCTTTATGTTGATGATTCTGTCATCAACAAATGTTACTTAAGCACCAATTATGTGCTTATTACTTTACTAGGTGCTTGGTGCTTGGGGTATACTAGTGAGTAACATCCATGTTCTCACGTATGTGTGCGCACTCAGTCATGTCCACTCTGCGACCTCATGGATTGTAGCCTGCCAGGCTCCTCTGTCCATAGAATTTTCCAGGCAAGAATACTAGAGTGGGTTGCCATTTCCTACTCCAGGGAATCTTCCTGACCCAGGGATTGAATCTACATCTCTAGCTACTCCTGCACCACCTGAGAAGCCTGCAGTTATGTTAACACATATAAATAACACAATTGACCTCTGTCGCGCTTGATCCAATTCCCCAGCTTTGTTATGGACGTGACATCGCCATCTCCCATTGTGCCCAAGCAGAATTCACCTATCCCCACTCTAAGCTGGCTCCCTGTCTACACCCATCCCTGTTCTCCCAATCCCAGGATCCTGCAACAGCATCCTAACTGGATTCCCTGATGATGGAATGGCTCCTACCCCCGTCTCTTCCATGTGATGCCTCCAGACTAGTCTTCCTAATGCACTCCTCCTCCTCAGCCCTGCACCACCACCAGCACTGTCCCCCAGTCCACAGGATGTTGTTACAGAATTACAGGCCTGTATGAGTGGGCTTGCCCTGTGACTCAGATGGAAAAGAATCTGCTTGCAATGCGGGAGACCTAGGTTTGATCCCTGGGTTAGGCAGATTCCCTGAATGGAATGGCAACACATTCCAGTATTCTAGCCTGGAGAATTCCATGGACAGAGAAACCTGTCGGGCTACAGTCCATGGGATCACAGAGTCCGACGCCGCTGAGTGACTGTCACTTCACCAACGCCACGCTAACAGCTTGCAATCTGCATGTCACTGGAAACTTCCAGCTCTACCCTTTCAACTTACAGCCTTAGGGGCACTAACTGACTTGCCCAGGGCTGCAGGTCATTAGTGAAAAGTGGCAGGAACGGGATGAAGATGGTCTAAGTTGAATACCTATTATGAGAGGATTTCCTTCACTACAATAGGGAAGAATTTGGGGAAATGATTTTGCAAGGAAAAAAGGGAATACATTAGGTTAGACCTGTTTTTCACAGAGGTGTGTATTTAAAGAGTTCATCCAAGAGTAAGTGTAAGTAAAAAAGAATGTTAATATTTGTAAAGTGCTAGAATAGTGTTTGGCACATAACTAGAGCTGTGTTAATTTCTTTTTTTAAAGGAATAGATCNGGTTAGACCTGTTTTTCACAGAGGTGTGTATTTAAAGAGTTCATCCAAGAGTAAGTGTAAGTAAAAAAGAATGTTAATATTTGTAAAGTGCTAGAATAGTGTTTGGCACATAACTAGAGCTGTGTTAATTTCTTTTTTTAAAGGAATAGATCAAATCACTTAAAAATCTCAGGAGGAAAGGAGACTAGGAAACTTCATTTTTTAAAGCTTTATATGGTTAATGCTAATCACCTGGAGCACATGAGGTTGCTTCTTAATGGACGTGAAACAGGCTCAAGCAGGAGTGTTCTGTTTAAAGGTCTGTTTCCATTTCTTACTGAAAGCCTCTTTTTACTTCCTAGTGTCATAAGAGCTCCTTTCTGGTTGGAGGGGGAAAGAAGTGTATTCAGCTTCGAGCTGTGTTATGATTAGGAGAGCCAAAGGGAGGGGCGGAACACCTCCACCACAGAGCACTGAGTGGAATGTGTGTGCCGCTTGGCAGCAAACACTGCTTCTACTGGGGGTGAGCTGCACTGAGTCCTGTGGGAATCTGTGTGTTACAGAGTCCCCAGTACTTGGGAAAATAATCTCTGATTTCTTCGAATAGCCTACGAAGGGTAACTGAAGTTCTCAAAAGGAGTAGAAGCATTCTAAAACAGATACTCTCCTTTTCCAACCAACTGGGTCCTCCAGGTACCCCAGGGAGAACTTGTCAGGGTCAGGGGTTTGAAGAGCCTGGGAAGGGTTAACATTAGGGGGACTGGAGACAGCTCAGTGCCCCAGACAAGCAGATGGTGTTATAGCCGGTCCCATCCTTCTTCAAACAGTGCCCATGGCTGTAAACTCCTATTTCTGTGGTAATCTACCTGCAAACCTCTGGCTCATCAGACTCTCAACTCTTGACAGTACAGGGCAGAAAGGTTCTGCTGGGTCCAGGTACATTCTCTCACCATGCTGCAGACACAGAACTGCCACTGCTACATTCAAGAAAGTAAGATTCTTCACCTTCCTCCCATCCACCTGCCAAAGCTTGCCCCTTCCTCAGGAACCAGCCCGAACCCCAGCTCTGTGGGCCTTTCTGATTCCAAGACACCTGGGCTGGTCTCCCTTCTGAGAACCAGCTTGCCTTAGACTTTTTGTCTGGGAGCTTAGATTTGCATGACTTGTCTCTCCTATTGCCTTTGGATGCCCTGAAAGCTTGAAATAACTTTTCTCTTTTTATTAGAAAAGTGGATTTGAAGTCGTGGTCCTGATATATGACTACAAGCAATGTGACTTTGGTTAAACCACCTTTTCTAAGCATGTCTGTATCTGTAAATGGTTGGAAGTTTAGCATAGGATTAAATGAGAAGGTGGAAAAATTCCTGCTTATGCTAAGTTTTCAAAAAATGAGTTCTGTCTCCTTTTCCCATCTCTGAAACTTGCTAACTGCTCTTTTCCCAAAACAGGCAGGTTCTTCCTGAACATTAGAGCAGTTTGGACCATCATGTGCCAATTCAATCTGTAGAAGTCACTGGATGCCTCACTATCTAAGAGGCCTCAGAGTCGAGGGTGGTAACTATCTTGTTTGTCCTTATACTCCCACTGCACATGGTGCTTTGTACCCAGAGGGTGCTAAGTCAGCCTGCTGGACCCAGAAATTTCTCTAATGCTACTGAAGTTAATGGAAGAGTTCACACACTTCCCCACTACCCCCCCAGCCCAGGGTTCCCCAGCCAAAGGGTGCTTCAGCCTCCCTGACCTAGTCCAGCCTAGAAAGTCCAGCGAGGTGGTCTCCCAGGGAGAGTAAGTTGTGGGGGCGGGCTGGGGTTGGAGGTTGGGGGTGTGTGTGCGGTGCTCCTCCCAGGGATGGCAGAGGTTCTGAGGATGTAGTGGTCACCTGAGCCCCTGAGGAGAGGACTGACAAGAGCAGAGAATAAAGGCTTTCAGCAGGGGCTCCCAGACTCCTGGTCATGGACCAGTACCTTCTTGACTGGTGGCATTAAAGTACACAATAAATGTAATATGCTTGAATCATCCTGAAACTGTCCCCACTCCCCTACTATGGGAAAATTGTCTTCCACGAAATCAGTGGTCCCTGGTGCCAAGAAGGTTGGGGACCGCTGGCCTAGAGAGGAATGAACCTCGCCATCAGGGCCTAGATGCTCAGCCCTCCATTCCCCATGACTCATGCACCTGAATGGAGGAAGGAGGGCCAGACGCGGGTCAGGGGAGTGTGCTCCTCAGTGGAGCACAGGCCTCGGCAGCACCAAGAGAATGGTGTGTTCCTGCCCAGAACCTCCAAGAGCCACCCCTCTGAAAATGGGGGCCTGCCTGCTCCCCTGGCCAGAACAGGGGCTTGCCCAGCAAGGTGCTCTTGTATTTGAGAAACTCTTCTCATTTTGTAGAAGAAAGCTCTGCCTATTGGACTTAGCATCCTCTGCTAAAGCCAGGATACACTCAAGGAAGCAAGAAGCAGGGGCAGCTCAGCTGCTTTATTAAGTCAGTGAAAAAGTAACTATACAGATTTGAGGTGCAAGAAAGGAGATGGGCCGACTGGGCCCCAACCCCTGCGGCCCCACCTCCATGCTAGATGGCTCCAGTCCAGTCCAGTGTCTGAAGCGTGGTCCCCACATGTGTGCATCTGAGCACAAGGCCTATCTGGATGCCCCAGAGCAGCTGCTGAGGGTGCAGCCACTGTGGAGGGCGCGAGATCCCATGCCCACAGCTGGGCCTGAGCAGAGGCTGAGGGGTCGGGCCCTAGAAGCGGCCGAGCACGGTGGCCAGCAGAGCCATACGGATATACATGCCGTTCTCTGCCTGGCGGAAGTAGGCTGCTCGGGGGTCTGAGTCCACCTCCACACTGCAAGAGAAGGAAGAGTTACTGCCCGGCCCAAGACAGCCTGAATGGGACTGAGTGCAGGCCCCCGCCCCTGTGCCCCCAAGCACAGCCCCAATCTTGATGCCACGTCACCTGATCTCATTGACACGGGGCATTGGGTGCATCACCACCATCTTCTTTTTGGCCCGGGTCATGATGTGCGGAGTGAGGATGAACTGGCCAAAGCACTGCGGGAAGGGAGGGGCCCCGTAAGCACCTCAGGGCTGCAGTGGCTACAAGCCCAAGCGGCCTGGGCCTCCACCACCAGTCCCCAGGGGCAGTTATTACAACCGAGGGGCCCAGCCTTCCTGGCTGCTAGTCTGGAATGCCACAGCTACCCCGGGCTGCTCCTCCCCGCTTCACACTTACTGCTTCATATTCCTGGGTGGAGCCGAAGCGCTCCTTCTGGATGCGCGTCATGTAGAGTACATCGGTGTCAGGCAACGCCTCCTCGATGCTCTCAAATTCCTCCTAGATGGTGAGGCCCGGCCGGGGTGAGTGCAGTGCCTGCACTGACCGCCCAACACAGGTCCCTCCCCACCCCCACACGGGAGGCCTCCCAGGGCCTGACCTGCTTGGTGCCACGGGAGGCCACGAAAGCCCGCACATCAGGGGGCATGCGCAGGCTGGGGGGCGCCACATAGCGCAGACTGACGCGGTACTGGGTGAGCAGGCAGGCCAGCGAATGCACCGTGCGGCCATGCTTCAGGTCGCCCACCATCGTGATCTGGGCAGGGAGTTGGTGGGGGTGGGTGGCAGCCCATCACCAGGAGGGCCCCAGACTGAGCACACCCCCACCCCCATTTTGAAGCTTTCGGCCTCAGGACCAGAATGGAGGCCTCCTGATCAAACAGGCTCTGAAATGCAGAAACTGCTTCCCACCTCCCTCCCGCTCCACACTGTCCCAGGGCAGGCCTCGGAGCCCCACCTGCACCCTTACCGTCATGCCGTTGACCGTCCCAAGCTCCTCCCGGATAGTGAAGATGTCCAGCAAGGCCTGGGTAGGGTGCTCTCCAACCCCGTCCCCTGCGTTGATCACTGGCCTCCGGCAGTGCTTGGCTGCCAGCTGTGACACAGGGACAAGGAAGGAGAATCCTTTCTTCTGAGTCTCAGGAACCCCCACCCCCCGCCGCAGTCCCACTTCTCCTGAGTCCTCTCACCCATCTGGCCCCACCTGAGACCTGCAGTTACAGGCAGTGTCTGCAGGCCCCACCCAATCGATCCTGCCCTGGCGCAGAGGCCGGCCTCACCTCCACTGCCCCGGGCTGGGGGTGCCGCAGCACAACGACATCAGCGTAGCAGCTCATGGTCTGCACTGAGTCAGCCAGGGACTCGCCCTTCTGGACAGAGGACGTGGCTTCGGAGAAGCTGAGCACAGCGCCCCCGAGCCGGGCCATGGCTGCTGCAAAGGAGCTGCTGGTCCGTGTGCTCACCTCGTAGAACATGGAGGCCATCACCTTCCCCTGGGAGGCAAGATGCATGCATGTGTGTGTGTAGCTGTGTCCATCCTGGGGAGCATGCGGGGCTGCTGCCTGCTTCCTCAATGTGTCCTAGAGGGGTGCCAAGAAAACCCTTCCCCCAAACCTCCCTGTGACCCGCTGGAGCCCCGGCATCTCCAACAGTGTGTTCCTGTGAGCTAAAGGTCTGCCTCCAAAAGGCTACTGTTAAGCGTCTGAATGAGACGTTTGTTCTCTAGGAGAGAATATACCCAGTTTTCTCCCATGAAGACATCAGTATCCACCAAGGGACTGGATTACTGGGCCCGTGTGCTGGCAATCAGGGCTTGCAGGTCAGCTGCACACTGATCAGAGGAAGGCCACCATGGAGGCGGCCTAGAGCGGCAGGACCATCAGAGCAGGGCTCACCTATGGAGGCTGTGGACTCCCATGCGGGAACCCACGGTGGGCGAGGGAGACCTCTCTGACTACTTATGGAACCCTGCCCACTGGGGCTGCATCCTTAGCCCACAGCCCTGACCCTGACCTTGAGGATGTCGAGGCTCCGCTCCTTCTGTACCATCATGCGCAGCGTGTGTGCCACGTTGAACAGGTGAGACATCTGAGAAAGATCCCGAGTCAGCTGGAAAGGGTGTGGCCTCCAGGGCTCCTAGCCCCAGCTCTCCAGATCCTCACAGCTCTGGGTGGCCCCCTCCTCCCTCCCCCAGGCACCTGATCCTTGGTGAACTGCTGGACGGACAGGATATGTTGGCCCACTAGTGAGTGCAGCAGGGGTGAGGTCTGGGGGTGCAGCAGGCCAGGGGTCCCCAGGTTCTGGGGTGACGCCTGTCTAGGTACTGGTGGTGGAGGGTAGCAGATGCCATCAAGGGTTCCCATCAGCTCTGCAGAGTGAGGGGCATGGCAGAAGAGGCTGGTCAGAGGGTTCCTCCTACCCAGGCCAGCTCAGAGAGGTCCCCAGAGGTGAGCGAGCATGTGCTCAGGGCAGTCTCTCACCTGGCTCAGCTGCTTTCCGGGAGGTCTTCTCCTTTGGCTCCTCAGCTACAAACAGGGCGACAGGACAGATGTAAACCTGCAGCTGGGGTGTGTGAAGAGCCCCAGCTTCCTGGGACTCTGGATCACAGTGTCTGTGTTAAACCAACTCACACCACAGTAGCGACAGTAGGTTAGCTGAGGGCAGGGGTGGCAGCTCTGGGCACGGACCCATGATTTCGCACAGGGGCTGTTGGGTGTGATCAGCAGTGCCCTCCCGGGACCCTCCCAGCTGGCAAAGGGATCCTAGGCAAGGGGGGCAGCCAGGCCCACAGCAACCGACAACCTGGATTTTACCCCACGCTCTGCTGCCCCATGGGGTCCCAGCTCCCGGGCGGAGGAACACAGCTGCCCACAACAAAAAAGGGCCTGTGAGAAGAGGCTGGGGGATGCCTACCTCACACTGGGTGGGCTGATTTAGGCACAGGGGGGCACAGGGGGTCAGATAAGGACTGGGGCGGTAGGAAGGACAAGGGAAATGGGCGGAGGGACTGGAATAGCTCTGAGGCCACAAAGCCCCCAAGCTTGGGCCACCTGGGACACTGTGGGGAAGAGGAGCCCATCCCTACACGTGTCTAGGTCCAGGCGGCCCCACCCTCCGAGTCATAGGATTTTTCTCTTACCTGGCAAACCTGGGTCGGAGGCTCGGTGGATCCGGGGAGGCAGGTGGAAGCGGCCATCAGGGAGTGCTGGGCCGCTCCGGCGGGGCCTCTCCGGGGTCTAGAGAGACAACACCAGGTAGTGACGTGACCTTCCTCAAGTTCAGTCCCTCAAGAAAAGCCAAACTGCTTCCTGTCCACTCCATCACGCCCCTCAACCTGCTCTCCCACTGGGTTGCCCCCAGCAGGGGTGGCCCACTGGCTTCTTCGAGATTTCTCTCTGGTTGGGTTAATGGATTAGTGTTTCCCACAGGAAGCCTCCTAAATTGAGTTAATTTGCAGTAGACAAATTAACTGTTAACTGATGAAACTGTTAAGTGATGAGGATTTTAACTGTTAAGTGATGAAACTTCCATTGCCCCTGAACCATCAATTAAAATGTTTGTGCTGTTTATACCTGCCCCTGACTATACCCCCGTGCCCACCACCCAGCCCTGAAAATTACCGTGGTTAGCTCACTGGCAGCCGGGGCCGAGGGCGTGAGCTGTGGAACAGCGCCCTGTGGCCACTTGCGGACATCCTGTCCGTAGCCCGGTAGCACCAGCACCTGTGGACAGAAGGCAGGGAGGGCAAGTGAGCCAGGCAGTCAAGAGGTGGAAGCTGGCAAGCAGAAAAGATGCCCTGGGGACCTGTGCCTGGAGGGGTGGTGGGACCATGCAGACCTGCTGGGCTGGGAGAGAACGGCACCCAGCAGGTCACGACAGCCCAGGCCTGGGCCACACAACGTACCTGCCCGTCAATATAGGCCACCTCCCCGCGCAGGACCACACGGCGGATGGTGCCCTTCACCTTCTGCCCTTCAAAGGGTGTCCAGTGGGCCTTGGAGAAGGGCATGTGGCTGGGGACTGTCCATTCGTGCTCCAGGTCCACCTGCCAGAGTCATGGGTCATGCTGGCACG
Source organism: Oreotragus oreotragus (assembly GCA_006410675.1). Classification (NCBI taxonomy): domain Eukaryota; kingdom Metazoa; phylum Chordata; class Mammalia; order Artiodactyla; family Bovidae; genus Oreotragus; species Oreotragus oreotragus. Next base: position 54,912 of record SJYX01011357.1, read on the forward strand.
GGCGCCACGTGCACTCTCTCCCAGGACTGCAGAGGCCCACCCCCCTGGCCCCACCCCTCCACATAGATGTCCTCCTGGGGCGGGGGGGTCAGGAAGAACCCGCCCCT
>SJYX01011357.1:58430-103243 GCA_006410675.1 Oreotragus oreotragus
GCCCATCCTACCCTCCACCCCACCCCCACCACATGGGTTCTTACCTTATAGCTGCCAATGGTCAGCAAGATGTTCTTCTTGGGGATCTTAAAACCAGTACTGAGCATGGCCTTGAGGTAGGCTTCGCAGCGGCTCTCCCCAAAGCCAGCCACTTCCCCGGTACTGGTCATCTCCACACCCAGCACCACGTCAGCCCCCGCCAGGCGGGAGAACGAGAACTGGGGCACCTGAGGGAGCAGGAAGTGAGAGAGGCCCACATCCCTGCACCAGGAGGGGTGGCAATGACCCCCTCTCTTGGCCTTCTCCAGACAGGGTGAGCCTTCCCTGTGCTGCCCTACATGAACCCGCCAATCACTGGCTACTTCCCAAGCACGCTTGCACTTCCCTTGGCCTCCACGAGGCTACTCCTTGGCCTTGGAACACTTCTTCAACAAGCTCGGCAAATCTCAAATCTTGACTACACTCCAAGGCTCAGTCCAAACACCACCTCTTTTCTTGAACCTTCCTGGGTCACCCTCTGTGGAAGTGGCACCTCCTTGAGCATTTTGTCTCTACTCTCCCAAGTTTATCACACGCTATTCTAGAAACAAGCTGTTTGAGACCCGACTTCTCTTGCCTCCCATCACTAGAGTGGACGCTCCTCAGGGAGGAGGGCCATCTTATTGCCCTGACCACCCAGCAAGGCCTTGCCCACAGGAGGTGCTCACTTTATACGTCAATGGGCACTTAGCTTGGACAGCAGGTGAACTCCCTCCTGCTATCTGCCTCCCTGCTGACCACTAACCTGGGGCTTCAATCTTCCTTACCTTCACCCCCACAACTCCAGAGCCAGTCATGAGTCCCACAGGCTCCACTTCTTCCCCCATGATGACCCGTGTTGCCAAGGCTACTAGGTCCACACCTAGTGTCTTGGAGACGAAGGGGAAGGAGCGAGACACACGCACGTTGCATTCAATGACTTTCAGCTGGTCGTCCTGGGCAGACAGAGATTGGTCAGGCCTTTTGCAAGTGGGCTTGTGACACCACCCCGGTGAATTGGGCGGTGTCACTCATCGTTCTGTGGGTCACCAACCCAGGACAGGGGGCAGGTTGACTGTCACAAACATTGCGGGCCTGAGATGTGACCCCGCCCCTCCAGCTCTCCTCCCAGTGAGGGTGCCCCAGCAGTGGCCAGCATAGAACAAAGAGGCACTACAGCCCTCGGGTCCCTTTCTTTAGCCCCCTCTTACTACCTTGGCAATGAGCTGCAGATTGAAGGGTCCCGTGACCTGCAGCTCCTGCCCAACGGCATGCACAATGGCTTTGATCCGCTCCAGGGTTTTGGCAGTGATGTCCTGCGGTGGGGTCACCAGTGTGGCATCACCTGAATGCACACCTGCGTTCTCCACGTGTTCAGAGATGGCGATAGCTGCCACCACACCATCACAAGCCACGGCATCCACGTCAATCTCCTAGTGGGGCAAGGCGCACGGGGCAAGGTGGTGAACAGCAAGGGCCATTTCCTTCTCTCACTTGCCCCTGCAGGAAGCTTCCCTGCCTTTAAGAGCCCTGGCACAACCCGTCCTTCCCAGATCAGAGACAGGGGAGTCGCTGCCATGGCTGAAAGACTGCCTTCAGAGACTCATCTGCAGCCTCCCACCTTGGCCTCCTGGATGAACTTGGAGATGACCACGGGGTGCTCCTTGGAGACAGCTGCTGCACTGCTCAAGAAGCGCTCCAAGTCCCCATCGGTGTAGGCCACGTTCATAGCAGCACCGCTCAGGACATAGGAGGGGCGCACAACACAGGGGTACCCCACGGTCTGGCAGAACTGGCGAGCAGACTAAGGGCACAAGGAGCTTAGCTGAGTTGTGCACACTCACCCATGATGCCATCTGGCCTCCAGCCCCCAACCAGGGCCCAGCCCACCTCTAGGTCACTGAGCTCCCTCCACTGAGGCTGGCTGATACCAATGGTGTCCAGGAGCCGGGAGAACTTAAACCGGTTCTCAGCTGAGTCAATGGCCTCTGGGGAGGTACCCAGAACCCGGCACTGCTGCCGATGCAGGGCCATAGCCATGTTGTTGGGCAGCTGCCCACCCATGGACAGGATCACGCCTTCAGGGTTCTCCAGCCCATAGATGTCCATCACCACCTGCAGTAGAGGAGGAGAGATAGCTGGTGGTTAACAGATGGGGTCAGGAGCCTGAGCCTTCTCGCTCATCGCCCTTCATCCTTCACCCAAACCCCCTCAAACCTCACAAGTTCCAAAGAGTCTGAGGTTTGCCAGCTGCTCCTACTTGATGGGCCACGCAGGCTCACAGGCAGCCTTCACCTGTCTCACCTCAAAAGAGATTTCATCGAAGTAGAGTCGGTCACACATGTCGTAGTCGGTGCTGACTGTCTCTGGGTTGTAGTTCACCATGATGGTCTTATACCCCATCTGCAATAGGAGGGGAAGGATAGGAAGCCCAAGTCCCTCCTTCAGAGAGTACTGCTTTGGCTGTCTCTGAAATCGCTGTACAGGACGCCTGCCTTGGGAGGGAAGATACTGGAAAAGTAGACACGGAGTTCTGGAGAGGAACCACATGTAGGGCACAGGACAGCCTAAGGGACCCCCACCCCACTAAAGCCCTATGACACATGTGAGGCACAGCAGTGAACAGAAAGTGCTAGGATCGAGTATGGGGGGAAGGTGGCTGCGGAAGCTGATCAGTACAGCAGAGAGAACTACATGAAAGATGAGCTTGGAGACCTTTCGCAGCTGCTGGATGCAGCCCACGGCACACCAGTCAAACTCGACGCTGGAGCCGATACGGTAGACGCCAGAGCCGAGGACCAGCACATGAGGTGTTCGAAAGCTGAGGTCATGGGCGGTGCCCCAGTACGTCAGGTACAAATAATTTGTCTGGGCCGGCCACTCAGCTGCAACTGTGTCAATCTGCTTCACTGCTGGGCAGATCCCTAGTTCCTGACGCAGCTTGCGAACAGCCAGCTCTGTGCTAAAGGAGAAGGGTCAGAAATATAGACCATGGGAGTGGGGAATGGCTCCAGCAGAGGGCAGAGATCCAAGGGAGGGGTCAGAGAGGAAAATCCCAGGGATGAAGGGCAGTGACCTCCACCACCACGCCCCCCACCACACACACTTTTCCTCCTGAGGGCCCCTCAGGAGTACAAAGGTTCTCTGCCCCAGGTTCTCAGCCTGAGGTCCTCCCACCACCCCTGACCTGAGGACCGCGAGGGCAATCTGCTTGTCTGAGAAGCCAAGGCGCTTGGCCTGATGCAGCAGCTCTGGGGGCAAAGGTTGTCCACGGTGTTGCTCTAGCAGCTGGGTGTGTGTTATGATCCGCTTCATCCGGTGCAGGAACCAGCGGTCGATGCGAGTCAGTTCATACAGGCGATCCACTGAGTAGCCAGCCCACAGGGCTGCTGCCACCACGAAGATGCGCTTGTCTGTTGGAGTCTCCAGCTCCTAATGGGGAGAGGGCAGATAAGCTAAGCTTCAGTTTCCTCACCTATAGAAACAAGTCTAATGACACATCGCCATAATAAAGAGAAATGAAACCACAGAATCCTCAGCAAAGTGAAAACACAGCAAAGTGCACTAGTGACTGGTTCTAGTATTACTGGCAACAAGCTTGGGGGCTGGGGACACAGAGAAGAAGCAGGGTACATTTTGAGACTGCTGTCACGGGTAGGGGAGCCACTTACCATGTCACTGACGGGCTTGACCGTGTGATCAAAGCCCACGCAGTTCTCATCCACCATGCGCAGAGCCTTCTGGAAGGCCTCCTCAAAAGAACGTCCAATGCCCATGACTTCACCTGGAGGAATATGATGTGAGGATTGAGGGCCGGGGGCACTGGTGATGCCCAGAACGTCGGTAGTCTACCGTCAAATCTCTGGGAGGTTCTCAAGCCCACAGTGGTGGATTTATGTTGTTTCATTGAGAATCTTACACTTGCAGCTTTTTCTCCCTACCATTTTCATGTGGATATTGGAACAATCACAGAGGCCCAATCACTGATGGCTATCCATTTTTTCGGTTTCCTTTATTCACATTGTGATGATGTAATCTGGGATCTGGCTCATTCTTTAAAACTTCTTAAAAGTCTGGGTAGTAAGATGATCCCATTATTCTTTGAATTCACTCAGGGTTAATCATATTTCCAACTATCACTCTAGAGTACTTCTTCCAAATATTTTATACACGATTATAGTTTACATAAACATTTATCCTGCTTTTCCCCTCATTGTAAGCTTTTCCCACATAGTGTGTGACGGTAAAGCACCTGTCTACAATGCAGGAGACCTGGGTTGGATCCCTGGGTTGGGAAGATCCCCTGGAGAAGGAAATGGCAATCCACTCCAGTACTATCGCCTGGAAAATCCCATGGACAGAGGAGTCTGGTAGGCTACAGTCCATGGGGTCGCAAATAGTTGGACACACTGAGCAACTTCACTTTCATTTGTTACTAGCAGTTTAACTCTTGTGTGATTTACCATGAAGTGACTGCTCACTCACTGAAGGACATTTAGCTTTGAAGTGTTCATCACTGTAAATAAGGCAGTAATGCTATCTGGGATTTAGCTTATCCCCTGAGGATATATTTTCAGAAGTGCATAGGCAATAGGCAAGGTATATTTTCTGGCCCTTGATAAGTATTAATTGCTTTGTAGAAGTTTGTGCTTGATAATACAAAGTTTTGGGTTGGCCAAAATGTTCATTTAGCTTTTTCCATAAGCTATTATGAAAAAACCTAAACAAAGCTTTTGGCCAACTCAATATAAATTTAACCAATCTTTTAAGAGGTGTGTATAATCATTTAAAACAACTTTTGCCAACAAGTAAAAATAATTCTCTCATTTTAACTAGATTTCTTCTAACTACTACCAAGAGGAAACTTCCCCTCTACACCCAGGCCTGCTTATTGATTTCCTCATCAATGAAGTTTATTCATGTCCTCTGACAATTTACCCTAGAGTCTTCAAGTATCTCTTACCAAATGTATTTTTCTATTTACAGTTCTAGTATTTGTTTCTTTAAAAAAATTTTCAAAAACATCAAAATGGTACTTACCAAGAGGAAACTTCCCCTCTACACCCAGGCCTGCTTATTGATTTCCTCATCAATGAAGTTTATTCATGTCCTCTGACAATTTACCCTAGAGTCTTCAAGTATCTCTTACCAAATGTATTTTTCTATTTACAATTCTAGTATTTGTTTCTTTAAAAAAATTTTCAAAAACATCAAAATGGTACTTGTAGTGTTAAGGAAGAGGATGAGTGATTTTGTTCAATTTCTTTGTAATGTGGTTATATTACAAAAGTTTTTATCCTGGATAAAAGAGAAACCCAATGCACTCACATGCAAGCCTGGAAAAATCCCAGAATCATATAAATCCCCAAATTAATGTCTGTGTGATAAGATTATAGGTGATTACTCTTCTTTGGTAAAACTACCTTTTCTAATTTCTCAATGATTCATGCATCTTACTTGTATAGTAAGAGTTACGAAAAGTTACCAAAGAAGACCAAATTCTAAGAATACTCAGATACAAAATACTTAAATCTCTCATCTAGGAATCAATCTTTGATTGTACTATTTTCAATCCACTTCTCTTAGCTACAATTTATGGCTTCGTTCCCATGTTTATTATAATTTTCACATAACAGAAATTCATCTCCAGAAGGAACAACTTGGCAGTCTTGTAAGATTTCTAAAAATCAAGTAATATCTGAGCTTAGATTTACAAGTTTAAAGGCTACTATTGCTGTTAATGGAAATTTGGAGAACAGTAAAAAGCTATTATCCTTAGCTGGTGGCAGCTTGGTACGTGCACATGCTTGTTTTAGTAGAAATGTTGTGGAGGACAAACTAAGGGAACTTAAAGAAAGGGTCACTGTAAGGAAGCATACTAACTCAATTACAGCATTCTTAACATTGCCTAGAAGCTGACCATCTTATCCATTCATTACTAATTGTCTCTGTTTCTATGAAATTTCTCTTACACTGCTCTGATCTTAAACATTGTATTGAAAAACATTTGAGGGACTTCCCCAGTGGTCCAGTAGCTAAAGACTCCACGCTCCCAATGCAGAGGGCCTTGGTTTGCTCCCTGGTCAGGGAACTAGAGATCCCATGTGATACAATGAAGACTTTGCATGCTACAACTAAAGAAAGACCCTGCATGCTGCAACGAAGACCAGCACTACCAGATCAATTAACTATTAATTTAATTTAGTGACCATGGCAGGAAGTGCCCAGAGGAGATACACTGGGCATGGCTGCCACTGTGCTGACTTGGCCTTAGAAGAGATCACAGTAAACAGCAGTCACTTCCTTGAAACATTGGTATTTAAACAAGCATGGAGAACAAATTGTCACTGGCATTAATAGCCTGGGGATGCGGCCAAAGGCAAAATGCTATGAAAGACTGTGGGTGGAGTTTCATGGAACTGGTCTCACCCATGACAGGTAACACAGTGTAACAGAGGAACATGCAACTAGCAACAGATCTAGTTTTCAGCTCTTGGCTCTCCCCTCTACTCAGCCACACACTTTCCTTCTGTGGGTACCTGCTTACTCATTTGTAACACAAGAGATGAGAATCTGATGGCTATCACCCCATTCCAAAATTTCTGACATGCCATCTGGGGAGTGGAGGCAGTGTGTGCATGGATTTCCAGATGCCTTGGATCCTCACGCCTGGGGAGAACCACTATCTTAGTTGAAAATGTCCTTATTAGTTCTGAGAAACCACTCACAACAAGCTGCTCATACAAGAGCTGAAAGGACATGCCAAGGAGCTGACTCTATGACATTCTCAGTTCTTGGGACGTGTGGGACCCCGTGAGGTGATCTGGGGAGGGGTCTCTTGGGATGTGTCTCTCACCCACACTCTTCATGCAGCTCCCAATCTTTGTGCTGACGCGGAGGAACTTGCTGAGGTCCCAGCGAGGAATCTTCACCACACAGTAATCCAGGCTGGGTTCAAAGGCTGCCGTTCCCCCTGTCACCGAGTTCCTGGGGGCCGTCAGGTGGGGTTGCCAGGAGGACAGAGCAGGAGTTAAACGGTGAGCTTGCAGATACTGCTCTCCCACCCACACCCAGGCCAATGTCCTTTTCCTATCCCTTGTCCCATAAACTTTTTTTTTTCCCCCAGCTCCCACGATCTCATCCCCACCCCATCTCTTCCCAATCCTTGTACCTGAGTTCAGGCAGAGGGATGCCCAAAGCCAGCTTGGCTGCAACATAGGCCAGTGGGTAGCCTGTGGCTTTACTGGCTAGGGCAGAGCTGCGAGAGAGCCTGGCATTCACTTCAATGATATAGTACTGCAAAGAAAGAGAACAGAGACTAGATAACTGGCCTAAAAGGCCTCAGAAAGGAGAGGCCTCAGAAAGGCAGGACGATAAAGCCCCAATCCTATCAAAAATAATCCTAGCTTCTGCTCCAGGGTCTGGAGGGTTAAAAGGCTCCTTGGCCTAGAGGCCCCCAAATTACAGACGGTGCTCCAGCAGCTAGAATATCAGCCCCACAGCCTGGAGTCTCACCTGCTCAGACTCCGGGTTCAGGGCATATTGCACGTTGCACTCCCCGACGATTCCGAGGTGCTGAGTCACCTTGATGGCCGTCTGCCTCAGTAGCTGGTACTCCCTGTCATTTAGCGTTTGGCTTGGGGCCACCACGATGGACTCCCCAGTGTGGATGCCCAGTGGGTCTAGGTTTTCCATGTTACACACCTGTGAAGGTGACCATGAGGTCACCGCCATAGGGAGTGAGGAGGGACAGGAGGCTGCATCCCAGGGTCCAATTGCCTCTGGAGATGCACCCATCCTGGGTGTGAGGACACCGAACTCTCAAAGGTCTCAGCCCTGCCCGGGCCCTTACAACAGCTCCGCTGCCTTACACGGCTGCCCCTCCTCCATCACTCACCGTGACACAGTTGCCATAGGCATCTCTCACCACCTCATACTCAATCTCCTTCCATCCTTTCAGGGACTTGTCTACCAGCACTTGGCTGGTATGGGCAAAAGCTGGAGCCACGAGAGCAGACAACTCCTCTTTGTTAGAGGCAAAGCCAGAGCCCAGGCCACCCAAGGCGTAGGCTGCGCGCACCAGCACAGGATACCCCAGTCTCTCAGCTGCTGCCTGGGCCTGCAATGAGCACAAATGAACAAACATTAGGTCTTGACTGCGTGTTGTGCAGAGGGCTCCTGGGCCCAGAGAAAATATGCTGTCAAGGAAACGCCACCTGTCTACCCCCACCAGCCCTTGAACCTGCTCAAGAGAATTCGCTGCCTCGCTGGGGGCCACGTGCTCTCCGATCTCTGCCATCCTGGAGGCGAAGGCACGCCGATCCTCAGTCAACTCAATGGTCTCCACGGGTGTGCCCAGGACCCGGACTCCGTACCGAGCGAGTACTCCAGCCTTGGTCAGCTCCACACCACAGTTCAGAGCTGTCTGGCCCCCAAAAGTCAGTAACACACCATCTGGGCGCTCATTACGTATCACCTGGGAGAGGAGGGAGGAGTAACAGGCATTGAGACCCTGGGGTTAGGGAGCAGATCACAGAATTGGCACAGGATCGCCTGGCCCATGTGGGTCCTCTCTGCAGTCCAGCCTCGCCTGAGTCATACCTGGGTTACGTAGTGAGGTGTTATGGGGAGGAAATAAACCTTGTCCGCCAGCCCCTGTGAGGTCTGCACAGTAGCGATGTTAGGGTTGATTAGCAATGTCTGAATGTTTTCCTCCTTCAGGGCCTTGATCGCCTAGGGGGATAAAGATGGCATATCAGCCTCGACTAGAGAAGCAAGATTTTTGGTCTTAGACCAGCATTTATCTTCCTCTTCTCCCTTTCCTGGACTCTCAGTCCCTAATAACTGACTTCTCACCTTTCTGTGTATTCCCCAGTTCGCTTGGGTCACTTCTTCCCTACAACCAGTGTTCATGCCTAAGCCCTATTCATCCTGAGGGCCACACACCCAGAGGGGAAGCAAAGGACACACTTTACCTGAGAGCCTGAGTAGTCAAACTCGCCAGCCTGGCCGATGGAGAGGCCCCCTGAGCCCAGAATCAGAACCTTTCGTGGTGCTGTAAGCCCAGAGCCTGGGGTGGGAATCCCAGGGAGACAGAGGCGCTCAGCCAGCCGCTCTCGAACTATGGAGGCAAAGAAAGACAGTACATTAGAGTTGAACGAGACCTGAGAGATCACCTAGATTAACCCCTCACTTTATGGAAGAAACCAGAACAAGTCATGCCTCTGATGAGTGGCAGAGGCAGGACCATAAACCCGGACTTGTGACTCTGGAGTTCCTTTGAATGGAAGAAGCATGAATGAATCACTTTGGCTTGGTTGCCTTCCCACCCCTCCTGCCTAACCTCCCAAACTCCTCTCAGTTTCCCGATGCACGTTCATCTTATGCCTACCCTGGAGCCTGTTCTTAGATCCCCAACCTAGATCTACTCAAGTACTTACCTGTCTGGCCCCCAGGGTTCCCAGCTGCAGCTTCTTTCACAGTTTCCAGAAAAATGTCAAAAAGAAGTTCCATATCTGAAGGGCCAGCTTGATGCTCTGGGTGAAACTGGACACTGTTGAAGAGAGGGGATCAGGAAAATTGCCATCGTCACTGGCGGTCTCAAAGGCGGGTAGTGGGAAGGCTGACTGGGGCCCACTGCTGTGATTTCTTTTTTGATCTTCAAGTCTCAGAGGGCTTCAGAGCTGCAGAGATCCAGGTATTGTGCCAGAACCACGTGGGCTCACCTGAAGAAGGGCAGGCTCTCATGTACGATGCCTTCGTTGGAGTGATCATTGGCATTGGTGAAGAGAGGAATCCAGCTTGCTGGCAGTGAGTCTGTTTCCACAGCAAATCCATGGTTCTGGGATGTTAGAAAGCAGCGCCCGGAGCCCACCAGCAAGCATGGCTGGTTATGGCCTCGGTTCCCATATCTGGAGGCAGAAACATCCTGAGTCACAGGCCCCTCTTCACCCTCCCTTCACCCTCCTGCACCAAACCCAGCTCTGGCTGATCTCATGATTCTCACCAGCCCCCAGTCCAATTTCAACATTAATAAACACCAACTCTATTCTATCCTCATTCCCAAGACTCCCCACCCCTTGTGCCCCCACCTCATTTTGTAAGTCTTGGCCCCAATGGCTAAGGCCAACAGCTGGTGTCCCAGACAGATCCCGAAGACAGGTCGGGGGTTTGGTCCAGATAAAACACGGCTCAGTGTGGATACCAAGTTGGGATAGGAGGCGGGGTCACCAGGGCCATTACTCAGGAAGAGACCCTCATACTCTGGAGTGGGCAGAAAAGATAACATCAAAATCTATAATTCAACTAGAGAGACACACAGTTAGAGCAAAAGCCCTTTCCTCCTGCTTCTTCTCTGCAACTCATATTGACCTTCAGCAGCTGGACAGAGGGCCAGATCTTCCACACATGCCGCTTGCCTGAGGCCTTGTACAGACCCAAGCTACTCACCTTGACTGTCTAACGCGTGGTCCCAGGGTACCACAGTGACCTCTGCCCCACGCTGGCACAAGCATCGGACCTGATTATACTTGAGGCCACAGTCCAAAGCAAGGATCCGAGGGGTACCCCCTGCATTGAATACCCGTGGAACCTGAGGAGTAAATGGTTGACAGCTGTGAATAGTAGGTATAATGTGCACACAACCTGTATTCTGGAGGCCTTTTCCAGTTCTCCCTCAAGTGTTCACAACCAGTCTGGACACAGCATAACTACTGTGCTTAGCATGAAACACTCTCCCACTCTATCTCTGTACCTTAGTGGAGACCTCCGGCACCAAGGGGCGGGCATTGGGGTCCAAGAAGGGCAAGGTTGAAGGTTCTGTCCCATCCTGGACCAACTTGCCCAGCAGAGACCCTTGCTCTCGCAGCTTCTTAGTCAGCTCCCGAGTGTCCACTCCTGTTGAAGCAGCAGACTCTGAGAGATCACTCCCCTAGTGCAGTCATGCAGGAAGTTAAGACTTCGATTCTAGAGCCCGAGTCACCCATGGCTGTCCTCTGGGCATCAAAATCCTGTGCTGCCCTTCCAGAACGACCCCACCATGAAGTATTCTTGCCTCCAAGTATCACATGTGAACTGAACCACCACCCCAGATCTGTTTACAGAAAGTAATACCAAGGGACAAAAGAGCACGCTAAATGACAATAAAGGAATATTATCAAACAGGCTTCTTTTTTTAATTAGAAAACTGGAAAAATTTTAAACACTCCCTGGATATTTGATATTAAGGAATTACTGTTCATTTTTTAAAGGTATGGTAGTGTTATTGTCATCATGTTTTTACAAGGGTTCTTTTTTCATAAATATTGAACTCTCAGTAGATGAAACAATATTATGTCTGAGATTTGCTCCAAAATAATCTGGAAGTTGTAGTAGTGATGATGAAGTAAGTTTAGCCCTGAGTTGATGAAACTGGGGATTCATTACCTTATTTTTTCCTTTTGCATGCTTGAAATTTCCCATCTGAGTGAGAGCTCAGTTCGCTCCCCGAGTCAAATCAGGTACATTCTATCACAACCCTGGACTCAAGTCCCAAGGGTCCACAGAGAACCTCTCTTGATTCTTTCTACCCAGGTACCTGTGCTCCACCGACACGGCAATGCTTGCACCATACCTTGCAGGCCGGGTATGCCATGCTGTAGCAGCCACTCGTGCAGGGTGCAGCTGGCACTCCAGTGGCTGGGTGTGGGACAGCACTCTCCCACCACCAGTCCTGCCACGTGGATCCCCGAGGATTCAAACCACTGTCAATGGAAGGAGGAGTTGGTGAGGCGCCCAGGGCCACATACCTCCCCGAGCCATCTTTTCCCACTGGAGGGCCATGGACCCTGTACTTCAGCCACAGTGCATGACCTGTCATTCCTTTAACAAGCCAACCACCTCATGCTTCTGTCTTTTATCAGCAATGCTGCCTCCCACGTGAAACACTCAACACATGGGCCTGGGGTGCCTGATGGCACTGATATGGCAGTGATAACTGAAAGGACATTTTCCTTTTCCCTCCCTTTTCTTTTATCTCCTTTTCCATGAAGTCACCCCCATTCTCACCCACTGCAGCTGTGCCTCCTTCTTATAACTCATCTAAGTTCACTTTTTCTTCCACTTGTCTCGCTGTTTACATTGTATTACAACTGTGTTCGTTTGCCTTCATCAGAGATCTCTGAACTAAAGAGCAAGATACCTGACATATGACAGTAGTCAATGAAGTTTACAGAGGGCCCATTTCATGCCAGGTATTATAACAGATGCTGGGGGGCAAGCATGAGCGCGAATAGACAAGGTCTTGTCTTCAGGATGTTTACTGCTCAGGTAAGCAGAATATTAAGGTCATGTAGATAACAAAATCATATTCTCAGAGTAAAACAGTACAGAACAGGCAGGGGCATAGTACCTTATTCAATAAAAGGCTCAGGGTAGAATACTAGGCATGATTATTACACCCCCTTCATAAGGGACTATCATTTTTAAAAGTAACATATTTGTTACTCAATATATAAGCTTATAATAACTAAGTAGAGAAACAGGCTGTTTATTGGGGCGGAAGTAGCATATTTAAATTACATCTGCTTAGTGGTAGAAGGTTTAAGGAAAATGAATGTTGAGACTGTTCTTTAGGGATGCGAAGGCTAGTCTGGTGGAATCCTCCATGGCTAGATGGTCGAATCTGCACTTGGACATACGTTTATGGCATATATGTTGCAAAAGCATCAGTGGTGGGCTTGGGGCTCCTGGAGACTTTACTCATCTTGGCTCTGTCAGGGCCTCAATTCGGCAAGTGTATAAACTCAACTTTGACATTGTATCTAGAGTTGACAAAGCTAAAGACTGAGGTTAAATTAACCAAGATAATGCATTATAAACTAGAACACAGTGAATTCGTAGGTCATGATGAGGAGTGGTTCTTTCCGGAATAACAGGCATGTCTTTTACCTAGAGTTTCTTCCCAAGTGTCAGGGTGAGTGGTGAAAGCATATGAAGAATTAAAGGCTCAGTAAGCCTAGCCAAGGTGAAGTCACTCAGTCGTGTCCAACTCTTTGCGACCCCGTGGACTGTAACCTACTAGGCTTCTCCGTCCATGGGATTCTCCCGGCAAGAATACTGGAGTGGATTGCCATTTCCTTCTCCAGGGGATCTTCCCGACCCAGGGATCGAACCCAGGTCTCCCGCATTGGAGGCAGACACTTTAACCTCTGAGCCACCAGGGAAGACAAGTATCAGAATAAGTAAGCCTAGTATCAGAATAAAATGAGTTTTGAGGAATACTGCACTGAGGCTATGGTGACTATGATGTACGTGTTGGTTCGTTTTTTTACTTGAACTCTCAGAGGGCAACTTAGTTTCCAAATTCCAGAGGAGGAATAGGAAAAACTTCACTGAGAAGGAAACTGTTTTCTTATCTACATGTTAAGAACTCTTACTGAAAAGTGGTAAAAAATGAGGCAAGGTAAGTAAAGCAGGTTTAGATGATAATCAGCTTAATTGATTTGGTAGGGAAACTAGGACTTACTACCACTGAGAAGGGTGTGACACTGTATTCCAATCTCTTTCCCGTTAATCTATACACTCTTAAAGCAGTTAAGCTTTATGACAGTCTTATCGGAGCTCAGATTCTTTGGCTTGGTCCAGCACTTCGTGCCTCTCAAGGCACCTAACAAGCCGCGCACAGGGCCTATCACTTCAGTGTGTATCAACTTTCTCTAGAATGACTAGCGGAATGGCAGAGTCTTCACTAACAGTTAATAGCTACTGATTCGAAAAGGAATGTAGAACAAGCATTGGTGTTGGCTACCTTGCTGAGCCCGAACTCATCCACTTCATCTGGGGGGATGCCGTAGTTACCGATCAGAGGGTATGTCAGCACTAAGATCTGTGCTTTGTAGGAAGGGTCAGTCAGGGCCTCGGGGTAGCCGACCATACCGGTTTGAAACACTGCAAGAAAGAGGCAGAGCTGGGGCTTAGGCAGGGCATCCTTCGGAGCACTGCCCGGAGCGCTGAGAGTGCCCCTGGGCCGTAGGGATACGGGGGCGGGGAGGGNGGCAGCCAGCCCGGACTTGCTTACCGACTTCCCCGGCAGTCGACACAGCGGCCCCAAAGGGCTGGCCCCGCAGGACCGACCCGTCCTCCAACACCAGGGCGGCCATGGGAACGGAGCTCAGAGGCGGGGGTGATCACAGAGAAGAGGGAAAGCGCAGCAAGCCCGGGTCGATGCTAGAACCACCAGATGACTGCGCGCCCGGAGTCGATCCACGTGGCTCGCCGCGCCGCTGTCTAGAGCCAAGCGCTGTGTAAACCGCGTAGGAGCCCAGGCGCTCTGGGGGGCGGCAGACTGCGGCGGCGCAAGCGCTAGCGGCGTGAGGGGCGGGGCCGGGAGCGTGAGGGGTGGGGCCAGGGCAGATAGCGGGTTGGGTCACCTCTTACCAAGCGCGAAGGTAAGGGAAACCTGTGAAAAACAGCTCTCCCCGCAAGCAGCCTTTCCCACCCCAACCAAGAGACAAGAAGAAAAAAAGAAAAACTGTTTATTATGGTCAACAGCACAAATGTAAACTGGTACTAGTCCACTCCCGGACTGGATGTCTACAACACACCAGGGTTGTGCAAATTTCCATCTTCCTTCCATCCGAGGCCTCTGCCTTGGGAGGATCTGCCTCGGGAGGATCCGCTGATGATTGATGTTTAGGAAGCAAATCTCCCTGACTGGGCTAAGATGGGGATGATCTTTAGGTCAGTAGGGAGACCTGAGTGGTTCATGAAGCCTTGGCTTTTCGGCGTTGAGTCCCCCAAAGGAGGATGGAGACGGCTAAGGTGGTGGATCCCAGAATACCAAAGAACATGAACAATGGGAAGGAGCCCTGTGAATAACAGACCAAAAAAACTTCATATAGGGTTACACCAAGGGCTTACAACCTAACATCCAGTAATTTCCTAGCATATCTGTCCCCTCAGCCAGGGCAGTTTTCTTCTAGTTTCCTTCTCTAGGTGATTTGCATCAGCTGCTGATCTTCTTTTAAAGAGGTACTTGATTTATGCATACGTCAATTAGGAAGCCTAATTCCTTACCTGGCGCATACACTTGTAGCCATGGAAGCCATCAGCACAAACACACTTCAAGAGACCTGGACCATCAGGTACACAAGATCCATTCTCAGGGCATATTTCTGAGAGCCAGAGAAAAACAGAGAACATCCCTAGATTTCATTAGGTTTATTTCCCATATATCTCCTACAGCTTAGATTCTCTCAACTATTTCTAGGTCAAAAGTAGAGTGGAAAGAAGACTACAGATGTAATTTTAAGACCTTTCTTTCCAAGGGGTTAAGACTTCCGAACTACGACAAACCTAGAGAGCATATTAAAGCTATGACAAATGTAAACAGCATATTAAAAAGTAGAGACATTTCTTTGCCGACAAAGGTCTGTCTTGTCAAGGCTATGGTTTTTCCAGTAGTTATGTATGGATGTGAGAGTTGGACCATAAAGAAAGCTGAATGCCAAAGAATTGATGCTTCTGAACTGTGGTGTTGGAGAAGACTCTTGAGAGTCCCCTGGACTGCAAGGAGATCCAACCAGCCCATCCTAAAAGAGATCAGTCCTGGGTGTTCATTGGAAGGACTGATGTTGAAGCTGAAGCTCCAATACTTTGGAAACTTGATGCAAAGAACTGACTCATTGGAAAACAGCCTGATGCTGGGCAAGACTGAAGGCAGGAGAAGGGGATGACAGAGGATGAAATGGTTGGATGGCATCACCGACTCAATGGACATGAGTTTGAGCAAGCTCCAGGAATTGGTGATAGACAGGGAGGCCTGGTATAGTGCAGTCCATGGAGTCACAAAGAGTCGGACATGACTGAGCGCCCGGACTGAACTGAACACTTCGGAAACCTGAACAAAAGGCACTTAGGCAATTTTACCATCTTTCTGATCTAAAGTAGAGAATACAGGGAGGAGGGGTAGTTTCCAGAGGAGTAGAGGTGAAACAGCATACCTGGGACCTCAGTGCTGTTGCAAATATTCCTTTGTCCTTCGCAGCTTTGGTTGTTTATATAAAAAGTGATAGTATCCCAGGCATTAATACCTCCAGGACAGTTGACATCTTGTGGCAGTATCCTGAACACAACACAGGCAGTCATAATATGCAGATCAAACTCAGACCAATATGCTGAGTTCATAGCACTGCCTCTCTTTGGTTCTCTCCCCCACCCCACACTCTTACTCACAGAGTCTGGAGCTGAGTAAAGCCACGGAAGGTGTTGACCAAGTCACCCTGGAGGGGGTTTTCCTGCAGGTCTCTGCAAAGCACACACTGTTAGCTCTATGCTCTAGGAAAACACTTTACTTCCATTCACACACCTTTCTGGATGGTAATCCAGTTCTTATTCTGAGTTGTCCAAATGTAGACAATATTCAAACATCTTTTTAGCAATCCATCCTCAAAGACTTTCCCATCAACCCTATGCCAAGGTCACCTTTTGGGAAGGAGGATAACTAACGACTTACATGATGATAGCAGTACGTGCTTGAGGAAAATTTGGACCAGGCTCCTTCAGAGAGCAGTTCTGGAGATCCAGCCTGAGGAAATAAGGTAATTAGTGAAACTGTGTATCTTTCCCGTTCACCCAGGTTAAGCTATTATAATCCCCTTTACAGCTAATATTCATTGAACACACCTATGTCAGGGCCACAAACTAGTCACTCTGGTAGATGTTTTCATCCTGCATTGTCCAATTAAGTAACCACTAACACATGTAGCTACTTAAACTTTAAAAATTGTCCCTCATTTGCGCGTCACATTTCTTCAATATCTATTGCTATTTCTTTACTTAATGGAATAGTGCCTTAATATTTACTTAATGACTACTAACTGCGAATATTACTTAATGTCTACTAACTGCAAAAATTGGGAGAATTAAAAATAACATTCAGTATCTTAGCTTGCAAGTTGTTTACACTAGGAGAAGGCAGTGGCACCCTACTCCAGTACTCTTGCCTGGAAAATCCCATGGATGGAGGAGCCTGGTAGGCTGCAGTCCATGAGGTCGCTAAGAGTTGGACACGACTGAGCGACCTCACTTTCACTTTTCACTTTCATGCATTGGAGAAGGAAATGGCAACCCACTCCAGTGTTCTCCCCTGGAGAATCCCAGGGACTGGGGAGCCTGGTGGGCTGCCGTCTATGGGGTCACACAGAGTCGGACACGACTAAAGTACTTAGCAGCAGCAGGTGAACAAGACCATCACCCAAAATAAAAAATATATAAACATTAAATTGCAATGTGAACAGTATATAAAATTAACTTGAATGGTATGGACATAAAGATTAGAGGAAGTAAAAAATTGAAAGATATTACTCTGGCATTTAATAGTACAGAGTATTCACAAAAGCTGTTGGAATTAAAGGACAGATATGTCCTAATTTGATGGAGGAAGGCAAGTTTAGGTAAAGAAAGAGGCTTGAACAGAGAAACAAAGGTGGCCTGCTTTTGGAGGTAGAAGGCAGACGCCAGACTCTCCTGGAGGGTTTGAGTGGACAACTAATTGAAAGTAATGTTGGAAAAGTAGGTTGGGCCAGTCTGGTTTGTACTTTATCCTAAGGCCACAGGCAATTATAAGTTTAATTTTAAAGCCAGAGAACAATAATGGAAAGAAACTGGTTTCCTGAAAGTTCAATATAAATAAGTATTTAGATAGATAAGGGAATGAGGAGAATGGAAGCAAGACAAGTGACTTTCTGAATCTGAAGTGAGGATGCTCTGAAAAAGGAAATGTTTAATAGGAATCTATTATGTTTTCTCCATATATCTGGAGAAAAGTCAAAGGAAATTAAAAGAGATCTAGTTTTGGGAGACACCTGCATAGTGGTTGAAGCTGTAAGAATAAGTGGATTCTCAATGGAATTCCATCACCTCCACTAGCTTTGTTCTTAGTGATGCTTTCTAAGGCCCACTTGACTTCACATTCCAAGATGTCTGGCTCTAGATTAGTGATCACATCCTCATGATTATCTGGGTCGTGAAGATCTTTTCTGTACAGTTCTTCTGTGTATTCTTGCCACCTCTTCTTAATATCTTCTGCTTCTGTTAGGTCCATACCATTTCTATCCTTTATCGAGCCCATCTTTGCATGAAATGTTCCCTTGGTATCTCCAATTCTCTTGAAGAGATCTCTAGTCTTTCCCATTCTGTTGTTTTCCTCTATCTCTTTGCATTGATTGCTGAAGAAGGCTTTCTTATCTCTTCTTGCTATTCTTTGGAACTCTGCATTCAGATGCTTATATCTTTTCTTTTCTCCTTTGCTTTTCGCCTCTCTTCTTTTCAGTGCTATTTGTAAGGCTTCTCCAGACAGCCATTTTGCTTTTTTGCATTTCTTTTCCATGGGGATGGTCTTGATCCCTGTCTCCTGTACAATGTCACGAACCTCATTCCATAGTTCATCAGGAACTCTATCTATCAGATTTAGGCCCTTAAATCTGTTTCTCACTTCCACTTTATAATCATAAGGGATTTGATTTAGGTCATACCTGAATGGGGTCATACCTAAATCTTCTGCTTACTTTGGGTTTAATTTCTCTTCTTTTTTGACTGCTTCTGATGGCTAAGAAGGTAAAGAATCCTCCTGCAGTGTGGGAGACCTGGCTTCGATCTCTGGATTGGGAAGATCCCCTGGAGGAGGGCATAGCAACCCACTCCAGTATTCTTGGCTGGAGAATCCCCATGGACAGAGGGGCCTGGTGGATTGGAGTCCATTGGGTCACAGAGTTGGATACGATTGAGTGACTAAGCACATGGTGGAAGCTGAAGTCATTGATTTGAGACCTTTATTCTTTTCTCATAAAAGATGTTTAGTGCTATAAATTAATAGTCCCCAAGTATTGCTTTGTCTTTCACAAACTTGAGTAAATTATATTTTCATGTTAATTCAGTTCAAACTGTTTTTTAAGTGAAAGTTGCTTAGTCATGTACAACTCTTTGTGACCCCATGGACTCATGGAATTCTCTAGGCCAGAATACTGGAGTGGGTAGCCTTTCCTTTCTCCAGGGAATCTACCCAACCCAGGGATCAAACCCAGGTCTCCCTCATTGCAGGTGGATTCTTTACCAATTGAGCCACAAGGGAAGCCCAAGAATACTGGAGTGGGTAGCCTATCCCTTCTCCAGGGATAAAAAGTTTATTGTAACTTATGATGAAATAATAGAAAGAATATATTGCAAATAATATTTCTTCCGGGGATCTTCCCGACCCAGGAATCAAACTGGGGTATCCTGCTTTGCAGGCAGATTCTTTACCAACTGAGCTATCAGGAAAGCCCAAAACTAATTGTTACTTTCCCTTTAAAATTACTCTTTGACCCATGGGTTATTTAGACTTGTGTTTCTTAATATTTTACGATTTTTGTAGATAATCTTTCTTTTTTTAAAACGTTTTAAATTACATTGTAGTTAGTGAATATAGTTTTGTGTGATTCAGATCATTTTCAATTTATTGAATACCTTTTAAAATATGTATTTTAATGATTTTTTTTGGCTGTGCTGGGTTGTAGGTACAGCACACAGGATCTTGCGTCTTCACTGAGGCATGTGAAATCTTTAGTTGTGATGGATGAACTCTTAGTTGCAGTAGGTGGGATCTAGTTCACTCACCAGGGATTGAACCTGGGCCCCTGCATTGGAAACTCAGAGTCTTAGCCACTGGACCACCAGAGAAGCCTTTTACATGACTTGGAATATGGTCTCTCTCAGCATCTGCTACTTATGTTTTTGCTGTTATAATTTTTATTCTTGGTAATTGTAATAATTTCCCATCCAGTCTTTGTTACTTTATCACTGCCTACATTTCACTGTTGCCTGAGTTATTATTCCTGCATATCAACCTGATTTGGTCAGTGTTGACTTTCTCCAAAAATCTGCTGTTAATCCCTCTGTCTATCTGCAGAATGAAATTCATTCTCTTTGTCATAGGAGACAAGGTTCATTACCTGGCTACAAGTTATCCTCCTAAGAAATCCTTGTCTAGTTTTATCATCCTTTGCTATCTCTTTCTGCACGTTTTATATTCCAACCATGTTAAACCGGTTTTCTTTTCCAAAATTGCATTAGGCGTTCATTTCCTATATATCTTTGATCAAACTGATCCCTTCTCCTGGAATTCCCTTTCTCTTCTATTCTTGCTTTTCATCTAATACTCATGCCAATTCTGTTGCACCTGTGGAGCTTTCTTTGCTTTCCTCTGCTGGTGTCTACTGTGTTCTTAGTTCATTCTTAATATCTGTCTTATGGTATGCTTTGACTTTGGATGCCACATTTATATAGGCACTCAGTGTTCCTTCATATCTCAATAGTGAGGATGACAGTATTTTAAATTCAGACACATGCATCAAAGGATTCAGGAATGGTGAAAAATGTTTTGAAGTATGTTGAACTCTCGATTCTAAGTTTTTTGCACCTTTTATAAGTCATCAACATTAAAGACTATTTACAAATGGAACAAAATTTCCAGCTCAGTTTTCACTGAATCTTAGATAAAACCAAGGAGTTTGATAATATCACAGAAAATAATGAATTGCAAAAAGAAACTGAAAATAGCTTATTTATTGATATCTATAAATTCATATATTCTCAAAGTTTAGTGAAGGTGATATGTAGTAATTGGTTACCATTGATGATTAGTTAGAAAATGAAATTACGGGTAATGTAGATATCTTATGGAGAAGGCAATGGCAACTCACTCCAGTACTTTCTCCTGGAAAATCCCATTGACAGAGGAGCCTGGTAGGCATGGGATCGCTGAGAGTCGGACACAACTGAGCAACTTCACTTCCACTTTTCACTTTAATGCATTGGAGAAGGAAATGGCAACCCACTCCAGTGTTCTTGCCTGGAGAATCCCAAGGATGGGGGAGCCTGGTGGGCTGCTGTCTGTGGGGTCGCACAGATTTGGACACGACTGAAGGGACTTAGCAGCAGCAGATATCTTACAGATAGTGACATAAATAGAGGGATCGAATATGAAGAAAAGGAGGAGTTGAAATTACCTCCAAAGCTAGAAATTACTTCTTTAGTAGCCAGAGCGGCCCAATTCTTATTTTATTTTATATGCCAAGTTTAGTGTAACTTAGGATGAAATAATAGAAAGAATATATTGCAAATATTTCTTCTAAACCTAAAGTTTTCTCATTATTATAAAATGATGTACCTATGTGTTTTAAGTTAAAAATATCAGCAGTGTTTATTACTTTTTATGATATTCTGCTTTAATTAACTTGTTTGACAAACCAATTAATTTCCTGCGACATACTTTGTGATCCATAAAGGATTGTTTGAATGGGAATTGTTCTTGTAGCTAGGAAAATGAGCTCTGAGCAGTAATAATGTTTGGGTAGCACTTTATTGTTTTCACACCCCTTTTAGGTGTGCTGTTTCTTGAGAGGAGAGGAATACTAGTGAAAGCTGTCAGGGGTATATGGAATTCATGTCAGGGGTAGATGGTCTTTCTGCCTAATCTGTAGAAGAAGGAAGCAGAGGAGAGAGGTCTAGGTGAGCAAAGGCATGCTAAGGGATTTTCTAATATAGAAGCTTTTTAGAACTTGAACTATACAATGGACATTTTTATAGGTGTTAAGTATGGTATGTATATGCATAGCTGAATATAGATATTTTCAAATATTGAATCCTTGAAGGTTAGAGATCATGTATATCAGAATATTAGGTTTGATGATTACACATTAATGTGCTGTCTTCTAAGGGAGATGCATTCCAACCTTTAGCCTAGAAAGTTGGGAGGAGCCCTTTAGTTGTCAAGAGTCTTAATGAGAAGTGCTGACTAGTGTTTCTATAATGATTTCAGCCCAATTCCAAAAGGTTTTAGTCATGCGTGATTGTGAATTTAATACATTAGGTAATTGCTCCAGTTCTGCCTCTATCCTTATTTGGTTATTTATCCTCCCATTTCATGCCTGCTCTTGTTTTTACTTAGCAATTGACCTTTTTATATGGACTTAGTTGGGGGGAATCCACCACACCACACCACACCACACCATCAATGCCTGCATCTCATACCTGCCATATTTATGATTATTTTTCTTTGACGTATCTGTTAAGTCTGAGCTGTTTTATCCAGGTGCAAAATGTGGGACATTTGTTTTAAAGTAGAATTATAACAGATCATCATTTATTTTAAAGGTGAAGCATTTCCAGTTGAACTGCTTGAAAAATAACTTTTGTAGTCTAGTTAGTTTTAGTCAATAAAATATATTTATTTAAACACAACATATCAATATAGTTAATTAAAAAAAATTTTAAACCCCGTCAACCAACTTATACATTTAAAATGTTAAATTGCTAAATTTATATTTAAATATCTCCTATTCTCCAGAAATAGCTAATCTTAAATCTATTGATCTGAAACTTGTCTGTTGACTTTTGTTCAGTTGAATGAGAATAGTGTTCTGCCCCTGCACTATCAAATTCCTCATCCACATACTCCATGGGCATAATAAAATAGTGCTTAATTTGAGCTACTGTATCTTGAGATGACTTATGCAGTAAGAGTAATTGGAAGATAAGTGGAATTTGAATATGCTAAAGAAAAAAGACATTTGTACTGCTTTAGCAAAAGTCCTGAGATAGGATGTTAAAGTTGTCTGAAGTTTAGTATTTATTTATTTTGGATTTGGAGGGATATTAGGTTATAACAGAGAAGGCTGCAAAGGTGGTAGGGGCCATTAATACTTCATTCCAAAGTATTAATGAAATTAATACTTTATTAATGGGTTTACATTTTCTGTAAAAGATTTGTCGTACATAATCTTTCTGACGGGAGCATAGTTCTTGTACACTGTGAAGGCTTATATTTTTGTTTTTGTTTTCATGAAATAGTATATAGTCAAAACAAGGGTCTAATGATAAAGCTAGCTATGTGTCAGTAGCTCTGCTGCTACTGCTAAGTCGCTTCAGTTGTGTCTGACACTGTGCGACCCCACAGATGGCAGCCCACGAGGCTCCCCAGTCCCTGGGATTCTTCAGGCAAGAACACTGGAGTGGGTTGCCATTTCCTTCTCCAGTGCATGACAGTGAAGTCGCTCAGTCTTATCTGACTCTTAGCAACCCTATGGACTGCAGCCTACTGGCTCCTCCATCCATGGGATTTTCCAGGCAAGAGTACTGGAGTGGGTTGCCATTGCCTTCTCAGTAGCTCAGTCATGTCCAACTCTTTAGTGACCCCATGGACTGTAGCCAGTGTTATTTATATCTCTCAACAGAACACATAAAAATTACCACGATTTGTGCATACATTAAGTAGTCACATTGAACATACAGGACATGAATATGGCAAAAACAAATTTGAAGGTTAAATCAAGATGAGAAAGCATTATTTGGTGGGGATACACATTTTGAAGGATTTTTGAAAACTCATTTATTGATATCTATGAATAAGTCTTATGGGAATTTAATGGAGATTACATTGAACCTGTAGATCATTATAAGGAGAAATGACATCTTTAACAATATTGAAATACAAAACTATGAACCCAGATTTCCTTTCATTTATTTAGATCTTCTATAATTGCCTTCATCAGTGATTTGTAGTTATCCTGCAACCTTGCTAAAATTACTTATTAGTTCTGAGTTTGTGTTCATTTTCCTTGTGAGCTTTTACTTTTGATTATTCCTATTTAAAAAATATTTTAGACTTTCAAATCATGATAGCACACTTGTGACTCTGCTGTTATCTTAGTGAATATGACCTTTTAAAAAAACCTTTTAGAAACTAAAAAAATGTTTTGTCTAAGCCTTTGTTTTACTGTATCTTATATTTGTTTATTACCATTTTCTGTCAGAATTGGGTTCCAAAATCCTTTGTCAGCGTTTCCTTAAAAAGCAGTGCTATTTTAATATCTTAAATATTTGCCACCTGAAAGTATTTTTTAATGGAACAATAAAGGTGGTTATGACTATAGAAAAAAAATTGTAATTTGAAAAACAGTGTGTTTGCTGTATCATTTTATAAATCTGATTTTTTTAGTGCTTTTATAGATTACTTCAGAATAGGGGTAATAACCAGTGTTACTTTCTTTCATTGCATATTGTTTCACAGGGGATTCTGTCACTGGGGGGGCTAACAGATTTCTTCCTGCCTTTCCTTTCTTTGATCTCTCTTTACAGACAGAAATTTGTGTAATTACCTAAAGTCTAAAGTGCCTAATTAATGGGAGCCTATGAATGGGGACCCAATATATCAATATTTTATAGGGTAGCCAAGGATTGAGTGGAATTAATAAAAATTTGAATCAGATACTCTTATGAGACTGTTGGCTTTGTAGCAGACAAAATATTTCATGTCTAGACACATATTTGATGTCTTCTTATAGTACCCACCCTTCTGAGTTCAACCTGAGTTTTACAGAATGATCCCCTCCAAGTGTTTGTGTCAGTTACCTATCATTGAGTTGCCAAGTGGTACCTTTCTTTAGAGGATTATTGTTAATTCTGTTTGGAGATATCTCAGCTTGTAAACAGTTTTAAAATAGTCAGTATAAATTCTGATTACAAAAACATCCTCAAACTTCTGGCTAGTAGAATAGTTGTATTCGTTGCTTAAAATCAGTTTTAAAGTTTATTGTGCTTGGTAGTGGAAGCGCTGAAGAAGTCAATAATGGCTTTATGGAATTATAGTTAGACATTTATGACATGCACATATAGAAGTCATTTTTGTGGTAAATGGTGACTTCATACCAGAAGCTGTTTTCTAAACAGCATAATGTGACCTTCAGAATTTGAATAGATAAAAGGAAAAAGTATTTTGATACAGTATAAACTTTTCTTGAAAAATAAGGTTGTTTTTCTTAGAAATTGTGGCTTTGTTTGCTGTAGAAGCTTTCTCCAATAATCCTAATTTTCAAAATAGGTATGAGAGTCATACTTTGTTCTGCTTTCACATTATAGGGGACCTGATAGCACAGTCTCCTTGAATATTGAAAAATATAAAGCCAAACTACATTCCCAAATCTCTAGCAGATAAGGAAATTAATTTACATCTAAATGGAGGATACATGATAAGAAATCAGAAGCTTTTGTGCAATATTTCAGGTCACAGAATATCCTTATCCAAGTTTATTACTAAAAAAAAATGTTTAAAATATTCAGAAATGGTACAGTTCAAGCCTGTCACACAGGTTACTTACCTGCTAATGATGACTTTAGTACGTGCTTCTTTCTCAGAATTAGCAATGAGTTAAATCCAAGATGATGAAATCTTGGAGGAATGATGTTTCTTAAGAAAAGGTGCAGAGTTGACAAGACTTAAGAGCTTAAAGAAGATGGATAATTTTTACTTTTGTTCTTACCTGAAGGATACAGCAAATCTGAAAAAAGTCAGATTTGCATACCTCTAGGCTTTGGTGTTGTGTTAGTAGCTGTGTGTCCAACTCTTTGAGACCCCCTGGACTATATATAGCCTGCCAGGCTCTTCAGTCCATGGAATTCTCCATACAAGAATACTGAAGTGGGTAGCCATTTCCTTCTCCAGGGCATCTTTCTGACCCAGGGATCAAACCCAAATCTGCTGCAGTGCAAACAGATTCTTCATCGTCTGAGCCACCAGGGAAGCCCTAGGCTTAAGTACTTTATGGCGTTTAAATGTTCCATGAAATACCAGACCACCTGACCTGCCTCTTGAGAAACCTATATGCAGGTCAGGAAGCAACAGTTAGAACTGGACATGGAACAACAGACTGGTTCCAAATGGGAAAAGGAGTATGTCAAGGCTGTATATTGTCACCCTGCTTATTTAACTTATATGCAGAGCACATCATGAGAAACGCTGGACTGGAAGAAGCACAAGCTGGAATCAAGATTGCCGGGAGAAATATCAATAACCTCAGATATGCAAATGACACCTCAAGGAGATCCAACCAGTCCATCCTAAAGGAGATCAGTCCTGGGTGTTCATCGGAAGAACTGATGTTGAAGCTGGAACTCCAATACTTTGGCCACCTCGTGCAAAGAATTGACTCATTGGAAAAGACCGTGATTTTGGGAGGGACTGGGGGCAGGAGGAGAAGGAAACGACAGAGGATGAGATGGCTGGATGGCATCAGCGACTCGATGGACATGAGTTTGAGTGAACTCCAGGAGTTGGTGATGGATAGGGAGGCCTGGCGTGCTGTGATTCTTGGGGTCGCAAAGAGTTGGACTCGACTGAGCAACTGAACTGAACTGACTGAACAAATCTCCTCAGCATTCTGTCGTCTCTGTCCCTCCTTTCCCTCCTCTTCCATGTTCTTCCAGCCGTACCTCAAAATTTATTTTTTTTATTTTTATTTTTTCAAAATTTATTTTTTAAGCAGTTTTTTGTCACAGGGATGAATATTAACACCTTTTTTAAATTGAAAAAACAAATTCAGACCTTTCCTCTTAGAATTTAAATCCAGTTTAACTATTTTGCTAGTTATTAGTGTTGTCAAATGAGTTATAAGGCACCCGTGTTTTTTTGTGAATTGAACTAAATTTGTGGCTTGGAGATTTTAATTAAAACATATTGAAGCTGAGAATTTTAAACATTTATTTTAAAATATCGTTTTCACTTATGCTTCCAGAAAAGTAGCATAGATATACTTTTCCTTATTCTCCACACTAATTATAGACAAAGTGGCTGGGCGTTCTATTTTCTTTTTCTTTTTAAAATAAGATTCATAAAGGCAGACTGATACAGGAACTCTTAAAGGTAAAGAGACTTGAGTTAACATGGTATAAAATCTTGGGTTTTTTGTTGATCTGTATATTCCAGATTGGGTCTTGTGGAAGTCAGCAGTGCTAGTGGCACAACTGAAAACAGAAAAAGGCGAGAAAAGCATGTTCTGTCTAACAAAGAGAAAAGCTAGCCTACCAAGGCAAGAACTTTTAGATAGTAACCGCTCTACTTTATCTGAACAACACAGGAAGAAAAAGCTGCAACTATACCTCTACCCCAACTCCAGTGGCATCAGAAAAGGCTGAGTGGGAATTCAGCATCTTCATTGAAGTCAGGACTTTCATTTATGGGTGGTGAAGAATCAGTCCCCTTCATCTTCTTGGTGTCTTAGAAGCCATATCGAGAGCCTGATCTTCTACCCTTACCTGGCAGTAGTGATGTCTACACAGGAGTGATGTCAGGGGAGGCCTGTTGGAGAGTCAGGGCCTTTATCCACCTGCCATAATGAGGCCACCACTCATGGTGTCAGTAAAGGGAACACAGGTAGCAGCATTGAGGCAGCCCTCTCCTTTTCAGTCAGAGTAGTTTTGGTAGAGGCCTAGTGGAAAGCCTAAACTTCTGTCTCTGCTCAGCAATAACAGGATCCCTTTCTGTTATGCATCCACAGAGACTGAGTAGGGAAACTGGACCTCCACCTGCATCATGTAATACTTTGGCAGTGTCCTTCTTCCCCTGCCAGAGTGCTATCAGAGGAGATAGGCTAAAATAGAAGATTTGACAATGATCTGGAATTTTATACATAGTATTTTGTATTTCTAGGCTTCAATGGAAAATTAATCATAATACCAAGAAAATCTTAACTTGAATGGGAAAAGACAGTTAACAGATGCCAACACCAAAATGACATAGGTGTTAAAATTATCTGACAATCATTTCAAAGCAGCTGTCATAAAAATGCCTAATGAACAGTTTCAGACATATTTAAATGAAAAAATATATTGTCTTGGCAAAGAAATAAAAGATAAGAATTAAAAGGAAAATTTACAATTAAAAACTGAAATTTTATAGAAAGGGAAAGAAGCCTCAATAGATTGACTCAACAGTGGCCTAGAAAGGACAGAGAAAAGAATCCATGAACATGATGTTAGAGCAAAAGAAATTATGTAGCCTCAATATTTGAGAGAATAGTTCAAAACAAACAAGACAAATGAATAGAGCTTCAGGTACCTGTGGGAATATATAAATGATCCAGCATGCATGTCATCAGAATGCTGGAAGAAGAGGAGGAGGGTAGGACTGTAAAACTATTCAATAAATAGTAGCAGGGAAAAAATCCCAAATTTGGCAAAAGTTTATGCAAACTTACAGATTCAGGAAGCCAAGTGGATTCCAAAAAGGATAAAGCCAAAGAAATCTGTGCCAAGGTACATCTATGGTCAAATATCTGAAAACTAAAGACAGTCTTGAAAACAGCAAGAGAGAAATGACACCTAAGTAATAGGGGATTGTTTTTTTGAATAACAGCAGATTTCTCATCAGCAGCATTGGGAGCCATAGAGAGTGATTTTTCTTTTCTTCTTGAGTTTTCTTAATTATGCCACCCTCCCAATATAAAGGTAAAGGATAACAGGGAATGAGATGGTTGGATGGCACCACTTAGTCAATGGACATGAGTTTGAGCAAGCTCCGGGAGATGGTGAAGAACAAGGAAGCCTGGCGTGCTGCAGTCCATGGAGTTGCAATGAGTCGGACACAGCTGAGCGACTGAACAACAACCACCCAGCATAAAGGAAGGCAGAGTTTTTATACTTCTCTTAAATTAGATAAATACTGATACTAGTTGACTGCAATGTTACGTACATATGTAATCCTTAGAGCAACCGCTGCAAAATCTATACAAAAAATATACTCAAACACTGTCAATAAATCAAAGTGGAATTCTAAAAGATATTTGACTAATGTACACAAAGGCAGGAAAAGTAAAATAAAGAAATGTAGAATAGAGAGGACCAACAAGAAACAAAAATAAAATGACAGATGTAAGCCCTGTTATGTAAGTAATATTAAATGTAAATTGATATATCAATTAAAAGTTTATAAAAAGGGATGACCATTATATGCTCTCTATAGGAAATCACTTCAAATATAACATAGGTAGTTTCAAAAAGACAGCTGAAAGAAAAAGAATGGAAAAATACCTGATGCACACATTAATCAAGACTAGGGTAGGCTATGTTAATACTAGATAAAATAGACTTCAGAGCGAAAAAAAATCCTTGCCAGGATAGAGACAAACTTGCAGCATGATAAATACCATCAGTCCATCAATAAATAATAGCAATTTTAAATGTATATGCATTAAACAGCAGAGTTTCAAAAATGTGAAGCAAAACTGTATAACTGAAGGAGAAAACCAATTCCAATTATAATTAATAGAATTCAGCACCCACCTCTCATCAGTTGATAGAACAAGTAGAAAATCAGCAAGGGTATATTATCAGCCAACAGGATATAGTCAACATTTATAGAACACTTATATTTTGTTTAGGTTAAACATTTTATAATCTGAAAAAATTTTAAAGAATTGAAATCATACAGAGTATGTTCTCTGACCATGATGGAATCAAAGTGGAAGTCAAGCCACATATCTAACAAAACGTCCTGTAGTAAATGAGTGGTTAAACAAACTCAGGTACGTATGTACCGTGACATAGCACTAAAAAGTAATAAACTATAGATACACTTGATGGCGTGGATGGATCTTAAGGACATTATGCTGAGTGAAAAAAATCAGTCTCACAGATACATTGTATGCCATTCCATTTATATACTATTCTCAAAATAACAAAATTACAGAGGTCAAATTAGGAACAAGTTAGTGATTGCCAGGGGATTGAGGTGGCGGGGGGGAGTTGGGTGTAACTATAAAGCTGTAACAGGAGTAACATCATTATGGTGATGAAATAGTTTTATTTCTCATTTTGGATGGTGACTGCACAATATTATACAAGTGATAAAATGACACACAACTATACACATTGCACCAATGTCAGTTTTCTGGTTTTGATATTGTATTATATTTGTATAAGTAGTATCCACTGAGGGAAAAGAGTACAAGAAGTCTCTATATACTCTTTAATTTGCTTATATTCTATAATTTTAAATAAAAAGTTAAGAAATTATTTTATCAGAGGTGTATTGAAATTTAAGAATATTTTTGAAAATTTCCATCACATTTTAGTATATTTGATTAAAGAACCTGTTTCTAGGTGAAAGGATAATACTTGTAATTAATACTCATAAGTTTTTGAAAGTCATTTTGTATACTTCTTAGAAAATGATAAACTAATAAATCATCCTCAAACCTGGCTACAGATCCTTTTGGCAGTTAGATGCTTTTCAGTTAAGTGCTTTCAAGAAAAGTAAAGGAGAACCTGATCATTTCACAATATATACGAATCCTGAATCACTGTGTTGTACAATTGAGACTAATGTCAGGTGTCAGCTATATCTCAGTAAAAAAAAAAAAAACAATTGTGAGCAAATCTTAATTTTAAAGTCTAAGTAGTAGAAATAAGCGTGTTAATTATTCTTTTTTAATATTTGAACATTTTCATAAAGCAGTGTTTAATGAAAAAAATATTGAAACACCAGTATAGAGTTTAGAAAGCTCGCATACTAGTCTGTTACTAAATTAGAGTGAAAACGACTACTCATTTAGTAGCCAATTATTTAGTTATTAAAGCAGCTCTATTAAAAAACAGTGGTTTGAACGAAGCATGGAAATGGATGTGCAGAGAAGTGGTTGGATGTGCAATATATTTTATAGATCAGACCCATGATTGTTGAAGGTGCTTAGGTAAGTGAGGGTAAAGTAAGCTTCAAGGAGAATAAAAATAGACTAAATTTTTTAAAAATTACAGAAGGATCATAATTTGATTTATTGGGTTCCTAAGTGCATAGCTATATGTTTAATAGATACTATTGATTGTTTTGGGGAGAGGAGAAAAAAACTGGATGCAAGTAACAACAATTTCCTTAAAGCTTCTTAGCACCTAGGAAATAATCACAAAGGAGCAAGAAATAGTATTCTTTGGTAGACATAATTATTTGAACCAAAGTTAATTGTTTGGATATTATCTTTTGTTGGTCCAGGTGGAGAGAAATTCCTGTTTTGAGACTGAATTACACTAGATAAGAAAACAAGTAGAAAAATAAACATTTATTCATATAAAAATGATTAGAAAGTATAGTTCAAAAGAAAACACAGCTATTTCCCCTACTTGTTTTAAAGTGATGAAAGGCTCACAACTCTGTAAATTCACTATCTTTTATTTTATTGATCATTGTCTCCCATAACTTGAGTTTATAAATTAATAAAACTGACAAAATATATTATTTCTCACTTTCAGCTCAAAAAATAGGTTTTTTTTTCCCTTCTTTTTAGAACTTTGAAGTTGAGTACTGTCCTTTGATCTAATTCTAGTCATCAAAGTCTTTAACCAGTGTGTGATATCCCACTATAGATTGTTTAACTGGCATATGTTTTTGGTATTAGAACATGTTGCAAAAATAGGTGGGGGCTAAGATAGATTGATATTCTCTGGTGATCCTTGCAAATAGATATTGTTTAGTTGCTAAGTTGTGTCTGACTCTTTTGCGACCCCATGGACTGTAGCTCACCAGAGTCCTTTGTCCGTGGGATTTCCCAGGCAAGAATACTGGAGTGGGTTGCCATTTCCTTCTCCAGGGGATCTTCCTTATGCAGGGATTGAACCTGCATATCCTGTATTGGCAGGCAGATTGTTTATCTCTGAGCCACAGGTGATTTCTTTACCACTGGTGGCTCTTAGAAAAAGATAACCTTTGCTTTTAGTTTTCAGCAAGGCAGAATCAATATTTTTGAAGGAAAGATGTCTCATTGTTAATGATGTATCTGTGTAAACTTTTTGGACTTTGTAAAATATTTGTCATTTCATGAATTTATTTAGCAGTTATTTTAATGGAAATCTGTGCAAAGGTATAAAAGAAGGAACCATGTTAGGAGGGGCAGAGACGCAATATAATCAAGACCTGCCCTCCCAGGTAGGCGACCTATAAATGGGACGATAAACAAAATTGCAGAGGTTCTTTCCAAAAGTAAGGGATTCAAGCCCCATGTTGGGCTCCCTAGTCCAGGGATCCTGTACTGGGAAGATGACCCCCTAGCACATTGTATTTTGAAGACCAGTGGGGCTTTTAGGAAAGGGACTTCACTCTCAAAGCAGAGATACAAAATATCACATGCTTCAAGACCCAGCACATAAATGTGCCTGGGTCAGACCTACTTGCTGATCTTAGAGAGTCTTCCAGAGAGACAGGAGGCAACTGGGACTCTCTTTGGGGGCCAGAGATGCCAGTGGCAGTTATTTTGAGGAACTCGGAGTACCGTGAGAACACTGATGCTAGCAGCACCATTTTGGAATCTTCCTTCTAGCCTATTAATACCAGGAGCTTACCTGCCCACCAGCCAGTCGGCACCATTCCGGGGACCCTGCCCTCCCCAGGCCAGGCAGCCAGCTATTAATATATATGGGTACAGACACACCCACCAGCTGGTCCAGGACCTGACCCTACCCACCAGTGGGGTAATATCAACCCCAGGAGCCCCCAGGCAGTGACCCCACGCAACCACAAGTCATGACTATCCTCTAAACTGCTACCTGCAGCCTACTGCCCCGGGGTCTGGCCCTCCCCACCAGCCTATTGACACCAGCCCCGGGCCCTACAGCCAGCCGTGTCAGGACTTAGCCCTACCCACCAGCAGCTGGCAGCCTCCATGTGAGGCAGGGTCTGCAGCCAACTGCTCAGGAACCAGCCCTACCTACTGGCACACCCACAGTAGTTGACCCCACCACAACAGAAGGGCCCACTCAGCCTACATTTGGGGCACCCCAGGTCATACCTCCTGTGACCCGCGGGGAGTGTGCTGCTGAGTCCCAAAGGATGTTTCCTGCATAAGACTGCTTTTTGAAGAT
Source organism: Oreotragus oreotragus (assembly GCA_006410675.1). NCBI lineage: Eukaryota > Metazoa > Chordata > Mammalia > Artiodactyla > Bovidae > Oreotragus > Oreotragus oreotragus. The sequence goes on from SJYX01011357.1 coordinate 91,146, forward strand.
GAGGAAATATAACCAACCCACCTCATATGTAGAAATAAGCACAGAGAATTAGGCAAAATAAGGTGTGACTAATGAAGGAACAAGTTAAAACCTTGAATGGGTTTTAACTAGACAGTAGAGCTAGGCAGTCTACTCAATAAAGAGTTCTAGGTAATGATCATAAAGATGCTCAACAAACTCAGGAGAATGGATGAACCCAGTGAGAAGTTTAACAAAAAGTTAAAAAATATAAAGACAAATCTGAAGAATGCAATAACTGAAATTAAAAATACACTGGAAGGAGTCAATGGTAGATTGGATGATACAGGGGAATGGATTAGTGAACAGGAAGACAGAGTAGTGGAAATCACCAAGCTGAACTGAGAAAAGAAAAAAAGAATTTTAAAAAATGAGTGTAAGAGACTTCTTTGACAACCTGAAGCATTATTAACATACGGGTTCCAAAAGGAGAAGAGAGAGTAATGGCAGAGAATTTATTTGAAGTCATAGTAACTGAAAACTTGCCTAAACTGAGAGAGGAAACACACATCCAGGTTCAGGAAGCACAGAAAATCTCAAACAAAATCAACCCAGAGAGGTCCACACGAACAAACACTGAAATTAAAATGGCAAAAAAGGAAGATAAATAGAACATGAAAAGCAGCAAGGCAGAAACAACTTGTGCATTTAAGGGAAGCTTCTGTAAGACTGTCAGCTGACTTTTCAGCAAAAGCTTTGCAAGCTAGAAGGGAGTGGCATCATATATTTATATTTAAAGTAAAGAAAGGGGAGAACCTACAACCAATATCCTGTTAGGCTTCCTGTAAAGCTTTCCTCATTTTGCCTAATTCTCTGCACTTTCTTGTACGAATTGTACGTTGGTTACATTTCCTGATCTTTAAGAGCAAGTTTTACAGACAAGCAAAGGCTATTAGAGTTCAGCACCACAAAACCAGTTTTGCAGGAAATGTTTCCGAGAATGACTTCTATAAGTGAAAAAGAAAAGACTACAACTAGAAATGGAAAAATAATGAAAGGAAAAAAATCTCATTGGTAAAGGCAAATATACAGTAAGGGTAGTAGATCAACCACTTATAAAGGTTGAAAGACAAAAGTAAGGAAATCATCTATATCTACAAGAAGTAGCTAAGGGATACAAAAAACAAAAGTATATATCAGTTCAGTTCAGTTGCTTAGCTGTGTCTGACGCTTTGCGACCCCATGCATGCCAGGTGGACTTCAGCATGCCAGGCCTCCCTGTCCATCACCAACTCCTGGAGCTTACTCAAACTTATGTTCATTGAGTTGGTGATGCCCTCCAACCTCTGTTGTCCCCTCCTCTTCCCGCCTTCAGTCTTTCCCAGAATCAAGGTCTTTTCAAATGAGTATTTCTTCACATCAGGTGGCCAAAATATTGGAGTTTCAGCTTCAGCATCAGTTCTTCCAATGAATATTCAGGACTGATCTCCTTTGGGATGGACTGGTTGGACCTCCTTGCAGTCCAAGGGACTCTCTGGAGGCTTCACCAACACCACAGTTCCAAAGCATCAGTTCTTAAGTGCTCAGCTTTCTTTACATCCATCCATCCAATTCTCACATCCATACATGACTACTGGAAAAATTATATATAATATGATGTTAAAAACATTAAATGTGTGCGAGGGAGTAAAATACAAGGTTGTTAGGGTTTGTTGTTATTGGCCAAAATATTGGAGTTTCAGCTTCAGCATCAGTTCTTCCAATGAATATTCAGGACTGATCTCCTTTGGGATGGACTGGTTGGACCTCCTTGCAGTCCAAGGGACTCTCTGGAGGCTTCACCAACACCACAGTTCCAAAGCATCAGTTCTTAAGTGCTCAGCTTTCTTTACATCCATCCATCCAATTCTCACATCCATACATGACTACTGGAAAAATTATATATAATATGATGTTAAAAACATTAAATGTGTGCGAGGGAGTAAAATACAAGGTTGTTAGGGTTTGTTGTTATTGTTCAGTCACTTAAGTCATGTTTGACCCTTTGCTACCCCATGGACTGCAGCATGCCAGGTTTCCCTGTCCTTTACCATCTCCCAGAGTTTGCTCAAACTCATGCCCATTGAGTTGGTGATGCCCTCCAACCATCTCATCCTGTTGTCCCCTTCTCAGTCTTCAAGTCTTTCCCAGCATCAGAGTCTTTTCCAGTGAGTTGGCTCTTTGCATCAGATGGCCAAAAGTATTGGAGCTTCAGCAACATTATGAGTCCTTCCAATGAATGTTCACGGTTTATTTCCTTTAAGATGGACTGGTTTGATCTCTTCGCTGTCCAAGGAATTCTTGAGAGTTTTCTCCAGTACCACAGTTCAAAAGCACCAATTCTTCAGTACTCAGCCTTCTTTATGGTGCAACTCTCACATCAGAATACCAGAATCTCTATCAGAATACCAGTGGGATCTTCCAAGAACTAGAACAAATAATTCTAAAGTCTGTTTGGAAATACAAAAGACCCTGAGTAGGCAAAAGAATCTAGGGAAGAAAGAATGGTACTGGGAGGTATCATGATTTCAAGCTATACTACAAAGCTACAGTAACCAGAATAGTATACTACTGGCAAAAATCAGTGGAACAGAATAGAGAACCTAGAAATGAACCCTGTGATGGAGGAGTCAGGAATATACAATGAGGAAACTACAGCCCCTTTAATAAATGATGTGGGATAACCAGACAGCTGCATGTGAAAGAATCAAACTAGATTACAAACCATTCCATATAAAAAAATAAACTCAAAGTGGATTAAAGACTTGAATGTAAGACCTGAAACTTTAAAAATGCTAGAAGAAAATATATGCATTATGCTGTTTGACTTTGTTTATGTTTTGGGTCTGTCTCCTAACGCAAAGTAAACAAAGCAAAAACAAACAGATGGAACTATGTGAAGCTGAAAAGCATTTGCACACAGTGAAGGAAACTATCAACAAAATGAAAATGCTGCCTAATGAGTGAGAGAAGATGTTTGCAAATGATATATCTGAAAAGGGGTTAATGTCCAAAATATGTAAAGAACTCATACAGCTCAATATTAAAAAAAAATCTTGCTTAAAAAAAAAGGTCAGAGAGTCTGAATAAACATGTTCCCCAAAATTCAGATGGTGAACAGCCACATGAAAAGATGCTCGACATCCGACATCAATAATAATCAAGTAATGTAAATCAGAGGCACTATGAGTTATCTGTTCAGAATGGCTGTTGTCAAAAGATAATAAATAACAAATTGTTGCTAAGGATGTGGAGAAAAATGGAACTTTTGTGCACTGTTGCTGGGAATAAAAATTGGTTCAGCCACTGTGGAAAACAGTATGAAGGTTCCTTTCTTTAAAAAAAAAAAAAAAAGGACTACTACTGTTTGATCCAGCAGTCTCACTTCTGGGTATTTTTCCAAAGAAAACAAACACTAATTTAAAACAATATATGCACCCCTGTTTTCATTGCAGTATTATTTACTGTAGTCAAGATATGGAAGCATTCATTGATAGATGAATGGATAAAGAAGATGTGATTAGTATAAATTACTCATCTATAAGAAAAATGAAATATTGCCATTTGTGACAACATGGATGGACCTTGAGGGTGTTGCTAAGTGAAATAAATCATATAAAGACAAATACTGTATGATTTCACTTATATGTAGGATATAAAAACCGAAACAGATGAGCAGACATAAAACATAAATAGTACCATGGATTCAGAGGGCCAACAGGTGGTTGCCAACAGGCAGGGTGGTAAAGGGAGGAATGAAATGGGTGAGGGAGACTAAGAGGCACATAGTTCCAGTCAAAAAATAGATTAGTCGTATGCATGAAATGTGCAGCATGGAGATTATTGTAAGTGTGTACTGTCTTTGTATAGTGACAGATGGTAACTGATTATGGGGATCATTTTGAACAACTATGCTGCCCACTAGAAAGTATTAATGACATAGTGTTGTAGGTCAGTTATACTTTAAAGAAAACATAAAAGAGATCAGATTTGTGGTTACAAAAGGTGGTGGAGGAGAAATTGAATGAAAGCGGTCAAAAGATAAAGACTTCTAGTAAGTGATAGGATATAATGCACAGTGTGAATAACAAGCACTGCTGTATGTTTTACATATACATATATGTGTATATATACATATTGCTAAGTGAGTAAATCCTACAAATTCTTATCACAAGGAAAACTTCCTTTTTATTTTGTATCTATACAAGATGAAAGATGTTCACTAAACTTTTTGTTGTAATCATTTCATGATAGATGTAAGTCAAATTGTTTTGCTGTACACCTTAAACTTATATAATGCTATATGTCAATCTTGTCTCAACAAACTGGAAAATAAAAAGAAAATATTTAATACCACCGAATGATACTTTTAAATTGGTTAAGATGTTAAATTTCATGTTTTAAAATTTATCACCATAAAAAAATTGGAAAAAATACATAATATAAAATGTAGTATCTTCAGTTCAGTTCAGTCGTTCACTCATGTCCAGCTCTTTATGACCCCGTGAGTTGCAGCACGCCAGGCCTCCCTGTCCATCAGCAACTCCCGGAGTTCACTAAGACTCACGTCCATCGAGTCAGTGATGCCATCCAGCCATCTCATCCTCTGTCGTCCCCTTCTCCTGCCCCCAGTCTCTCCCAGCATCAGAGTCTTTTCCAATGAGTCAGCTCTTAACCAGCTTACATGTACTGTTGAGTCGCATTAAGTATAAACACCCTGTGGTGAAGCAGTCACCACTGTCCATTTCCAGAACTGTTTTATTCATCCCCTACTTGAACTCTGTACTCATTAATAACAACTCTCAATCCTCCTTTCCTCTCAGTCTTTGGCAACCTCTGTTCTTTCTGTCTCTGTGAACTTGCCTATTTTAGGTCCTTCATATCTGTGGAATCATATAATGCTTGTTTATGTTTTATTTAGCATAGTCACCAAGATTTATCCACAGTATAGCAAGTATCAGAATTTAGTTTCTCTTTTAAGGGTAAATAATACCCCATTTTATGTATCTACTACATTTGGTTGAACTATTCACCCATCAATGAACATCTGGATTATTTTCACTTTTTGACTGTTGTGAATAATGCTGCAGTGAGCATGTGCGTGGAAATATCTCTAAGTTCTAGCTTTTAATTATTTTGGAAATATATCCAAAAGATGACATTGCTGGATCATTTTGGGCAAATCATATGGGCATTTTATGTTTAATTTTTTGAAGAGAACTATTTTTTTAATATATTTTATTTGAACCCCATCAGTATTGCTTATATCTATTCTTACTTTCTCATCCTATGTGTTTTATGTATGATAGCTAGGTCAGATTACATATTCCATTTTTCCTAATCCTCTATGGCTTTGGTTGTCTGATTTGTTAGTTTGTCTTGCAATCACTTTTTGTAAAATTTATTTTTTATTGAAGTATAGTGGATTTACAATGTTGTATTAGTTTCTGCTGTGCAGCAAAGTAATTAAGTTATATATACATTTATTTTTCATATTCTTTTCTGTTATGGTTTATTACAGTATACTGAATATAGTCCCCTGTGCTATAGAGTAGGACTTTGTTGTTTATCAATTCTATATATAATAGTTTACACCTAGTAACCCTACAGACCAGCAAATTTGGAAAACTCAGCAGTGGCCACAGGACTGGAAAAGGTCAGTTTTCATTCCAATCCCTCATGATCTTTGTTTTCTGAATGTTGAGCTTTAAGCCAACTTCTTCACTCTCCTCTTTCACTTTCATCAAAAGGCTTTTTAGTTCCTCTTCACTTTCTGCCACATGGGTGGTATCATCTGCATATCTGAGGTTATTGATATTTCTCCCGGCAATCTTGATTCCAGCTTGTGCTTCTTCCAGCCCAGCGTTTCTCATGATGTACTCTGCATATAAGTTAAATAAGCTGGACAAAAGGAAACATATAAGCATCTGAATGTAGAGTTCCAACGAATAGCAAGGGAAGATAAGAAAGCTTTCCTCAATAATCAATGCAAAGAAATAGAGGAAAATAACAGAATGGGAAAGACTAGAGATCTCTTCAAGAAAATTAGAGATACCAAGGGAACATTTCATGCAGATGGGCTCGATAAAGGACAGAAATGTTATGGACCTAATAGAAGCAGAAGACATTAAGAAGAGGTGGCAAGAATACACAGAAGAACTATACAAAAAATATCTTCACGATCAAGATAATCATGATGGTGTGATCACTCATCTAGAGCCAGACATCCTGGAATGTGAACTCAAGTGGGCCTTAGGAAGCATCACTATGAACAAAGCTAGTGGAGGTGATGGAATTCCAGTTGAGCTATTTCAAATCCTGAAAGATGATGCTGTGCAAGTGCTGCACACAATATGCCAGCAAATTTGGAAAACTCAGCAGTGGCCGCAGGATTGGAAAAGGTCAGTTTTCATTCCAATCCCAGAGAAAGGCAATGCCAAAGAATGCTCAAACTACCACACAATTGCACTCATCTCACACGCTAGTAAAGTAATGCTCAAAATTCTCCAAGTCAGGCTTCAGCAGTACGTGAACTGTGAACTTCCAGATGTTCAAGCTGGTTTAGAAAAGGCAGAGGAACCAGAGATCAAATTGCCAACATCCGTTGTATCATTGAAAAAGCAAGAGAGTTCCAGAAAAACATCTATTTCTTCTTTATTGACTATGCCAAAGCCTTTGACTATGTGGATCACAAGAAACTGGAAAATTCTGAGAGTTGGGAATACCAGACCACCTGACCTGCCTCTTGAGAAACCTATATGCAGATCAGGAAGCAATAGTTAGAACTGGACATGAAACAACAGACTGATTCCAAACAGGAAAAGGAGTATGTCAAGGCTATATACTGCTAATTTTAAAGGCTAACATTTATTGAGCATTTATTATGTGCTGGGCACTGGGTTAAGAGTTCTACATGTATTATTTCATGTAATCCTCACTCCATTCCCCTGAAAGTTTCTATTCTTATCCTCATTGAAACGAAGGCATAGTGAGGTGAAATGACTTGCTCAAGAATCCATTGCAAGTTCTGTGTCCAGGGTTTGAAACCCTAGAAGACTGAGTTAGAGATCTGACAAAATTCTATAAGCAATTATCCTTCAATTAAAAACTAAATAAAAATTTAAAAATTACTTAATTGAAAAATATTGCTCTTTGACAATATAATTCTGCCACAGCCTTAGAAATATCAGAAAAATCTTAATCTTCTGAACAATCATCAGGCAGTCAGAAACTCTAGAGATTGAGAGACATTACAAAAAAGGAACAAGGCAAGATTTTGCCCAGATGGACCTGTGCTAGCAGGACTGCACACATAATCTGTGACTCCTAGGAACACGCAGTCAGGTTCCTGTGTAACCAAGGCCAGCCAGGAGTAACCTTGGAGTCACATGGGCCTGGGTTTCAATCACAGACTCACTGTTTATTAATGGTATGACCTTGAGGAAGTTGCAAAACTTCTCTAAGCCCATTTCTTCATCCACAAAATAGAAAGACTAATCTTTCCTTCAAGGGGGTGTTGTAAGAAGTACATGACATGACATGTGTGAAAAGAACCTAGAATGAAGTCTTCTTAACACACACACACACACACACACATAAGGGTAAGAGGAAACTTTTGGAGGTGAAATGATAGATATGTTTTATGGCATTGATTAGCTGATTGTTTCACAGGTACATACTTATATTCAAATTCATCAAATTGTATACATTAAACATGTACAGCTTAGAAAAAAAAAACTTAAGCATCTGAATGCAGAGTTCCAAAGACTAGCAAGAAGAGATAAGAAAGCCTTCTTCAGCAATCAATGCAAAGAGATAGAGGAAAACAACAGAATGGGAAAGACTAGCGATCTCTTCAAGAGAATTGGAGATACCAAGGGAACATTTCATGCAAAGATGGGCTACTAAAGGGTAGAAATGGTATGGACCTAACAGAAGCAGAAGATATTAAGAAGAGGTGGCAAGAATACACAGAAGAACTGTACAGAAAAGATCTTCATGACCCAGATAATCATGAGGATGTGATCACTANGGAGGCCTGGCGTGCTGCGATTCATTGGGTCACAAAGAGTCAGACATGACTGAGCAACTGAACTGAACTGAAAATTTTTCTAAGGTAAAAATTTGTTTAAATTGTTAAGAAAAGAGTTGTTAAAGATTTGTCATAAAAAGGGGCAGCATGCCCATATAGTTTTATTGGCCTACTGCCCTTTCTTGTGTAGGTCATTAACAAGCAACAGATAATTCTTAAATTGTTGTAAAAATTCTAAAATATTAAAAATACAGAGCTGAATGCATCGCAGTGAATTATATGAAAGCAGCATCACTTTGAGCAGTAATACAGAAAATCTAACGAAGATAGCAAAGAAGGACAAATAATGTCTAAGAAACCTAAACAAAGCATTGGTTTGTATGGTTTTATAAAACTACCCAGATAATAGGCATAACTTTAGGTTTTTTTCCTACTGATTTTAAAGAGGTAGAAAGCAGTTCAGTTCAGTTCAGTTGTTCAGTCGTGTCCGACTCTTGGCGACCCAATGAATCGCAGCACGCCAGGCCTCCCTGTCCATCACCATCTCCCGGAGTTCACTCAGACTCACGTCCATCGAGTCCGTGATACCATCCAGCCATCCCATCCTTGGTCGTCCCCTTCTCCTCCTGCCTCCAATCCCTCCCAGCATCAGAGTCTTTTCCAATGAGTCAACTCTTCGCATGAGGTGGCCAAAGTACTGGAGTTTCAGCTTTAGCATCAGTCCTTCCAAAGAAATCCCAGGGTTGATCTCCTTCAGAATGGACTGGTTGGATCTCCTTGCAGTCCAAGGAACTCTCAAGAGTCTTCTCCAACACCACAGTTCAAAAGCATCAATTCTTCGGCGCTCAGCCTTCTTCACAGTCCAACTCTCACATCCATACATGACCACAGGAAAAACCATAGCCTTGACCAGACGGACCTTAGTCGGCAAAGTAATGTCTCTGCTTTTGAATATACTATCCAGGTTGGTCATAACTTTTCTTCCAAGGAGTAAACATCTTCTAATTTCATGGCTGCAGTCACCATCTGCAGTGATTTTGGAGCCCAGAAAAATAAAGTCTGACACTGTTTCCACTGTTTCTCCATCTATTTCCCATGAAGTGATGGGACTGGATGTCATGATCTTCGTTTTCTGAATGTTGAGCTTTAAGCCAACTTTCTCGCTCTCCTCCTTCACTTTCATCAAGAGGCTTTTAGCTCCTCTTCACTTTCTGCCAAAGCAGAACAGGTATTAATAGTATGTTATCCCCGCACGTATCTGTCATAAATAAGCAATTAAGAGAGGAAGAATAAATATTTCTACTAGGCAGATTGTTTTTGTGAGCTAGGCCTTGTGTCTCACTTCTTACTCTCATTTCTTTTTCCCGATCATCTTCTTTTCTGCCTTTCTCTTTCCAAGTTGAATGTTCTTAGATTCAGTTTTGTGGATTCTCTAATCCTGAAGCATTCTTTCCTTTCAGTAGGGAAAATGGAGGGAAGGTTTCCTTCAGTTGAGTCAGGTGGTTGGAATGGTGAAACTAGGCAGGGAAGGGTAAACCCAAAGTAAAGAGCTACTTATGTGGTGACTCATGAGAGAGTCAAAATTGAGTAGCTGCTGGCAGAAAGCAGAAGAAAGGTGTAGATAAGGTGTGTGTTTGTCTGTGCGTGCACTACAGCTGCACAGGTTGCAAGCCGTGCAGTTTCTATAATTGCATACTAATGTAATTCAGTCTTTAATGAGTAAAACTATTCAATATGAATAACAGTTCTAATAACATGGTGTAATTAGTGATGTTTGTAATATGCAATGTGTATGTAAAAGGGCCATCCTAGATGATTGTGCTTGTTCATAGTTACATGTCTCCATCTTCAACCTCAATGTATTTACATTTGTAAAACGTAAATTTTTAGAAAATCATTTATTGTATTTGCTAAAATTGTGTGTAAACTGATACTTTACACTCAGTAAGCTTCAAAGGGTTCTCCTATGAGGAAATTAGATGCATTTTAACAAAGTTTTGTTTTTTTTTTTAATGTAATTTGCTTCTTCATTTTTGCTTGTTTGACCTATTTTTAGGGTCTTGGTTGTATTCTGCATAATTGAGGGTAATGAACCAGTGATGGTGTTGGAAGATTCTCATAATTCAAATTTTCAGGACCTAAGAGATACACAGTTTATTCTACAGGTCTCTAAGTAACTGTTTGGTGGGTACCAAAAATATTCTTATGTCAGTGTTGGTTGTCTTGTTTCTAAAACGGTCAGCCCTAGGTGAAATAAGTGACCAACTGCGAGTCAGTCATCTTTCAAACTGGCTTGTGAGGGCATCAGCCCTTGAGCACCTCTGTTTCCGAGTTGTGGCTTAAAGCTTCTTACCAAGTGAAAATAAATCTTTTCTATAAGGATGTTAAGACTTTATATGTAAATGATCTGGGGAAAAATAATAAACATTTCCAGCTTCATATTTAATCCTTTCTTAAGCACAGAATTAAAGTGAAGTAGGAAAAAAAGTATAGAAAATGGAGAGGCTGGAAAGGTGCAAGGAAGGAAGAAGGCTGAGTAGGATGGAAGAAGCAAACCATTCTTAGCTGAAGGTTCTGACTATTCTCTAAGTGTGTTTCAACCATTGCCTTTTGGTACTTGATTATTTTTTCTTCTGAATGTCAGTCAATTCCATATCTTTGAAAAGAGATAATTCTTTAAATGTTGCTAACCATCACAGGGAAATACAAATCAAACCCACAGCAAGACACATCACCCCCATTAGGATGATTAGTTTCCCAAAACCAGGAGATAGCAAGTGTTAGCAAGGATGTGGAGAATTTGGAACTCTTGAGCACTGTTGGTGGAAGTGTAAAATGGTTCAGGTATAGTGGAAAACAATATGGCGGTTTCTCAAAAAATTAATAACATTACCATATGATCTAGCAGTTCCACTTCTGAATAAATACCCAGAATAATTGAAAGCAGAGTCTCAAGGAGATATTTCTATGCCCATGTTCAGAGCAGCATTATCCACAATAGCTAAAAAGGGTAAGCTACCCAAGTGTCCATTGATTAATGAATGGAGAAAGAAAATGTGGGATATATATATAAGTAAAACATTGGCCTTAAAAAAAAAGGAAATTTTTGAAAAAGGAAATCTTGTCACATGAATGAACATGAATAACATGAATGAACATTGAGGTTCATTGAGTGCTTGTACTTGGGTAAGATCTCTAAATTAGCAGTCACACACTTAGAAACAGAAAGGAAAATGGTGTTTGCCATTTAGGGTGTGGGAGGATGGGTGGCTGCAGGAAATGGATGTAGAATTTCTGTCATGGATAAAGTTCTAGACATCTGTTGCATAACAGTGTGAATACAGTTAACACTATTGAACTGTACTGTTAAAAATAGTTCAGCTCAGTCGCTCAGTTGTGTTCGACTCTTTGCGAAGCCACAGACTGCAGCAGGCGAGGCCTCCTTGTAAATTGCCAACTTCGGGAGTTTACTCAAACTCAAGTCCATGGAGTCGGTGATGCCATATAACCATCTCATCCTCTGTCGTCCCCTTCTCCTCCTGCCTTCAGTCTTTCCCAGCATCAAGGTCTTTTCCAATGACTCAGTCTTTCACATCAGGTGGCCAAAGTATTGCAGTTTCAGCTTCAACATCAGTCCTTCCAATGAATATTTAGGACTGATTTCCTTTAGGATGAACTGCTTGGATCTCCTTGCAGTCCAAAGGACTCTCAAGAGTCTTCTTCAACACCACAGTTCAAAAGCATCAGTTCTTCAGTGCTCAGCTTTCTTTATAGTCCAACTCTCACATCCATACATGACTACTAGAAAAACCATAGCTTTGACTAGATGGCCCTTTGTTGGCAAAGTAATGTCTCTGCTTTTTAATATGCTGTCTAGGTTGGTCATAACTCTTCTTCCAAGGAGCAAGTATCTTTTAATCTCATGGCTGCAGTCACCATCTGCAATGATTTTGGAACCCCCCAAAATAGTCTGTCACTATTTCCCTTGTTTCCCCATCTATTTACCATGAAGCGATGGGACCAGATACCATGAATGTTGAGTTTTAAGCCAACTTTTTCACTCTCCTCT
>SJYX01011357.1:114864-132238 GCA_006410675.1 Oreotragus oreotragus
CTGCTGCTGCTGCTGCTAAGTCACTTCAGTCGTGTCCGACTCTGTGTGACCCCATAGACAGCAGCCCACCAGGCTCCCCCGTCCCTGGGATTCTCCAGGCAAGAACACTGGAGTGGGTTGCCATTTCCTTCTCCAATGCATGAAAGAGAAAAGTGAAAGTGAAGTCGCTCAGTCTGTCCGACTGTTAGCGACCCCATGGACTGCAGCCCACCAGGCTACTCCATCCATTGGATTTTCCAGGCAAGAGTACTGGGGTGGGGTGCCATTGCCTTCCCTGGAGATACAAGCTACTGTGTGTAAAATAGATAAGCAACAGGAATGTACTGTGTAGCATAGAGAGTTATAGCCATTACCTATAATAATTTATAATGGAGTATAATCTGTAAAAATGTAGAATCACTGTGCTATACAACTGAAACTAATATTGTAAATCAGCTATATTACAACTAAAAAAATGTTTTTTAAACCAAGTTCATTTAAAATTATTAGTGAGTAATCATTCCCAGTATGGACAACTTGTATAATAGGAAAGAGGAACACGGAGACTTGACAGAGACCAAATGCTTAGCAATGAAAAAACAGAGTAATTGAAATTAAAATGTCATTGATTTTTATTCAACAAACTTTTGCATTCTTTCTATGTGCTACAGTGTATTTCTTACTGTAGGTTAGTATAATTATTTGAAGAGGGAATTAGTTAATTGGAAGAGGGGTTTGTGGATACCACCCAGAAAATAGCACAGATACATAAAGAAAAAAATATTTATAAATGTTAACATGACACACAGAATTAGAGAGTCCAACTTCTAGAAATTTTAGAGCTAGAGGAGAGAGAGAATGAATCAAAGACAATATCTGAAAGGAGGATAAAGGCTGTTATATTTTTGAAGATTAAGGAATATCCTGAGATTTTAGATTGAAGAAACATACTGTGTTCCAAACAAGGGGCATAAAAATAAGCCCATACTTAATATGTACTGTTTGTGAGCACTTATTATTCCCCAAAGCATGTTCTAAGTTCTTTATATGTATTATCGCATTTAATTCCTTCAATAATCTTTGGGAAAAGTATATTCTTATTCCTACTTAAAAATTCAGGAAAACTCAAAGAACTTAAAACCTTAAGTCCACACAACTTATAAATGATGGAGCCAGTATTTTAACTTTTGCAAATTCCCCTGATAAAACTGGTCAAGAAATGGTAGAAGCAGTACACACTAATAGTGTTAGAAATGTAAAGGATTTATGTTGAGATTTTTAAAAATTATAATAGCAACTTTGAACAGGTTTAGTCCAAAAATACGAATTCAGAAATTTGAATTAAATTTAGAATTTCTGGTTAATTTAGAATTTCTAGTTTTCTGGAAAAATACAAATGACCAAAGTTGACTGAAGGAAATAGAAAATCTAAGAGAACTCTAACCATTAAAGAAATAAACATTTTTTAAAATGTGTATAAGAAGCATTAGTCTCCGTTATTTTACTTATGAATTTTACCAAAATTTCTATTAGTAAATTATGTCTGTCTTATACGAAATGTTCCAAAAAGTGACAAATTGAGTGATTTACCAATTAGCACTTATCCTGTCTCTAATTTGTGTCTTTCTGCCTCACTGGAAAATAATCGTTATGAGAGCAATGATCTTGCCTTATTTACTTGCCAACTGCATCTTTAGCATTTAGTGGGATACTTGTTATGTGGTATGCTGTCAGTAAATATTTGACTGAAAAATATAGCAGTATTTTAATTAAAGTCTTAATTATATTTAGAAATGTTTAATAGTCATATTCTCGGCCTTTTGGCTAAGATCAAGTGTAGTATCTGTTCTTATCAGTTTAATATCTGATAAAGCATCTGTCTACAATGCAGGAGANCATTTAGTGGGATACTTGTTATGTGGTATGCTGTCAGTAAATATTTGACTGAAAAATATAGCAGTATTTTAATTAAAGTCTTAAATATATTTAGAAATATTTAATAGTCATATTCTCGGCCTTTTGGCTAAGATCAAGTGTAGTATCTGTTCTTATCAGTTTAATATCTGATAAAGCATCTGTCTACAATGCAGGAGACCCAGGTTCGAGCCCTGGGTTGGGCAGATCCCTTGGAGAAGGAAATGGCAACCCACTCCGGTACTATTGCCTGGAAAATCCCATGGACAGAAGAGCCTGGTAGACTACAGTCTATGGGGTCGCAAAGAGTCGGACACGACTGAGTGACTTCACTCATTCTTTTTTCACCTATCATAATTCTTATAGAGAAATATTAGATGAAAAAAGTTGGTCTATATTGATATACTATGATGTATTCTGTGCACATATTCTTTTAATCAGTTTTAATAAAATACGTGAGATTTTAAAAGCATGCCATTTTGGATGTCTTAATTCAATGTGTGGAGGAATCCTTTCATGATGTATATGTGTATGAAATCATTGTGTTGTATACTTTTTAAATATCTTATAATTCTGTTTGTTAATTACACCTAAGTAAAGCTGAGGGGGGAATAGCACAATATAGGTTATTGTTATAAGCATGTATATTATTATTAGAGAATGATTTGTGTCAGATATGATAGTTCTTGGATGCTTTAAAAAGATAATTTCATGGAAGAAAAGGTAAACAAAAAATCCTCTTCACCTTAAGATTTAGTTTTTAAAAAATATTTGTCTTTTTTATTTTTGGCTATACTGGTTCCTTGTTGCTGCGCATGGGCTTTCTCTAGTTGTGAAGAACAGGTCCTACTCTCTCGTTGCAGGGCACAGCCTTCTCATTGCAGTGACTTCTCTTGTTGTGGTTCTGGGGCTGTAGGAGACGGGCTCAGTGGTTGTGGCACATGGGCTTAGCTGCCCCGTGGAGTGTGAGGTCTTCCCATACCAGGGATCAAACCCATGTCCCTTAAATTGCAAGGCAGATTCTTAACCATTGGACCACCAGGGAAGCCCCATAAGTATACAGTTTTAATCCATTTCTCCTATTTATACTTCATCTTGTTTTCAGTATACTTAGTAAGTTTTTATCTTAATAGGAATATTCTCTTATATTCTTTTTCTTTCTTGTACTTTACTATTTAAAGACCTATGTCAGATTTAAATGATTTTGCTTTCCCTCATCTTAACCTCTTCTGTTTATTCTTTTTGCCTGTGTGTTCTGCTTCTTGCATCCTACAAGTTTTACTTTCTCTGAAGATGTGTTTGCTAATTGACTTACCAAAGATTGCAATTATCTTTATCTGATTATAAGTGTTAAATTTACTATTGGGTTTTTTTGTTTTCCTTTCATGAGTTTAAAAGAAAAGTCAGATCTATTTAAGAAGTCAAGGGTTCGATCTTCCGTGTATGGAATGTGACATTGTAGTTCATGACTAGTGTCATTCATATTTTATTCCTTGAAATCAGAGAGTTTTCATCTTTCTGCAATTCAGAGTAACTTTTATGTTGTTCAGATTCAAGTGTGAAATTTAAATGAAACAACTGGTTTCTTCTTAAACCAAAAAGAGTTTTTGTGTTTGATAGGATTTTTAAATAGTGAAAAGAAAACATCTGTTTTCTTAAGTGCACTTAAGTTAAATTTTTGTTTTTAATTTATTTGTATTTAAAATCCAACCACAATTACTTACTCCGAGAGAGGAATTCTTGGTAAATCTAAGAGTTATTGGCACTGCATCAAAATTGTGTATTAAATAAATATGTGTGGATGTAAAATACTCAGTTCCTGGTACTTTAGAGAAATAGAAATTTTCTCTGATTTGAGTTACTTCACAATTTTACTGACGCTCATAACATGTGTTCTTGTTTAGCACTTCGCACTTACTTCTGATGTATGTAGAAAATCAACCCCATCCTTCAGGTTAAAAATAAATTATATAATATTTCCTACCTGGAAAAGTTTCTTCCTCTAATTTAGAATTTAAATTGTTGGAATATTCATAGACTGTTTCTATGAAAACATGTAAAATTATATTATTAGTAAAATTAAGATGGGTTGCTAAATTTAAAATATTCATTTTATGTATGATATCATAATTCTAACTTTTTATTAAATCACTGAAAACATGAGAAGGAGCAAAATTGTCAGTTTCATGTGTTTGCGTGTGTTTAGATTTTTGTGATGTTCAATGATGCTTGATTAGCTGCTATTTCTTAGTGCATTAAGCAGTTTTCATATGAAATAGTTATTTAAGTCATATCCACTTACAGCTGTTATAACTAATTAGCATGTGCGTGCGCACATATGTCTTTTTCCTGGATAAAATTAAACAGTTCAACAAGATCACCCACTTTCTTTATTAAATTCTTTCTTTTTTTATCTTTTTTAAAAATTTAAATAGGAACTGTTAAGTATTTAAAGGATCTCTGTTGGAGGAAAAAGAAAATGTATGTGCCAGAGAAACCATTTTTGTGTGATTTTAGTTAGTTGAGATCTTAATATAGTGTTGGTTGGTTTTTGTGATATTAAATTTCTTGATTTTTGATTTGTGTCATTGGTATTATAAAATGATTTAAAACTTTGAGACCATGCAATTAGATTCAGGTGTATGACTAATTTTACTAAATTTTGCTGTGATTAATTTATTTCTGTGTAGAATTTTTACTCAGCTGGTGAAGTCATGGTATTTTAATAAAATTATAGGTATATTTTTTATATTCCAATAATATGCATTGTTTGATAATATCAAAAGAAAGCTGTTTTAAAACAGTTTATGTTATAATTAGTATGGTTCCTGAACATTGAGAAAAATGGTGGATTGTAAATGTTAAATTGATTCTGAGTTACCGGTTACTTTAATGTTCATTGATAATGTTGCAACTGTATGTGTAGTTTGGTTACTTTAGGAATAATTCAATTAATGACTACTTTAGAGTAGTAGGAGACTCAAAAGATCTGTAGGATTTCCCTTCTGTTGCCTCTAATTTTAGTGTAATTTTAAGTGGCCTCAAATAAAGCCAGTGAAGCAGTGTTTTATTTTTCAAACATATAAAATACATCTGGAAGAATAAATTCACATCTGGTTCATGGATTTCCTCCATGGAGATGATCCAAATTCAGTGTCAAGATTAGAGTTTGTACTCATGGGTTTGCAGAATCTTGTATGGAATTTGAAATATTTTGTTTGGAAGTAGTTGGGGAAACAATTGATTCAGATGTTTGTGTTCTAATTTTAGATCTTTTTCTCCCTCATTAAAAATGAATATGTTTTGTGCTTCATGATATAATCAAGGTTGTTATAACACAGATTATATTTAAGAAGATATTTTGTGTCACCATTCTCAAACATTATGAGTTTTATGAAAGAGAGCAATTAAAGTTTAAACTTACAGGTCATGATCATTGGTGACCGTTACTTAACAGAAATGTACTTCTTGCATGTAATGTTGTATAGTCTTAGTCTCAACTATACCATCACACTTCATCGACTCCATTTAGAGTCCTTTTTAAAAATTGTTGTATTT
The DNA here is from genome assembly GCA_006410675.1 of Oreotragus oreotragus. Classification (NCBI taxonomy): domain Eukaryota; kingdom Metazoa; phylum Chordata; class Mammalia; order Artiodactyla; family Bovidae; genus Oreotragus; species Oreotragus oreotragus. The sequence continues at coordinate 120,316 of SJYX01011357.1, forward strand.
TAAATTCTGCCAAAATGGGCTGTATATGCTTAGAATATAATGGTATATATACTCAGTTCCTCCCTCAGCCTCACAATGGCTAAAAAATGTATTTGTGTCTGAATGGAGTCCCTAGAGTAGCATAAAGTAGAAGCATTTATGGGTTCAATCCAAGAAGCATGTGAACTAAAAATAATATTGTCAAACTTTTATGAATTATTTTTCTTTTGCATTGAGATTGCCAAACCAAACTGCTAGTCATGTGAATTAAGCGTGATATACTAGAACAAATGGGTGTTGCTCATTAAAGAGGATGTTTGGGTTCTTTTTTTCAAGGATTACATTTTCACCCTTTAATGTGATATATTTTTCATATAACATAATAAAGTTTATTTGTAGATAAATCTGTATCCATTGTTTTTATATGCTTTTTAGCTTTGAATTTTCCATGGAGAATGCATTTTGTATGTGTCTGATTTAGTGGTTTCTGAACAATATGGCAAGAATTCTTATGTTTCAGCAGATTTTCCAGTGCATCACCAAACTGTAGGTATTACAAGAGTCTAGAAAGGGGCCAGTCATTGAGAATTCTTTCTTTACTCTTTACTCCCTATTTTAACCCTTTTTCCCACTTAAGTCATTGCTCTATGAGATTTTGTTCTTGGCAAATGAGAATGAAAATGGAAATATTAATTTGGGGGGTCATATTTATATTAGTGTTACTGTTAGAAACTGTGATTTCCTGTACTTTTTAAGAATAGCTACCTTAAAAAGTTACCTGTTCTCATTTCCTTTTGCACCCTTCTTGTTTTGTGCTTCCCACATTTTGTTCCTTGTATGAATACCACGTTATGGTTACCACGGGAGCTCGAATGAATGCTTCATTGATACATTTGACTCTTTTCATGTGTTACTAATCACTGGCATGTTGACTTTTCCTGCTGCTGCTGCTTAGTTTGGAGAAGGTGATGGCACCCCACTCCAGTACTCTTGCCTGGAAACTCCCATGGACTAAGGAGCCTGGTGGGCTGCAGTCCTTGGGCTCGCAAAGAGTCAGACACTACTGAGCGACTTCACTTTCACTTTTCACTTTCATGCATTGGAGAAGGAAATGGCAACCCACTCCAGTATTCTTGCCTGGAGAATCCCAGGGACGGGGGAGCCTGGTGGGCTGCCGTCTACGGGGTCTTACAGAGTCGGACACGACTGAAGCGACTTAGCAGCAGCTGCTTAGTCGCTTCAGTCGTGTCCGACCGACAGTGTGCGACCCTATGGACTGTAGCCTGGCAGGCTCTTCTGTCTATGGGGTTCTCCAGGGGAGAACCCTCCTCCAGGGGATCTTCCCGACCCAGGAATTGAACCTCAGTCTCCTGCAGTGCAGGCAGATTCTTTACCACTGAGCCACCAGGGAAGCCCTCCTCTTTTTCGTATATGTATGTATATATTTAACCTTTACAAGTGTTTCTTGAGGGTCTACCTAGAAGGCAATATTCAGAGTACTGATTTTAAGCTGTCGGATTAACCTTTCTTCCCTTCCAGGTAGTAGAACTCCTTCTTTAACCTCTGTCATTCGTAATTTATAGCTCAATTTGTTCTGGTATTCTTCAATTCCATATCCATTCCTAACCCCTTTCCCTTTATCTTACTTCAAATTTGTGATCACTTACTTTGTTCAGTACCATATAATGGTAGTATTTTTGAAAGTCAAATGTCAGTAATGAAGGTGTTCTTATGGCAAATTGTTGCTGTTTTTCACTCGCTAAGTTGTGTCCAACTCTTTGCAACTCCATGGACTGTAGCATGCCAGGCTCCTCTGTTCTCCACTATCTCTTAGAGTTTGCTCAAGTTCACGTCCATTGAGTCAGCAATGCTATCTAACTATCTCATTAGGTACACTTTAATAGATTTTAACATATGCTTATATCCATGGAGCTATCATCACAAGCAAGATAATGGACATATCTATTACCTCAGAAGTTTTTCTCATGCCTCTTTGTGATCCTTTTTTCTCATTGCCTCCCACCCCCAGACAACCACTGATTTGCTTTCTGTCACTGTACATTGATGGCTTGAATGGTGGGCTCCCAAAAGTTATGTCCACATGGAACCTGTGAATGTGACCTTATTTGGAAGACGTAATTAAGTTAAGGATCTGGAAATGAGCTCAACCTAGCTTAGATTTGGCCCTAGATCCAATGATAAGTGTCCTTATAAGAGAAAAAAAGGACATTGAGAGGAGAAGGTGATGTAATGGAGTTAGATATTGTAGTGATTCATCTACAAGCCAAGGACTATCAAGTATTACTGGCAGTCACCAGAAGCTAGGCAAGAGGAACAGAACAGATTCTTCCTTGAAGTGTACAGAAGGAACTAACCCTACCAACATGCTGATTTTGGATTTCTCCTTCAGTACTGTGACAGACTAAATTTATTTTGTTTTAACCCACCAAGTTTGTGATAATTTGTCACAGTATCCCAATGAAGTGGATACAAAATTAGTTTTCATTTTTTAGAATTTTATATAAATGGAGTCATTCAGTATGTATTCTTTTTTATCTAGATTCTTTCACCATACTTATTTTTAGATGCCCTTTGCATATATTAATGCTTCATTTTATTGCTAAGTATATACACATATGTAGTCTATATATGTATACACATATGTATATATTGACTACAATTTGTTGATTTCTTGTTGATGACCATTTGGTTATTTCCAAATTTTTCTAATATAAAGTTGCTATGAACATTTGTGTCATCTTTGTGTAGACAGATGGTTTTATTCTTCTTGGATAAATTTCTAGATTTTGAATGCTTCAGTATATTTGACTTTATATATGTACACATTTGGAGAAGGCAATGGCAACCCATTCCAGTACTCTTGCCTGGAAAATCCCATGGACGGAGGAGCCTAGTAGGCTGCAGTCCATGGGGTTGCTAAGAGTCAGACACGACTGAGAGACTTCCCTTTCACTTTTTCACTTTCATGCGTTGGAGAAGGAAATGGCAACCCACTCCAGTGTTCTTGCCTGGAGAATCCCAGGGATGGAGGAGCCTGGTGGGCTGCCATTTATGGGGCTGAACAGCGTTGGACACACCTGAAGAGACTTAGCAGCAGCATGTACACATTAACCTTTGTGATAAAACTGCAGAAGTGTTTTTTTGAAAACACTGTGCCATTTACATTCCCTCAAGTAGTATATGAGAGTTCAAGTGCTGCCTCATCTTGACTAGCTCTTGGTAGGGTCAGTCTTGTAAACTTTAGCCATTGTACTGTAGTGACATATCATTATGGTTTTAATTTTTACTTCCCTGATGACTCATACTATTGAGCAATTTTTCACATGTTCCTGTTCCATCTTTATATCTTATTTGGTGAAATATGTGTTCAAATCTCTTGCCCATTTTTAAAAAAATATAAATGTATTTATTTTAATTGGAGGCTAATTACCTTACAATATTGTATTTGTTTTGCCACACATCAACATGTATCCGGCATGGGTGTACACGTGTTCCCCTTCCTGAACCCCCCTCCCACCTCCCTCCCCATACCATCCCTTTTGGTCATCCCAGTGCACCAACCCCGAGCATCTTATATCATGCATCAAACCTGGACTGGCGATTTCGTTTCATATATATTATACATATTTCAATGCCATTCTCCCATATCATCCCACCCTCGCCCTCTCCCACAGAGTCCAAAACACTGTTCTGTACATCTGTCTCTTTTGCTGTCTCGCATACAGGGTTATCGTAACCTTCTTTCTAAATTCCATATATATGCGTTAGTATACTGTATTGGTGTTTTTCTTTCTGGCTTACTTCACTCTGTATAATTGGTTCCAGTTTCATCCATCTTATTAGAACTGATTCAAATGTATTCTTTTTAATGGCTGAGTAATACTCCATTGTGTATATATACCACAGCTTTCTTATCCATTCATCCGCTGATGGACATCTAGGTTGTTTCCATGTCCTGGCTATTATAAACAGTGCTGCAATGAACATTGGGGTACATGTGTCTCTTTCTATTCTGGTTTCCTCGGTGTGTATGCCCAGCAGTGGGATTGCTGGGTCATAAGGCAGTTCTATTTGCAATTTCTTAAGGAATCTCCACACTGTTCTCCATAGTGGCTGTACTAGTTTGCATTCCCACCAACAGTGTAAAAGGGTTCCCTTTTCTCCACACCCTCTCCAGCATTTATTGCTTGCAGACTTTTGGATCGCAGCCATTCTGACTGGTGTGAAGTGGTATCTCATTGTGGTCTTGATTTGCATTTCTCTGATAATGAGTGACGTTGAGCATCTTTTCATGTGTTTGTTAGCCATCCGTATGTCTTCTTTGGAGAAATGTCTATTTAGTTCTTTGGCCCATTTTTTGATTGGGTCGTTTATTTTTCTGGAATTGAGCTGTATAAGTTGCTTGTATATTTTTGAGATTAGTTGTTTGTCAGTTGCTTCATTTGCTATTATTTTCTCCCATTCAGAGGGTTGTCTTTTCACCTTGCTTATAGTTTCCTTTGTTGTGCAGAAGCTTTTAATTTTAATTAGATCCCATTTGTTTATATTTGCTTTTATTTCCAGTATTCTGGGAGGCGGATCATTGAGGATCCTGCTGTGATTTATGTCGGAGAGTGTTTTGCCTATGTTCTCCTCTAGGAGTTTTATAGTTTCTGGTCTTACATTTAGATCTTTAATCCATTTTGAGTTTATTTTTGTGTGTGGTGTTAGAAAGTGATCTAGTTTCATTCTTTTACAAGTGGTTGACCAGTTTTCCCAGCACCACTTGTTAAAGAGATTGTCTTTACTCCATTGTATATTCTTGCCTCCTTTGTCAAAGATAAGGTGTCCATATGTGTGTGGATTTATCTCTGGGCTTTCTATTTTGTTCCATTGATCTATATTTCTGTCTTTGTGCCAGTACCACACTGTCTTGATGACTGTGGCTTTGTAGTAGAGCCTGAAGTCAGGTAAGTTGATTCCTCCAGTTCCATTCTTCTTTCTCAAAATTGCTTTGGCTATTCGAGGTTTTTTGTATTTCCATACAAATCTTGAAATTATTTGTTCTAGTTCTGTGAAAAATACCGCTGGTAGCTTGATAGGGATTGCATTGAATCTGTAGATTGCTTTGGGTAATATATTCATTTTCACTATATTGATTCTTCCAATCCATGAACATGGTATATTTCTCCATCTATTAGTGTCCTCTTTGATTTCTTTCATCAGTGTTTTATAGTTTTCTATATATAAGTCTTTAGTTTCTTTAGGTAGATATATTCCTAAGTATTTTATTCTTTTCGTTGCAATGGTGAATGGAATTGTTTCCTTAATTTCGTTTTCTACTTTCTCATTATTAGTGTATAGGAATGCAAGGGATTTCTGTGTGTTGATTTTATATCCTGCAACTTTACTATATTCATTGATTAGCTCTAGTAATTTTCTGGTGGAGTCTTTAGGGTTTTCTATGTAGAGGATCATGTCATCTGCAAACAGTGAGAGTTTTACTTCTTCTTTTCCAATTTGGATTCCTTTTATTTCTTTTTCTGCTCTGATTGCTGTGGCCAAAACTTCCAGAACTATGTTGAATAGTAGCGGTGAAAGTGGGCACCCTTGTCTTGTTCCTGACTTTAGGGGAAATGCTTTCAATTTTTCACCATTGAGGATAATGTTTGCTGTGGGTTTGTCATATATAGCTTTTATTATGTTGAGGTATGTTCCTTCTATTCCTGCTTTCTGGAGAGTTTTTATCATAAATGGATGTTGAATTTTATCAAAGGCCTTCTCTGCATCTATTGAGATAATCATATGGCATTTATTTTTCAATTTGTTAATGTGGTGAATTACATTGATTGATTTGCGGATATTGAAGAATCCTTGCATCCCTGGGATAAAGCCCACTTGGTCATGGTGTATGATCTTTTTAATGTGTTGTTGGATTCTGATTGCTAGAATTTTGTTAAGGATTTTTGCATCTATGTTCATCAGTGATATTGGTCTGTAGTTTTCTTTTTTTGTGGCATTTTTGTCAGGTTTTGGTATTAGGGTGATGGTGGCCTCATAGAATGAGTTTGGAAGTTTACCTTCCTCTGCAATTTTCTGGAAGAGTTTGAGTAGGATAGGTGTTAGCTCTTCTCTAAATTTTTGGTAGAATTCAGCTGTGAAGCTGTCTGGACCTGGGCTTTTGTTTGCTGGAAGATTTCTGATTACAGTTTCAATTTCTGTGGTTGTGATGGGTCTGTTATGATTTTCTATTTCTTCCTGGTTCAGTTTTGGAAAGTTATACTTTTCTAAGAATTTGTCCATTTCTTCCAAATTGTCCATTTTATTGGCATATAATTGTTGATAGTAGTCTCTTATGATCATTTGTATTTCCGTGTTGTCTGTTGTGATTTCTCCATTTTTAATTTTATTGATTTGATTTTTCTCTCTTTGTTTCTTGATGAGTCTGGCTAATGGTTTGTCAATTTTATTTATCCTCTCAAAGAACCAGCTTTTGGCTTTGTTGATTTTTGCTATGATATCTCTTGTTTCTTTTGCATTTATTTCTGCCCTATTTTTTAAGATTTCTTTCCTTCTACTAACCCTGGGGCTCTTCATTTCTTCCTTTTCTAGTTTCTAGCGCACGTGGAACTTTCTCCAGGATAGATTACATCCTGGGCCATAAATATAGCCTTGGTAAATTCAAAAAAATTGAAATCATTCCAAGCGTCTTTTCTGACCACAATGCAGGAAGATTAGATCTCAATTACAGGAGGAAAACTATTAAAAATTCCAACGTATGGAGGCTGAACAACACGCTGCTGAATAACCAATAAATCACAGAAGAAATCAAAAAAGAAATCAAAATATGCATAGAAACGAATGAAAACACAACAACCCAAAACCTGTGGGACACTGTAAAAGTAGTGCTAAGGGGAAGGTTCATAGTAATACAGGCATACCTTAAGAAACAAGAATAAAGTCAAATAAATAACCTATCTCTTGCCCATTTTTAAAATTGGAATTTTTGTTTTCTTATTATTGAGCTTAGAGATGTATTTGTTTTAAATAATCTATCTGCATACTGTAAAAGTAGTGCTAAGGGGAAGGTTCATAGTAATACAGGCATACCTTAAGAAACAAGAATAAAGTCAAATAAATAACCTATCTCTTGCCCATTTTTAAAATTGGAATTTTTGTTTTCTTATTATTGAGCTTAGAGATGTATTTGTTTTAAATAATCTATCTGCATACAACTTCTTCACCAGGTACATGATTTATAAATATTTTTCTCTCAATCTGTCATGTCATTCCTTTAAAGGTATCTTTCAAAGAGCAGAAGTCTGTAAATTTAATGAAGTCCAATTTTTATGAGGTTTTTAATCAGCCATGTGTTTTATATATCAGAGATGGTATTCTTTCTGTGCTTTCCTTAACTGTTTGTTTCAGTGGGTTTATTAAAGTATAATTTACATATAATAAACTATACATATTACAAGCTACATATATTTGAAAAGTTTTGACATATATTATACCATGAAACCACCACAGTGAAGATAATGAATGTATTCATCACCCATAGTAGTTTCCTATTGCCCCTTTATAATCCCTCCTTCCCAGTCTTTATCCACTTCCCTCTGCCAGACATTCATTTATCTGCTTTATGTCATTATGGATTAAATTGCAGTTCCCAGAGTTTTATATAAATTGAAATTATATACTGTGTTCTCTCCTATGTCTGGAGTAATTGTTTTTCAGTCAGCCTAAATATTTTTAGATTTGTTTATCTTTTATTATGTATCAGTAGTCAATTCCTTTTATTTTTCTTTTCAATAATATTATAGTTTATTTATCCATTTACCTGTTGGTGAATCTTTGGGTTGTTTCCAGTTTGGGCCTATTACAAATAAGCCGCTATGAACATTTATGTCTTATTTGGACATACGCTTTCTATTCTGTTGGGTATAAATCCAGTAGTGGAATTCAATCCAGGGATGAAAAGACATGACACAGATTGAGAGAAAAATATTTACAAAGCATTTATCTGGTGAAAGACTTGTATCCAAATAGATGCTTAAAACTAGATCAAAAGAAATGTGTAAACCTTTTTTCCAAAGTGGTTATGCCATTTAAATTTTTACCGTCAGTGTATGTGAGCTCTTATCACATCCTCATCAACACTTAGTATGGTTGATCTTTTACATTTTAGTCATGGGCTTCCCTGGTGGCTCAGAGGTTAAAGCGTTTGCCTCCAGTGCGGGAGACCCGGGTTCGATCCCTGGGTCGGGAAGATCCCCTGGAGAAGGAAATGGCAATCCACTCCAGTGTTCTTGCCTGGAGAATCCCATGGACAGAGGAGCCTAGTAGGTTACAGTCTATGGGGTCGCAAAGAGTCGGACACGACTGAGCGACTTCAACTCAACTCAACTCAATAGATATACTATCTCATAATTTGAATATGAATTTTCTTAGTGTTAATGATGTTGAACATGTTTTTAGGTTGTTACTTGCCACCTGGGTATTTTCTTTGGTGAAGTGTCTATTTTAGAGTGTTTTCTTCTTTTAGCATTTTCTTTTATATTGTGAATACAAGTTATTTATCAGATATATGCTTCGCAACTTTTTTTATCAAAGCTTTGGCTGTTATCTTCATTTTCATAGCACTAGCTTTTTTTTAAAGAGTAGAAGCTTTACATTTTTTAAATGAATTTTTTTATTGGAGTATAGTTTATTTACAACGTTCAGGTTCTGCTGTACAGCAAAATGAGCTTTAAAATTTACATGTCCATTTCATGTATTTTTTTTCATGATGTGTGGATGTATCATCATCCATACATGTATGGATGGATGATAATTGTGTTGTCGTATCTAAGAAATCATTGCCTAATCCAAGCAATTACTAAGATTTTTCTCTTATGTTTTCATCTAAGAATTTTAATTTTTTGATATTTTATCAGGTCCATGGCTCATTTTCAGTTGACTTTTGCATACAGTGCAAGGTGTGGATTCACTTTTCTGCTATGAAAATTCACTTGTTCCAGATGGCTTGTTGAAAGACTATCCTTGCTCCTGTGAATTTGCCTTTGCTCTTTTGTTGAAAATCAGTTGTTTATATGTGCATCTGTGTCTGCACTCTCTATTCTGTTTCATGATTTATTTGTCTGTCTTGATGACAGTACTACTATTTTGAATACTTTATGAATGATTCCTGAAATCTGGACTTTGCCCCCATTTTTACAGGGTTTTTTGGCTGTTCTTAACTCCTTTGCACTTCTGTATAAAAATTTATGTGTGATGATTCTTCATGAAGGAAGTGAAAGTTGGAGATATAAATTCCTTGTATAAAAGGTTTCTATTATTATATTTTGGGCTTCCATTGTAGTTCAGTTGGTAAAGAATCTGCCTGTAATGCAGGAGACCCAGGTTTGATTCCTGGGTTGGGAAGATCCCCTGGAGAAGGAAATGGCAACCCACTCCAGTATTCTTGCCTGGAGAATCCCATGGACAGAGGAGCTGGCAGGCTGCTGTCCATGGGATTGCAAGAGTCGGACATGACTTAGCAACTACATCCCACCATCATTATGTTTCAATGGCTCAGTGACAAGATGGGCTTCCCAGGTGGTGCTTCTGTAAAGAACTTGCCTGCCAGTGCAGGAGACTTAAGAGACATAAGATCCTCTTATGCAAATGAAGAAACCTTTATTCAAGAAAATCTACTAAATCTTCTAACAGTGATAGTCTGTAAGTTGAGCCATTTTCCTTCCCCAGCAGGTCAGCAAAGGAACCCTTACTCTGAGCAGGTTCGGACCTGTATGCAGGGCTCCTTCTGCCATCCCACCCTCTCAGCTCCCAGTCCGGGACTGTGGTTTTCCCCTGAAGGGGCAGGCTGACAGCATTTCTTTTTTTCCCCCAGCTCTATGTTGCAGAAGTTCTCTTCTAGGCTAGAACAGGTAAGAGGTCTGGGATTCTTCTTCCCTCCAGCTCCCTTCCTCTGGGCAGCAGGCTGAGAATACTGTGGTCTCAATCACCCTCAGCCCATCGTGCTACTAGGGTGGAGGTTCCACCCCGGGAGGAGCAAGATGAGAAGTCTGTAAGTGACTGCACCCAGCTATAAAGTACCCTATTCAGAAAGCAGAGGTATCACTCTGAGAGAGAGATGGCCGCAGTTTCCAGTTCCAGAAAAGTGGTACCAGCTTTTTGCCTGGGGAAGAGGCAGCCCATAAGAACCAAGAGTTCTGAAGTTCTCCCTGCAGGAACTGACTTTATTTGGAACAGAGTTTGGGAAAGTTCAAGCCCAAGGGTGTGCTCACAAACAATGGTGATTTTGGTGTAGGCTATTCAGAGAAGGCTGATAACTCCATGTGCACAGCAAGATAAATTGTAGAGCAGCTGGAAGTTTACCAGATAAAACTAGGGAAAGAGATAGCTAAGAATAGCCCACTTGGGGTTGGAATGAACTTCAAATACTCTGGCTTTAAAGACCACCCTCTGTAAAGAGGACAGGATTTAATTGGATAAGACTGTGGAACAGTTTATGCCCAGCATACTTTTGAAAACAGTTAAGCAGTAAGGAGGCAGCTAGGGGAGGTCAACAGCCAGATGTGATACCCACAGAAGCTGACAACAGAGAAATCAAGGAAAGAGACAAGGAGAGTTCCCCAAAACTGTTACCACTGAATATATCTTTCTGCATACCCTAGGCTGTGTCCTCTGAGGAGCAGTATCAGAGGCTGTACACTGTGCAGAAGATAGATGTCACTAAAATAGTTTAGCCAAGTCACTGAAGAAGTAAACCAGCAAACCACAACAATACTCTCTGGATGGGTGGAAGGTCAGTATCCAGAGGTAATAGATACATTATCTAAAATCTGTGATTTTACACCAAAAGTTCTAAGACATGCAAAGAAATAGGAAAATATGGCCCATATATATACAAAAAAGCAGGTAATAGCAACTGCCTTTGAAGGTGCTTAGATGACACTTAGCTGATAAAAATTCCAAGCAGCTACTATAAATATGTTCAAAGAACTGAAGGAAATCATGCCTTATGAAGTAAAAGAAGATAACCATATCTCATAAAGTAGAAAACATTATTAAGAGATTTATTGGGAAAAGTATAAAATATTACTGAGAGGAATTTTGAAGGTCTTAAATAAATGAAGGTTATATATTATGTTCATGTACTTGAAAATTTTACAGTGTTGTTAGTTTCAGATATACAGCAAAGTTTTATACACACACACACACACATTCTTTTCCATTATAGGTTATTATAAGATATTGAATATAGTTCCCTTCAGTTCGGTTCAGTCACTCACTCGTGTCCAACTCTTTGCAACCCCATGAATTGCAGCACACCAGACCTCCCTGTCCATCACCAACTTCCAGAGTTCACACAGAGTCACATCCATCGAGTCGGTGATGACATCCAGCCATCTCATCTTCTGTCGTCCCCTTCTCCTCCTGCCCTCAACCCCTCCTAGCTTCAGAGTCTTTTCCAGTGAGTCAACTCTTTGCATGAGGTGTATTGGAGTTTCAGCTTTAGCATCAGTCCTTCCAAAGAACACCCAGGACTGATCTTTAGAATGGACTGGTTGGATCTCCTTGCAGTCCAAGGGACTCTCAAGAGTCTTCTCCAACACCACAGTTCAAACGCATCAATTCTTCTGTGCTCAGCTTTCTTCACAGTCCAACTCTCACATCTATACATGACTACTGGAAAAACCATAGCCTTGACTAGACGGACCTTAGTTGGCAAAGTAATGTCTCTGCTTTTGAATATACTATCTAGGTTGGTCATAACTTTTCTTCCAAGGAGTAAGCGTCTTTTAATTTCATGGCTGCAGTCACCATCTGCAGTGATTTTGCAGCCCCCCAAGATAAAGTCAGACACTGTTTCCACTGTTTTCCCATCTATTTCCCATGAAGTGATGGGACCAGATGCCATGATCTTCGTTTTCTGAAT
>SJYX01011358.1:0-25973 GCA_006410675.1 Oreotragus oreotragus
CTGGAGTGGGTTGCCATTTCCTTCTCCAATGCATGAAAGTGAAAAGTGAAAGTGAAGTCCCTCAGTCATAGGTGTATGACTTTGAATATTAATTTAAGCTTCCTGCTGGCACATAGGAGCTCAATAAATGTTTGCTCTTTTAGGGATAAAAACAAACAAACCAACAAAACAAAAAACCTTTCTGAATCTCAGTTTCCTCTTCCTTGAAATGAGGTTGAATTAGGTAAGCTCCTTTTTTTGTCTGAAGCGTAGATGTTCTAAATTGGAGAATCTATATGTTTAGTGAACTTGATATGAAACTTCCATCTTTGCTCAGAACATGAAACTTAGTAATTAGGTGCTTTGTAGAAGACCACTTAGTGCATGCTTTCTGTGCAGCTGCTGCCCAGGACTGACATGGAAACTTCTAGAGGGGCCTTCCTCCCTCCCCTCTCTTTCCTCCTTCTTCCATCCACCCTCATTCCCCTCCAACACCTTCCTCCTTCAACTGTCAGCAGTTCACTCCTTTAGGGTAGGCAAGTCCTTTGGAAAAACAGGAAATACCCCTGGTGAGGGGACTACATTTCTTTCAGTCATTTAGCTTAGAAAGATAATGGGTTTTTGAAATCCTTCTCTTGAACAGAAGAATCTCTCTGCACCTTCAAGGTCATGAGCAGTCCTGCACACTGCAATCCAACACATCAGCTTAGCCTCTTACTAAAACAGATGTGTCTGTTAGTAACTGCAGACCTAAGATGTGCCAGCCTGGTGAAAAGCACTTCTTATGTGAACTACTTTATTGAATGCTTACTAAGACCTTATGGTAGTAATTATTATTATCCTCATTTAATAGATGAGGAAAATAAGGTCCAAGGAGATTAAATACCTGGTCCAAGGAGATTAAGCATCTTGCCCATGGTAGCAGAGCAGCAGAGAAACCACAAATCGGAGTTTGAATTAAGGAATCAATGTTTTCGGAGTCTGGGCTCTCAGTTCCTTATTATGCATGGAGAAGCCCTGGGGTGGAGTGAGAGCCCCAGGGGGCTTTGAGTCAGGCTGCGTCTTGGTCTGTTGATGAACCTTTGCGTATGCTATTCTCCTTTACTGTATGTCCTTCTCTGCATCTCCAGTTAGGTAAATTCTATTCATCTCTCAAAAGTTAGCTCAAGGTCTTTCTTGGAGGTGCAGTGGATAAGAAACCGCTTGCCAGTGTAGGGGACAGTGATTCCATCCCTGGTCCGGAAAGATCTCACATGCCACGGAGCAGCTAAGCCCACGTGCCAGAACTTCTGTACTGAGCCCTCAACTCTAGAGCCTGTGAGCTGCAAGTGCTGAGTCCACGGGTCATGACTCCTGAAGCCTGTGTGCCTCAGCCTGTGCTCCACAACAAGAGAAGCCCACACACCGCAGTGAAGAGCAGCCCCCATCCATGGCAGCGAGAGAAAGCCCACGCACAGCAACAAAGACTCAGTCAGTCAGTCAGTTCAGTCGCTCAGTCGTGTCTGGCTCTTTGCGACCCCATGGACTGCAGCACGCCAGGCCTCCCTGTCCATCACCAACTCCCAGAGTTCACTCAAACTCATGTCCATCGAGTCGGTGATGCCATCCAACCATCTCATCCTCTGTCATCCCCTTCTCCTCCTGCTTTCAATCTTCCCCAGCATTAGGGTCTTTTCCAATGAGCCAGTTCTTTGCATCAGGTGGCCAAAGTATTGGAGTTTCAGCTTCAGCATCAGTCCTTCCAATGAATATTCATGACCGATTTCCTTTAGGACTGACAAAGACTCAACTCAACCAAAAAAAAAAAAAAGTTAGCTTAAGAATTAGAACTTCCAGAAAGCCTCCCCAGGCTTAGTTATGAGTCCCTCTCTACATGTTCACACAAGACCATTGCATGACTTATCTCTAATGCTTATCACATTTGGGTTGTTTAATTCATTACTGGTCTCTCTCAAACTACATCATCAGGTTGCTAAATCTATTCACCTCTCTCATTAGATTCAGAGGAAGAACTAGGTCTAAAATGAGGATAGATTCAGCTTTTAAATGAATGAATGGAACAGCCCATTATCCTTCATTTACCACATGTGGGTAATTTGGTGGGCTGGATTCAAGTACAAGATGGGAAAAAAGAAAATACCCTAGTTGGCTGATTCTGATGGCAGGATGTTTCTTACTGTTCTTCAGAGTCCCATGAGTTACTTGCCCTCAGGAAACTGCGTAATTTAGGGTTAGCTTTCTGCAAGTTTACAGGGTTGTGACTTCCTAGATGTAAACTGCCTAACTTGACTGAGTAGCTGATGCAAATAAATGAATGGCTAAAAGTGGAACCAATCAGATTTAGAACAGATTTGAAAACCATCACCACCTTTATACGACAGGCATGTCAATGGTGGCTGTGTTAGGAACTCATTTGGACTTTATATCAAAATTGTTATACATAAAATTCAGTCCAAATTACTACATCCACAAATTGGAGCAAAATTAAAGAGTTACATAAATATTAATAGCTAACTTTCTTTTTTTTGGCCAAGCTGTGTGACTTGTGGGATCCCAGTTCCCCAACCGAGGATTGAACCCATGCTCTCGGCAGTGAAACCGCTGAGTCCGAATCACTGGACAGCTAAGGAATTCCCTAATAGCTAAGATTTATTGAAAGCTTACCATAGTCTATTACTGGGTTAAGTGCTTTATGTGTATTAACTAGCTAATTTAATTACTAGACTACCCTATGGGATTGGTTCTTATTAATTACTTTTTAGCCCATTTTACAGAGGAAGAAATTGAGGCACAAGAGTTAAACTAGAGTTGGAATGTGCATTCAGGGATCTGACTCCAGGGCCTACACCCTCAACCACTCTGCCAAACCCCCTCAAGGTACGGTTTGGTACCATTCTTTCAATACTTAGCTGTTAATGGTGGTTACTTAATTATGCCTTATTTCACCTTGCTTTAATAGAGTTTTTCTTTTAAAATATCTTTTATGTTTATTCTTCTAGGTTAAAAAAAACTCTCTGTGACTTACAAAAATCATGTTTGGAATTAAATTTCCCGTTTTTCTTACTAATATTAGCATAATAAAAAAATTTAACCTTTTGTAATCTGCTGGGTTAAAAAATGTATCCCAAAGATGAATGAATTACAGAGATTTGCTGTACAAAACAGTGCCTAGAGGGCTTCCCCAGTGGCTCAGTGGTAAAGAATCTGCCTGCAATGTAAGAGACGTGAATTCAATCCCTGGGTCAGGAAGATCCCTGGGAGGAGGGCACAGCAACCTGCTCCAGCATTTTTGCCTGGAGAATCCCATGGACAGAAAAACCTACTGGGCCACAGTCCATGGGGTCACAAAGAGTTGGACATGACTGAAATGACAGCACAGGCACATAGTGCCTATAATAAGCCATACGATATCACGCACTTAAATTTTTTTTAAGAGGGTAGATCTCAAATGTGTTCTCATCACAAACAGCAACAACAAAATCTCTGAAAACATAAAAAAAAAAAAATCGAACCAAAACAAAACAACAAAAAAGCAAAAGTACAAAGGGATGCAAGGAAACTTCTGGAGGTAATGAATATGTTTGGTACCTTGACTATAAACACCTGCAGGATTTTTTTTTTTTTTTGGCTATGTCAATTACACTTCAGCCAAACTGTTAAAAAAAGTGAAAAAACAAAACAAAACAAAAAACCCTCTCCGTGTGAGTGTAAGTCTTCTTGGTGTTCAAATCTCTCGCAAGAAGCTTTAATTGTGTTAATGTTTACCACTGAATAAGCTCCAAATGTTTACCTGCTTCACACGATGGATGGAAATAAGTGACGGAGCAACTTTGAAGCTGCCCTCTGAATCTTTCTCAAAAAAAAAGTCTTCTTTCTCCCTGAATCTTTATCTACAGGTTTGGAAGCAAAAGGTCATAGCACAGTCTTGAGTCCTGGCATTCGTCCTGTGGGAATTAGGTTTCCCAGCGAGTTGTAGGGAGGACTTCCCTGGTGGCTCAGACAGTAAAGTGTCTGCCTACTATGCGGGAGACCTGGGTTCGATCCCTGGGTCGGGAAGATCCCCTGAAGAAGGAAACAGCAACCCACTCCAGTATTCTTGCTTGGAGAATCCCATGGATGGAGGAGCCTGGTAGGCTACAGTCCATGGGGTCACAAAGAATGGAACGTGACTGAGCAACTTCACTCTTCCCAGTATGGCAAAGAGGAGGAGAATGAATGAGGACTCTGGAGACCAGGGCCCAGCACTGCCTCTGTCACTCACAGTTCAAGACCTTTGGCAAGTGTTCAGCTGTTCTGGGCAACAAGGAGCTCACCTGGAAAAAGGGGAGGTCAGTCTAGAAGTGAATCTTCTAAGCTCCCTTCCACCCCGGCAGTCTAGATTTAGGCAAAGCAGTTCAAGGCCGCCCCTGACAGATGGGCAGGTTTGAAGGAGTGCCACTTGCAGAGAGCACAGTGTGACTAACACACTTATTGCATGTATGTCTTAAGCGGAATTAGAATCTTCCCATAAACAGAGGGATTTTGTACAACCTTGACCCTGGTTCCTGGGAGCTGCAAAGACACTGAGACCCTGGAAGCATTTTAGTGCTCCTTGGGAGTCATGCTTTTCATTTTTGGCAGTTGCGCTGGATCCTTGGGCAAGGGAGTTAGGCAGGGTGTGTGTGTGTGTGTGTGTCTGTGTGTCTGTGTTGAGTCACTCAATTGTGTCTGACTCTTTGCGACCCCATGGCCTATAATCTGCCAGGCTTCTCTCTCCATGGGATTTTCCAGGCAAGAATACTGGAGCGGGTTGCATTTCCTTCTCCAAGGGATCGTCCCAACCCAGGGATTGAACTTGCGTCTCCTTCATTCCAGGCAGATTCTTTACCATTGAGTCACCTGGGAAGTAAGAGGTATCCAAGTGCCATAGCCAACTGCATACTCTAGTAGTAAATCCCTTAGCATAATGCTGGATCTCCAAGCCAGTCTTCTAGAAATGCTAGCTGGTGGGAATTATTGCTCTGGTGGGAATAGAAAACAAACACGGGACAGGACACCTTGTGAAAATCAAGAGTTTGACCCAACTTCTGGGTAGCTTGGCACAGAGCCAGCTTTATTAGGAAACCAGCCCCAATGTTATGGCCAAGGGGACGTGTCTGACATCACACTTTGCAAGGCTCTGTTGAGAAATCAATGATGCATCTGTCTTTTCCGGGAAGATGCTCATGGCTATGAAGCTGCTGGAGGAGGGGCCTTAGGTTGGGGCAGTGATGTCTGCACTTTCCTGCATCCCCTCCTCACCCCTACATCTGTCCCACCTTGGGCGAATGAAATGGTCAGGAGGAGACTCCCCGCAAGGCCACCTTGCTTTTGGCTAGAGGTCAGCTAAGGGGAGTTGTGGGTGTCTTAGAGACCAGAAGTGTACAAGGAGAGAGAGAGGAAGGAGAACACGTATCTGGAAGGGAAAGAATCATCCTCACAGACAGTTTTAATTCCGACAGGACATTTCTCATCTCCAGTTTGAGCTTCTCCCATGGCTTCTGGGTCAATGGGCTTTAAGCTTGAATATATTTTTTTAATAGCATGACTTTAATAATATTTATTTTTTATTGTAATAGTGATGATGTACAGGTTGTGTTAATTCCTGCTATACAGCAAAGTGACTCAGTTACATACACACACCTATCTTTTAAAACATTTTTTTCCATTAAGATTTATCACAGAATATTGAATATAGTATCTTGTGTCCAGTAGGAACTTGTGGTTTATCCATTGTGTATGTAATAGTTTCCATCTACTAACCTCAAACTCCCAGTCCTTCCCTCCCCGACAGTCCCTCCTTTTTTGTAACCACAAGTCTGTGAGTTTTTTTGGTTTTGTAGATAGCTTTATTTTTGCCAAATTTTTAGATCCCACATATAAGTGATATCATATAGTGTTACTCTTTCTCTTTCTGACTTACTTCACTTAGGATGATAATCTCTCGGTGCATCGATCCTGCTGAAAACGGCTTTATTTCGTTCTTTTCTTATGTCTGAATAGTATTACCTGAATTATTACCACGTCTTCTTTATCCATTCATCTGTTGATAGACAGGTTGTCTCCATGTCTCAGCTATTGTGAATAGCACTGCTTTGAACATGGTAGCACCTGTATCTTTTTCAATTATAGTTCTGTCCAGGTATGTGCCCAGGAGTGGGACTGCTGGATCATATGATAACTCTGTTTTTGGTTTTCTGAGGAACCTCCATACCATTCTTCATAGTGGCTGCACCAATGTACATTCCCATCGACATAAACTTGAGTTTTGATCAGACTCACCTTAGCTCCAGATTCTCAGGGACCTGCCTTCAGCCATTCACATGCCTTAGGCCTGGGACTGTCACCTTACCTTAACCATAAGCTGGATACCTTCTATTTGTGCTTTCAGACCCATTCTCTGCCTTCTTCTACCACGTTCTGTGCCCTGGGATACTGACCAATAGGGACTTCCTTAGTGGGTTCCCTGTACTCTGATTTCTGAGCTTGACTCATGGGAACCCTGGTTGGAGATCTGTGGGCAAAACTACAGGTCAGGACATTTATTCTCCTAGCTCTGTTCCTTGGATACCGCGATTGGCTCTTGACAGACAGGCCTCATCATACAGCTTTCCTTCTGGGCTCCTGCGATAGCTCCCCTACCTCACTCCTTAGGCGTAGGGATAGTAACAGCTCCCAGTCGTTACTGGGCTTGGGGTGCTGCACCATTGCTCCTTACTTTCCCCAAACCCTCCCCCCACTTTTGTTAAAAGCTCTTTGTATTGAATTCTCACGAGTTTGATGAAACTCTGTCTCCTTGCCCAGTCCACTATGCCATCAGGTTCCTGCCAGGATGCTGATCCAGTCTGGGCTTGTCCATAAAGCTGCATTTTAAGCAAAGAGCCCATTTTAAACATGCAGATAGAAATTAAAAATACTGCTCCACTGGACTTTAATGCTCCTTATTTCTTGTTAGGCCCCTTAATGTTTAACTTATTTGAGAGAATCAACTTACGGTGATGTTTTTCAAAAAGCAGCTTTATCAGGAAATGAAGTTAAAAAAAAAGACTAATACTGCTCAATGAGAAAATATAAAGGGATAGAAACAGGCACATCCACAAAGCTCAGCTTCTTTGTCCATAAAGAAGCCTATATCTGTGCTAGCCCATAGTCTCATCCGTAAACACCAGGCCTCAGTTCCTTCATTTTTGCGAAAACTCTGATCCAGCCAAAGAAATTAGAACAATGCAAAGCCATATGAATTAATCATGAATACGACTAAAGAGAATAAAGTTCTCCTTAACAAGAACTCCTCTGAACAGCTTGATGTATTTCCTCCCAGATGTTTTTCTGAACACTTATAAAGCCATATAATTATAATGTTTTTATACAAATGGATAAACTGTTTACTACACATGCTGTTCTACTTTCCTTTTTCATTTAATATAGTTTTTTAAAGATCTTTCCATGTCCATTCATATACAACCAACACTTAGCATCACAGAGTATTGGTTCTAGGAACCCATCCCCCGCTCTTGGGTACCAAAATCCATAGATGTTTCAATTCTCATATGAAACTTAATTAAATAGCATTGTCTTTGCGTATAATCTCTGCACATACTTCTGTACACTTTAAATTATTATCTCCAGACTCCTTGTAATACTTAACACAATGTAAATGCTGTGAAAATATTTGTTAATGCATGGCAAATTCAGTTTTGGCTTTTTGGAACTTTCTGGAATATTTTTTTCAAATGTTTTCAATCCATGGTTGTTTGAATCCACAGATGCAGGACCTGTGAATGTGGAGGGCTGACTGGAACTACCTCATTATTTGTTAAAGTTTCCTAAAAATAGTTTTACTGAAGTATAATTTGTTTAATATAAAATTCAGCTGTTTTAAGTGCACAATATAATTATTTTTAGTAAATTAGCAGAGTTATACAACTATACCACAATCCAGACTTAGAATATTTCCCTTGCCCCTAACAGAACCACAGTCCTGTTTGCAGTCACGCCCTGCTCCCACTCCCAGCCCCAGGCATTCACTCATCTGCTTTCTTCCTCTGTAGATTTACCTTTTCCAGACATTTTATGTCAATGGATTCTACAATATGTGGTCTTCTGTTCTGATTTCTACCACTCAACATCATGTTTGTAACCTTACATTTAAACAACTGCCATCAGTACAGTCTATGGTATGGATGGACCTTCACAGTTGAACTAGCCACTTCCCACTGATGGACATTTGTCCACTTGTGTGGGTATTTCTAGAGGGTGCATTTCTGGAAGTGTCATTCCTGGATCAGAGGCTGTGTGCACTGCAGTAGGTTTGATCAAATTGCCTTCTCTAAAGGTTGCACCTCTTTACTCTCCTAGAAGTAGTGAATGACGATCCTGTCTTCTACTCTGCTGAATTTGGACCCCAGAGCAACAGACACCTCCGCCCAACACCGTGTAGGGGCTGCTTGAAATTACTGGAGGTGTCTGCCTGTGGTTTTGATAACTTTCTTCATAGCTCTTTCTTTTATTTTAATGATTGAAAGCTTTTTTATTGTGAACAGCTTGCAGAAAACTTATGTTTATAGGTTAAAGAATTAGAGTACAGTGAACTAGGTGTCCAAGATCTAGGTAAAGAAAATTTGATCAGGACTCTCAAATACCCCAGTGTGCTCCTTTCTGATGGACTGAAACTTGAAAAAGCATAATCCAAACCTTTGTGGTAACCATTCCTTTTCCTCTAGAATTCTTTTCATAGGTAACCTATATTCATGCAAAAGATTTGAATGGAATCCACCTGCAATGTGAGAGACCTGGGTTTGATCTCTGGGGCTGGCACGATCCCCTGGATAAGGGAACACTAGTATTCTTGCCTGGAGAATTCCATGGACAGAGGAGCCTAGTGGGCTGCAGTCCGTGGGGGTCACCAAGAGTCTGGCATGGCTGACTTTCACTGTTCACTTTCCTTTTAGTTTGGCTGTAACTGTGCTCCCCCAGTTTCCCTCCTTGCACCACTCCAGGTTAGTGCTGGCCAGACCTGCATGTTATGTGCTGGAAAGTCAGCGCTGCTGTGACATTGCTGGCGCTCACCTTCTGGCTGCTCGTGCTTTCGCCCTTGGCAGTGGGTCTGCAGCTCTGAGTGCTCCTGCGTGGAGTGTGCTGACCTTTGTCACGTTGTTTTTCAGTCACTAAGTTGTATCTAACTCTTTGTGACCCCATGACTGTATCCTGCCAGAGTCCTCTGTCTGCGGGGCTCTTCGGGCAAGAATACTGGAGTGGGTTGCCATTTCCTTCTCCAGGGGGATCTGTCCAGACTAGGGATCCAACCTGTGTCTCCTGCATTGGCAGGCGAGCTCTTTACCAGTGAGTCACGTGGGAAGTGACCTTTGTGGTGCAGACACCAACAGACATCCAGCAGGCGGGCCACCCGCGGCCAGAGCTTGCAACTCATTGTTCGGCCTGTCCTTGCTCCTTGCCCTTACTGTGCATCTGTCCTTCTCACTTGCATGTCCTGTCACTTTCATGTCCCGGTACCAGAATCAAAGTCAACAGCTACTCTAGACTCCTGAACAAGCTCCCAAGTGCTATAGTCAGATCCCTGTAACAAATTCCTTCTCCTTTTCAGAAATTTAGTTCTGCTTTTCTAAGTGAATCTTGTGTGACAGAGCGTGTGTCTCAATAGAAGGTTTAGTTTGGCCTGTCTTTGAACTTTGTGTTGGTCCATGATTGCCTCTTAACTGTCCTGCTTGCCAGCACAGAATAGGGTAACTCCAGCTGAGCCTGCTTTCACACCTGCGCCCCAAACCTCGGGTGGCCCTTACCTCTATCACAGGGTGGAGATTCCAGAGCCCAGTGCCAACATGGATGAGTCCAGGCCCTGAAGATGTAGACTGGCCCTGCGGCGAGACCCGAATGCTCTGAGAAGTTCAGTGTATTTATTTCCTGTTCCTTTGTAAGATGCTTTAAAATTTACCATTAGAAAAGCAAAATATCTGAAAAAAATGAAGTGAACTAGAAATTTTTATTCCAATTCCATTACTGTTTAGCCATGAGATTTTGGTCAAGATGCTTTGCTTGGGCTTCAGTTTCCTCATTTATGTATTGAAAGAATCGGCCTCTCTGTGGAGAGGGGCGTCTCTAGGTCTCCCCGTCTCTGGTATTGTGTGATGGTGTGGTTTTCCACCTGTGCCTACACGTGGTGTGTTTCAACGTGATGTGTGAACTGGAGGTACTTCTTTGTATCACCCAAGAGAGGCTGGTGGCTGTCCTGATGTCATGAATGAGGGGATCCCATCTTGCAGAATCTGAGGAGGGATGGTGGTGGAGGAAGACATCATAAACATTGGGTCAGAGGAAAAAGACAGATGGTGTTAGTATAAGTAGAGGAACATATATCCCTGGAAGCAAGAGGGCCAGCTTAGACTGAGCGGGTAGATCTAGGCAGAAAGCTGCTGGGCCCTGACTCAAACCTGGAAACATCAGAGAGAAGAAAGAAATCAGCAGGCCTTGGATTTGCCCGGTGCTAGTGATGGCTTGGCAGGTTGATTATTTATGCCAAGACAGCCTTTACTTGTGTGTGAGAGTGTGAGTAAGAGTCAGGGCTAAGTATTAACAGTTCACGTAAGTCCAACTCAGCCTCCACCTCATTGCTTCTGGGCTTATTTTATCCTCTTGTTTTCCTTGGAGAACCATGTTTCCTCCAGCCCTGGTTCCAGGAGGAAAGAGCAGAGTTCCTGGAACCAAGGTGGCCTCCTCCCAGACACTCTGAGGTGTCTTCCTCAGATTCTCCCATCGCAGGGAGCTGTCCACTTAGTCCGCCTTGCCCAATTAGGACACCACTGGTTTCTCTGGGAACTCGGGGCTTTGGTAAAAACACGTTCTCCTGTCTTTCCCTCTTGCTGAATCAGAAGCCGTTCTGAAGGCACAGCCAGAACAGCTAAGTCGTGCTTGATCCTGAGTTCAGCCCAGTACCTGGCAGAGTGAGCTTGGAACGGAGGGGTTATTGTTGGTGAATTAATCCCGCTTGCTGACTGAGAAAGGAAAAGCATGTTCCTGGTTAGGAGTGGTGGTTAGGAGTGGTGGTTAGGAGTGGCTGTGCTTTGAGCACTTCAGCTCAGAGGTTTGTTTCTGCCTTGCTGGAGAGGTCTTGTGCCATAGCCAAGGCTACCCTCTCCTCGGTTTAATGGTCAGAGAGTTGTTAACATGAAAGGGATCAGAAGCTGGTAAAAGTATGGTTTAGTTCCCCTGGCTTCCTTACTGTCTTAGCAGGTTGCTTGGACCCAGAGCCCCTCCCGCCCAAGACCTTTCAGAGTCAAGCCCTGTGAACAGGGGCTGTGTCATTGTGAGGCTGAGTCTGTTTTGGTTGTTGCTTTACCCAAAGCTCTGGAACAGTAGGCTCTTAATACGGTTGAAGAAATGAGTTCAATTGTTTGTTTTGTCTGAGTGACATAGTCATTTTCCCATTCTGCATGAGTGTGACATTTTGTCAAACCTGAATGATGGGTGTGTGTGTGTGTGTTTTGGGTGGGAGACAGAAGAGAGTGAAGGGGGACTCAAAGTGGGAGTCACTGGCTGACCTCAGGAGAGCCCTCTGACTTTTGGCTACTCAGTCCAGCTGATCTGGTAGACTTTCTAGGCAGTTCTAAGTCCCACCCTTGACACTCTTGACTACTGTTTCATCCAGGGAAACAAGACCCACAAGAAGATCCCAGGACACGTTTCTTTCTGTAATATGTGTTCAGCAGCAGCAGGCTGGGGAAGAAGGAGGAAATACCAGCCACCATCTTGATTTTAGACCTTCTATGTACTCCATACACCGCAAAAGGATTTATTTATTATAAAGACCCTCATTGAGGACCTCTGCTCACCCTTGCCCAACCTCTCTGTAGCACTTGGGGTGTTTTTTGTTGCATGTAATGTAATACCCAACTAAAAGTAATTTACACAAAATAGACATTTAATTATCTCACTTAAGAAGTTATAGGTAGTTGGTTCCAATGGATCAAGTTTGCCTTTTTAGAACTAGATTTTTTTGTTTGTTTTTGATTGTGGCAAAATATACTAACATAAAATTTACCATTTTACCCTTTTTAAAACGTATAGCTTAGTGGCATTAAGTACATTCATGTTGTTGTTCAGTTATCACCATTGTCCATCTCCAGAACCTTTACATCATTCCAAGCTGAATGCTGGACCCATTAAAGAATAATTCCCCATATCCCCCCTTTCCCTAGCCTCTGGTGTCTATGAATGTCACTATTTTTGGAACTTCATATAACGGGAAACATAATATTTGTGTCTGGCTTTGACACACAAAAGTTTTAAACTTCGATGCAGTCCAATTAAACTATTTTTTCTTTGGTTAATTGTGCTTTTGGCATCATATCCAAGAAATCACTGCCAAATTCAGTGACATGAAGCTCTCCCTCTATGGTTTCTTCAAAGAGTTTTATAGTTGTGGTTCTAATTTTAGGTCTTCAATCCATTTTGAGTCAATTTTTGTGTCTGATGTAAGGTAAAGGTCCATTTTCATTCTGTGCATGTGGTTATCTAATTGTCCCAGCATAGTTTGTTGAAGGACTATCCTTTTTCCATTGAATAGTCTTGGTATCCTTGTTTAAAATCGTTTGATTATTTATGGTGGGTTTACTTTGGGCTCTTTATTCTCAGGTTCTTTTTATTGTTTGACTCCATCAGCCTAAGTGTGTTGGGTATATTTTTTGCATCATTGTTACAAAGTGGCTGCCTCAACAGAAGGTATATCCTACAACCATATTCAAAGCCAAGAACCAAGGATATGTCATTCTCTCTCAAATCAGGAACACTTTCCAGGTGTCTCCTGGCCCCAGCAGACTTCCTCTTAGATAATGATGCACTGAAGCCAGTTTGTACCAGATAGTGAAAGTTGATTATTACATTTTCTAGATTTTTTGAGCTCATTGCTAAATACCATCACCCTTGAAATTGGCTATGGTGGGAGTATTTACATACACCATGGCACACATGGCAAATGCTACAAATCAAGATTTTTTTCCCCCAGGAGAGTGGTTTACTAGCACACTATTGCTTTTAAGTATTACAAATCAGATCAAGATGATATGGCTACTCCTATCTTAAGGGAATCTTGCAAAGAGAGTGTCTGTCATTTTCACCCTCTCTCAAGGCAAGGGGACTTCTCTGGCTGACAAGGAAAGGGAGAGCTAGGGAAGTAATGGATGGTATTTTACATTAATGGTTCCCAGTAGTGGGAACTTTTTTAATCACTGAAAAGAATATCTTCAAAAGATGTCTGCCAGAAAATAGAGCACTGTGGGCTCAGTGGTAGGATGCACCAAGCTCTATCAGTTGACATGGTAATTATAGCAAGAGGCGGGGCCCAGGACAGGCTGTCTAATCCATGTGATGGGGGCCTATCTGTAACATGGCCTCAGCAACTTCCTGTAACCACAGTGGGGAGCTGCCTTGACATGGAACTGTGAATGGCCAGAGGACATGGGGCTTGGGATGATGCTGAGGGGAAGCGAGGAGCCCGCTGTGGGGTCTCAGAGGGTAGTAGACGTGTTCCCTGAAGAAGAGCCAACAAAGGAAGGCCTGCCATCCTTGGCCAAGAACTCCTTGCTGATCAGGCCATGGATGGCCATGATCTTGAGGAGTCCGTGGCGAAACTTCTGGCCAATGAAGACGTAGATCAGAGGGTTGAGGCAGCTGTGCAGGAAGCCCAGGATCTCGGTGGCATCCAGGGCCCGGCCAATGTCGTTGCGGCGCTGACAGGTCTCGGCGATCACATGGGCCCTCATGAGGGTGTCCACGACCAGGACCAGGTTGTAGGGCAGCCAGCAGAGCAGGAAAACCAGCACGACAGCAAAGATGACCCGCATGGCCCGGTGCTTCTGCCCCATTTGGGCTGAAAACAGCGTGCGCAGGGTGAGTCCGTAGCAGAAAAGCATGACCAGCAGGGGCAGGAGGAAGCCAAAGGTCTGGGGCAGGACACGCATTATCATCCGCCATTTTGTTGTGTTGGCACCCAGGTCCTCGTAGCAGACTAGGTTGGAGGAGGGTGGTTGATAGGCCTCACGGAAGATGAAGATGGGCAGGGCCAGGATCACGGACAGGGCCCAGATGCCTAAACATATGAACTTGACCCAGTGCCGCTTCTGGGTCAGCGTGCGTGTGGCATGGACAATGGCCAGGTAGCGGTCCATGCTGATGCAGGCCAGCAGTAGAATACCGCTGTAGAAGTTGACTTCCTTCAGGAGTGAGACCACCTTGCACAGGAGTGTGCCGAAGATCCAGCCCTTTGCCTTGGAGGCGGCCCAGATGGGCAAGGTCATGGCAAAGAGCAGGTCAGCCATGGCCAGGTTCAGCAGGTAGACATCAGTGACAGAGCGACCGACCCGGCTGTATAAGATGACCAGCATCACCAGGGAGTTTCCCAGGAGACTTAGCAAGAAGACCAGGGCATAGATGATGACCACAGCCTGCTTGTTGATATCCAGAGATTCTGGCCGACATGGGGCAGAGTCTGGTAGAATAGAGGGCAGGTCAGTGTTGTAACTGTAATTGCCAAAATCTTCATCACTGTAATTATCCCAGCTAAATACTTCCATATTTGAAGTAAACTTTGTTTCAGCCTAAAGAAGAGAGATCAGGGTTACTGCACAGTAAAACCTCCTCAGATTCTAGCCCAACAGCTTGTACATCTCAGATGGAATTCTTTGTGTTAGCTTGTATATTATATGGAGGTAACTTTCACTTCAACGAGTCATTAAAGTTCTAAGGTTTTGGAGACACATTTAGAAAAAATGATTTCACAAAAAGCGTCTAGTTTCTTTCAATGTCAGAGAGGTTCTTATCACTTTCCATGACATTGTCCAAACCATTGTTGAAACTTCCCCTTGTAATCCCTACAGAACATGCTGTCTTGGATCCTTGGAGGTGAGCATTAGACTGTTGAAGCTGATTTTAATGTCAGAAACAGAAGGTACCACTCATTTTTCAACCTAGGGAATTAAGCAGGCAATCTAATTGGGTTAGATCCCTAGAAAAAGATCAAAGCTTGATTATAAAGCTAAGAGATGAATTCTTTTGTCCAATTCTCTGAAAGTTATTTTGGAAGGACTGCTCTGGTTGCTGGTGTGAATGTAAATTAGTATAGCCACGATGGAGAACAGTATAGAGGTTCCTTAAAAAGATAAAAATAGGGCTATCATATGACCCTTCAATCCCACTCCTGGGCATATATCTGGAGAAAAACATGATCTGAAAGCATACACACACTCCAGTGTTCACTGTGGGACTGTTTACAATAGCTAAGACATGGAAGCAACCTAAATGTCTATCCACAGAGGAATGGATAAAAAAGTTGTGATATATATATGTATATATACAATGGAATATTACCTAAAGCCATTCAGTTCAGTTCAGTCGCTCAGTCGTGTCCGACTCTTTGCGACCCCATGAATTGCAGCGCACCAGGCCTCCCTATAATGCCATTTGCAACAACATGAATGGACCTAGAAAGTGTCATACTGAGTAGAACAAGTCAGACAGAGAAGGAAAAATATCATATGGCATCCCTTACACGTGGAAACAAAAATAAATGATACAAATGAACTTACAAAACAGAAAGAGACTCACAGACTTAGAAAATGATTTTATGGTTGCCGGGGCTGGGAAGCGGGGGAGGGGTAGTTAGGGACTTTCAGAAGGTCATGTACACACTGCTATATTTAAAATGGATAACCAACAAGGACCTACTGTATAGCACATGGAACTCTGCTCACTGTGGCAGCCTGGATGGGAGGGGAGTTTGGGGGAGAATGGATACACATATATGTATGGCTGAGTTTCTTCTCTGTCCACCTGAAACTATCACGACATTGTTAATCAGCTATTAGTCCAGTACAAAGTAAAAAGTTTAAAGTGGAAAAAAATGAAATGAAGTGTTCTGGAAAAACAGTCTGAGTGATAGCAGCATAGGGTTTCAGGATGCTCAAGCTAAAAGGAAGTTGTACCACCCAGAGTTTTTCTTTTGATGTGGGGGCTTCCTCTGGGAACACTTGTGTAGTTTGAAAAAATATATTAAAAACCATAAGCAGGTGGATGACTGATTTTCCCACATGGGTGGAAATGTAGTGGATTGTCTTGGGAGCTCTGAGCAGGCATATTCTGCCATGCAAGGGTGAGCAGAGAAAGGCAGTATGCTCCCAGCATAAGGAGGAGGGCCAGCAGGAAGCAGAGAAGGCAGGGGGAGACACATGATCCTTGTTTGGGTGGCTTCCCAATCCTGATGGAGATCCTTCCTGTGTTGCTCACGGGTGCCTTCTTCCAAACCTGACTCTCCAGCAACCCCACTGCAGATTATCCCGAGCTAACTTCTGTGGGCTCTGCCCTTGTTATGGGGCAAGCTGCAGCCACTCTGAAATATTATCCCGGTTTTCCAAAAGGAAATAAACTAAAGTGACCAGCTACTGAATTAGCTTCCTTTTGAACCACAAACTGTATCACTATCATGTCATTTCTTTATAACAAGATATGGCCATCCTGTGACCCTATGCCAGTCTGTAACTCACCTCAACATGGTACCCAGTGTTAAAGAGACGCATATAAAATAAGAAGGCTCAGGAACTACCTTATACTCGCTGCTGTTGCTGCTGCTAAGTCGCTTCAGTCATGTCTGACTCTGTGTGACCCCGTAGACGGCAGCCCACCAGGCTCCCCCGTCCCTGGGATTCTCCAGGCAAGAACACTGGAGTGGGTTGCCATTTTCTTCTCCAATGCAGGAAAGTGAAAAGTGAAAATGAAGTTGCTCAGTCATGTCTGACTTTTAGTGACCCCATGGACTGCAGCCTACCAGGCTCCTCCATCCATGGGATTTGCCAGGCAAGAGTACTGGAGTAGCATGATCATAATAAAGTAAGAACTATAATGATGGTGATGGGATGTGAAGAAGTTGGACCCTTTATATACTGCTGGTGGAAATATAAAATGGTACAGTTGCTTTGGAAAACAGCTGTTAAGAAAGCTAAAGCATAGAGTTACCATATGATCCAGCAATTCCATTCCTAGTATACCCAAGAGAATTGAAAGTGCATATCCCCACAAAAACTTGTATGTGAATCTTCTCAGCAGCATGCAGCCAAAAAGTGGAAGTAATTCAAATGTCGATCAATTGATAAATAGATATGCAAATGGTGGTGTATACATACAAGGAGTATTAATCAATCATAAAAAGTAATGAAGAACTGATACAGGCTACAACATGGGTGAATCTTGAAAACGTTATTCTAAGTGAAAACAGCTAGAGACAAAAAACTTCAATGAGTTTATTCTCATGACTGCATGGCTGCTGCCTAGCATCATGAGAGAGTATCTTATTGTACGTTGCTTGCTTGGGAAAAGATCAAAATTCAAATTCAAAGAACAGTTTCCAGCTAAGGCCTATCACTTTTGCAGCATTGCAAAGATGAAAAATTGTTAGTTGAACCATTGTAAGTTGGGGATTGTCTGTATACAAAACCCCGCTGAATTGTATACTGCAAATGGGTGGGACTTTTATCACATGTGGATTATATCTCAATTACAACAGATGAATCAAAGGTGTGTAGAAAAGAATGTGTATGTGTGTGTAACAGAGTCACTTTGCTGAACAGCAGAGATTGGCACAACATTATACATCAATTATACTTCAATAAAAAAGAAAAAAGGTGCTCAGTGATAAAGGATCTGCCTGTCAATGCAGGAGATGTGGGTTCAATCCCTGGGTTGGAAAGATCTCCTGGAGAAGGAAATGGCAACACACTCCAGTGTTCTTGCCTGGGAAATCCCATGGACAGAGGAGTCTGGCGGGCTACAGTCCATGGGATTTCTAAAGGAGATTAGTCCTGTGTGTTCATTGGAAGGACTGATGCTAAAGCTGAAACTCCAATACTTTGGCCACCTCATGCGAAGAGTTGACTTATTGGAAAAGACTCTGGTGCTAGGAGGGATTGGGGGCAGGAGGAAAAAGGGACGACAGAGGATGAGATGGCTGGATGGCATCACCGACTTGATGGACATAAGTTTGAGCGAAATCCGGGAGTNATGCTAAAGCTGAAACTCCAATACTTTGGCCACCTCATGCGAAGAGTTGACTTATTGGAAAAGACTCTGGTGCTAGGAGGGATTGGGGGCAGGAGGAAAAAGGGACGACAGAGGATGAGATGGCTGGATGGCATCACCGACTTGATGGACATAAGTTTGAGCGAAATCCGGGAGTTGGTGATGGACAGGGAGGCTTGGTGTGCTGCAATTCATGGGGTCGCAAAGAATCGGACACAACTTAGCTAATAAACAACAACAGCATAAGTGTAAAGGAAATAGAAATATTAAATCAGTAATATCATCAGGATCAACACGAAAGTCCTAGGAGGTTTTCCTCTTTAGCAGAAGAAACTGTTACTGTCAATCATACATAGCAAAGAAGAAGGCAGAATGAGGTTAGGAAAAACTAGAAGAACAATGTCCCTTTCCTCTAGAGTGAAAGAATTCTTAACTTTCACTTTTCTGAGATGGTATCTCTCTGCGAAGAGAAGGGGGCCAGATAAATTACCTTCTCAGAACACAGAGATCACAAATAGAGCAGATTAAGTCAGTCCGTGAACCTAAAAGATGTGATGATAAAGATGGGGCCCTGCCTGGCCAGGAGACAGGGACCGTAGTGAGAGAGGTAACTAGCACAGCTGGCTCAGCCAGTGTTGCTTGCAAAACCTGAGAGAAACCACTGACTCTGCCGTCCTAAGGTCAAGACCAAGTTTTCTCAGAAGCCCAGAGTAATGAAATCACAAGGTGGGTCACTTCTGGGAGCTGATGATCAGAGATGCTCTTCAGGGAACACGTGACCTAAGAGAGGACCCACCTTAGAGGGTGGATACAGAGCACGATGGATGCAGAGAGCTTATGCCCTTAGAGGGGAGAATCCAACATTTACAAGCATCAGCTGCGAGGAGGCAGAGGCAGGGCAGCCACAGAAACTGCCTGTCTCAGAAGCAGCAGCAACAGCCGAGCATGTGTCACAGTCAAGCCCTCATTCCGGATAATCCAGTGCTCAGCTGCACAGGAGATGGGCTGGAGGTGTGTGGGTGAGCTCCCCTTACTAGACACGAAGGCTCAGGGACCAGGGGGCGACCACACAAGTCAGGACAGAAGGTAGAGAACTCAGAAATGGGAACCAGGCCAGGGCAATGACCTCCGGCCACGGGAGGCTGGGGCCGGGGAATGTTTTGCTGTTGTTTGTTTGTTTTTCTCTGGTGAGGCTGTTTGACAGTTGAAGGGAGAAGCATATTTGAGATCCGATTTGTGCCTCGCAGGTGCATAGTCTTGCTTGGCAGTTACAGACAGGCACAGCAAGGCTCAGAAACCAGCTTTTAGTCACAGAGCCTCTCAGTGCTGCGGCCAGAATTTCAGCTAGGTGTGAATGACTTCACACGCTATTTTCAGTCCACAGATCTGCTTCTTTAAAAAAAAAAAAATCACAACTCAACGTTTCAAATACAGTTGTGGACTTCTCTGGTGGTCCAGTGGTTGAGAACCCACCAGCCAATGCAGGGAACGCAGGTTCGATCCCTAGTCCAGGAAGATCCCACATGCTCTAGAGCAACTAAGTCCGTGCGCCACAACTGCTGAAGCCCGTGAGCCTGCAGCCCGTGAGCCTGCAGCCCGTGCTCTGCACTGAAAGCAGCCACCCCAATGAAAAGCTCCTGCAGCTAGAGAACAGACCCAGCTTGCTACAACCCAGTGCAGCCCAAAATGGAAATAAACAAATGAATTTGCAGAAAAACATAGTTGTAAGATGATTTTTTGAGATATCCTGAGTTTAACCTGGCTATAGTTCCCTCCGATTGTTTGATGTTTCGTGCATTGCTTTCTTTGCTATTCCTTAGACCCAGGATGAAAAAAACAACCCTCACAGGAAATAATAAACCAAATGTCCTTGAATTGACTGGCTCCCTGCTGGTAGCCACCCAATTATGTCCTTGGTAACCAAACAGGACAGTCCCTCACTGAGTGAAACTGCCAGCCCCCTAGTGACTCCATGGAAAGCATGATTCTAATTTATTTCACAAAAGTTTTGTACATAGAAGAGCCCAGATACTTAAGGCAATCTTTTAAACAGCAGTAACACAATAATAATGCAACAAAGTCCAGGCTGTTTGAATACAATTCCAGTATTCTTTCTCTCTAGAAATAGAATCCACACATATTTGTGTTTAATATGGGGAAGGAGGGCCTCACCAGGATCTGCTCAGACTCACTTCTGGCCAAGGCAGGGAGAGCTGGCTGGGGGCGGGAAGAGAAGAGGGTGGGCAGTGAGTTGCCCTAGGTTGCTGGAGAGAGGGGTATGGAAGGGGAGCGGAAGCTGTCCCTTTGAGGACAGGGTGGTCTAAAGAGAGAGTGGAGAGACTGAGAGGTGTGTGGGTAGATGGAGGGGACAGATGGAGCCTGGGTGTCAAGGGGGACAGAGAACAGAGAAGTGTCTGGAAGGCGGGAGGGGTGGGTGCTTCAAGACTTACCATGATTCTGGGCTTGTCACCTGTGGGACACCTCCAGGAAAGGCAGATGCGTCTGACTGAAGAAAGGGCGGCGGTGCTGAGAACACAGTGAGGAAGTGAGTGGTGGATTATATTGCTCAATTCTGGGGTGGAGCCCCTGAGGGTGCGGGATGCTTTTGATAGTTTGGATAATTAATTCCCAGGTCAGCTCTTTAACGACTAGTCCTCATTTTATGAACTGGCAGAGTTCATTTTGGGAAGGGGTTTCCTAGCCAATCTTTCCATTTCCCAGATGAGGAAACTGAGGCCCACCCACAGGAAAAGGCCGGCCCGGCATGGCACAGATTTCTCATCTTTGCCTGGCGCTCAGCAGCCCCGAGCTCTTGCAGCGGCCCTGCCTGTTTCTCCCTGAGTTCCAGTTGTGTCGGGCTTCCCTTGCTTGTCACCCAGCAGATCTACGCCTCTTCAGCTTTTTTCCCATCTCAAAGGGAACAGCTCTTTAAGGCACCAGAAACGGAGCTTTAGCCTTTGGCACGTCTGGTGGTTTTCCTCCCTGGCCTCTCATCTCCACCCCACATAGCCTCGGTGTTCTTAAAGCTTCATGAATTCCTCCTCCACGCCACGCCCTTTTGAGAACTTCCACCCCAACATGGGTGCCCCATTCACCTCTTCTTGTCTTTCTCCTCACTCCCCAATCATCCTCTCTGACCATGCTCCTCTCTTAGGGAATTGATATTTTGTCTTGGTTTGTCCACTTGGAATTGGGTCAGTAGTAGCTACTAATTTCGGAACCAAGACCACCTCATTTGGAAAGAAAGACATTTGGTAAGGGTTAAAATCCCACCCAAGTTCAAATACATTTTTGAAAACAGATGATACCAAGCATATGTTTTGTCACATTTGCTATTAATAACAATTGGAAGGTTAAATTCAGGTGGAGCTGTGAACGTTAATTCACTGCACCCTCCCAAGTCCTTACCCTTACAGTGATTGATACCCCAGGCCCTCTGCTACTTGTTATCCTGACCTCTTGCCCCAGGCATCATCCCAGGGCCCACAGGGTACTCAGAGCCTGTGGAAAACTCATCTGAGCTGCCTAACCCTAGGAAAGAACCTTTGAGTCCAACCGTTTAGCAAACATTCTCTGTCACCTTTCTCTTTACTATGCTGGAGAACCCAGAGATTCCTGGTCAGGTGATGGTAAACCCAGACAGAGACCCAGGAACTGTGGAGAGAGGCCGTGAGTGCAGCTGTGAAAAACTCTGCTAACCTAGCTGCTCTGGGCAAGCGACTTTTCCCTTCAGATTCTCAGTTTGCTCATCTGTAAAATGAGACTCATTTCAGACTCATTGGTAGACTCTGACTCACCAGGTTGTGCTGAGGATGAAAGGAGGGATTATCTATAAAACACTAAGACACATATAAAGCACATGGTTAGCATTTATTACTGGTATTATTATTACGGAAATAGTTGATCAGCTAAAAGCTTGGGGTCTCTCCCACTACATTGCCAAGCAAGAGAAAGCAGCGGGCCTGGTTTCCGGGCTGACTTCCAGGTATATCTTAATTTGCTTTAACATGAAATAACAGTCGTCACTTTAGCTCTAATGATGAGTGCCTGCTAGGGCCTAGCATCCAAGAAAAGTGCTTTTCAGAATCTGTATCATTTAATCTTCACAACAGCTGCATGAGATGTGCATTTTCTGAATGAGGAAACTGAGACTGTGAAGTTAGGCAACTTACCTAGAGTGACGCAGATGAACTGAGTTTTAAGCAGTTCTCAAGACAATTTTTTTTTAACCTGACCTCAAATCTGGCATTCTGTCCACCGCAGTGAAGGACTGGATCCCAGCCTTAGGTTTCTGAGCTCCTGTAAGTACCTCTCTGTTCCACACAACTGGATGCAGAAAGGAGAGTCCAGATCTGACATTTCCCAACCAGTCTACTTTCTTTTTGCCATACCGTACAATTGTGGGAGTTTAGTTTCCTGACCAGGAATTGAACCCAGGGTCTTGGCAATGAGAGCATGGAGTGCTAATCACTGAGCTGCCAGGGAGTTCCCAAGCAGCCTACTTCTCAATTTTCATTAGACTGATTTCATTTCCACTGAGCCCACTGCAATCCTACAGGTGGTGGGGTGAATTCAGAATCCAATCCTAGTTCTGTTGTTAAAGATCAGGATGAGCTTGGACAAGTCATTTTTCTCTGGGCCTCCATGTGGTCCCCTGGATAACGAGGAGGTTAGTCACACATGGCTACTTAAAATTAAATTAATTAAAATAAATAAAAAATTTAGTTTTTCATTTCAAGTGTTCAGTGGCCACATGTGATTCAGTTCAGTTCAGTCGCTCAGTCATGTCTGTCTCTTTGCGACCCCATGCCAGGCCTCCCTGTCCACCACCAACTCCCAGAGTCCACCCAAACCCATGTTCATCGAGTCAGTGATGCCATCCAACCATCTCATCCTCTGTTGTCCCCTTTTCCTTCTGCCCTCAATCTTTCCCAGCATCAAGGTCTTTTCAAATGAGTCAGCTCTTCACATCAGGTGGCCAAAATACTGGAGTTTCAGCTTCAACATTAGTCCTTCCAATAAACACCCAGGACTGATCTCCTTTAGGATGGACTGGTTGGATCTCCTTGCAGTCCAAGGGACTCTCAAGAGTCTTCCCCAACACCACAGTTCAAAAGCATCAATTCTTCAGCGCTTAGCTTTCTTTATAGTTCAACTCTCAAATCCATATATGATCACTGGAAAAACCATAGCCTTGACTAGACAGACCTTTGTTGACAAAGTGATGTCTCTGCTTTTGGCTACCATATTGGATAGTGAAGATGTCCTGCAGGACATTTCTGTTATTGTAGGAGGTTCATTTGTACTGAGCTGCCTTAGTGAAGACTTAAATATTTTGTTTCTGTAGTTCATCACTTCAGTTCTCAGGGGACTCACAGGAAGAGACTGAAGTTTCCAAGTTCCTTCTATTGGAACATGTCCCCAGCTGCCCGAAGGCCAAACTGCTCACCTACCTGATATTGTTGCTACTGCTGCTGTTATTGGAGTAGCCACTGATGCCTCCATGATGACCCAGGGCTTGGTAGCTGTCAGGGATGTTGGACAGGAGAAGGCAGCTTCTGTGTGGAAACTTCTGACCCAGGGCTGCCGAGGGGAAAGTTCAGGAGGCCCACCAGGGGAGGTGTCCCCACAGAGGAGCAACGAGGTCTGTCCTGGGACTCTGACTAAAGGTCAAGGCTCTACCTGGCAATTCTGTAATAGCACTGGGACTTTTCACACCTTCCTGGCTAATGGTTTCTAGGGGAGCAGAAGGCGGTGGTTTGCCTAGTCCATCTCTGTCTCACTTTCAAAATATGCTTTTCTTCTTTACAAGGGAGATGCAAGCAACCCCACCGCTCAGCTGACACATGTGCTGAATTTGTGTGTACACTTTCTTCCTTCCTTCTAGGGGCAGGATGAGAAGTATCCTTTCTTCTTCTTCTGAGTTCCTGCATCTGCCTGTGGGACCCACTGCCTCTCACAAACTTGAGGGGCTGGCCTCTTGGCCCCTCTGCCTCTCCTTCCTGGAACCACCTCTTTCCCTGAACTTGCATATGTCTTTCTCTCCCTTCCTCTGTTCTCGGGCTCCTTCAGCTACTTCTCCCCCTGGGAGAAGTATTTGCCTCCATTTCAAAGGCAAACTTCTTGAAAACACAGCAAGCAGTTGCTGTATCCACTTCACCAACTTCTTGTTCACTGCTTAACCCACTGTAACCAGCTTCCTTCCCACTGTACTGCGGAAACAGCTTTTGCCAAGGTTCCCAATAACCTAGAGTTGCTAAACCCAGTAAACCCTTCTCTTAAATAAAGCTGTTTTAATATTATAAAAATCAAATGGGCATATTGTAACAAATACAGGTGATGCAAGAACATATAAAGTGAAATTGGATTCCTTTCCATCCCTCTGTTCACCTGTATCTTGTGTACAGGTGTATCACCTGTGTCTTTCTGGACTTTTCCCCATGCAAGGTTAAAATAGTATTAAATTAGTTATGTTGTTTTTCACTTTAACAATGTATCATGTTCCTATTTCACATCAGTCCATATAGATCCATCTTATTCTTTTCAGTGATGACATCATGGTCTATGGCAAGGATGTTCATTTCAGTTCAGTTCAGTCGCTCAGTGGTGTCCGACTCTTTGTGACCCCATGAATTGCAGCACGCCAGGCCTTCCTGTCTATCACCAACTCCTGGAGTTCACTCAAACTCATGTCCATCAAGTCGGTGATGCCATCCAGCCATCTCATCCTCTGTCATCCCCTTCCCTTCCTGTCCCCAATCCCTTCCAGCATCAGAGTCTTTTCCAATGAGTCCACTCTTCGCATCAGGTGGCCAAAGTATTGGAGTTTCAGCTTTAGCATCATTCCTTCCAAAGAACACCCAGGGGTAATCTCCTTTAGAATGGACTGGTTGGATCTCCTTGCAGTCCAAGGGACTCTCAAGAGTCTTCTCCAACACCACAGTTCAAAAACATCAATTCTTCGGCACTCAGCTTTCTTCACAGTCCAACTTTCACATCCATACATGACCACTGGAAAAACCATAGCCTTGATTAGACAGACCTTTATTGGCAAAGTAATGTCTCTACTTTTCAATATGCAATCTAAGTTGGTCATAACTTTCCTTCCAAGGAGTAAGCGTCTTTTAATTTCATGGCTGCAGTCACCATCTGCCGTGATTTTGGAGCCCCCAAAAAGAAAGTCTGATACTGTTTCCATTGTTTCCCCATCTATTTCCCATGAAGTGATGGGACTGGATGCCATGATCTTCGTTTTCTGAATGTTGAGCTTTAAGCCAATTTTTTCACTCTCCTCTTTCACTTTCATTAAGAGGCTTTTTAGTTCCTCTTCACTTTCTGCCGTAAGGGTGGTGTCATCTGCATGTCTGAGGTTATTGATATTTCTCCCAGCAATTTTGACTCCAGCTTGTGCTTCTTCCAGCGCAGCATTTCCCATGATGTACTCTGCATATAAGTTAAATAAGCAGGGTGACAATATACAGCCTTGATGTACTCCTTTTCCTATTTGGAACCAGCCTGATGTTCCATGTCCAGTTCGAACTGTTGCTTCCTGACCTGCATATCGGTTTCTCAAGAGGCAGGTCAGGTGGTCTGGTATTCCCATCTCTTTCAGAATTTTCCACAGTTTATCGTGATCCACACAGTCAAAGGCTTTGGCATAGTCAATAAAGCAGATGTTTTTCTGGAACTCTGTTACTTTTTTGATGACCGAGCAGATGTTGGCAATTTGATCTCTGGTTCCTCTGCCTTTTCGAAAACCAGCTTGAACATCTGGAAGTTCACTGTTCACGTAATGCTGAAGCCTGGCTTGGAGAATTTTGAGCATTACTATACTAGCATGAGATGAGTGCAATTGTGTGGTAGTTTGAGCATTCTTTGGCATTGCCTTTCTTTGGGAC
>SJYX01011358.1:29621-47376 GCA_006410675.1 Oreotragus oreotragus
CCCCCACCCCGCGCCAACCTTGCTGCTGCCTTTGTTAAGGAGAAGTTCTCACCAGCTCTCCAGGGCAGGAACTGCTGTTGCAAAATCCTTCCTCCCTGAGATGGTAATGGGATGCAATCTGGGCGGCCCTGACCCCAAGAGGCGGTCCGCAGGCTCTGGTCAGAGCCACAGAGTTGCCCAACCACTGCAGAGGCTTTGGCAGTCTGCTTGAGGCAGAGGGGCCAGGAGTGGCATGCCTCTTTGAGACTGTGAAGTCTGCCCTATAGCCCAAGTAGGGCAGCTAATCACCTGGCCACAGAGTGGGGTCCACACCTCTTCTGAAACAGTGTCCTCAGAAAGACCACTGTGTGTGTGCTTAGTCGCTCAGTCATGTCAGACTCTTTGCGACCTCGCGGACTGCAGCCCACCAGGCTCCTCTGTCCATTGGGTGCTCTAGGCAAGAAGGCTGGAGTGTGTTGCCACTCCCTTCTCCAGGGGATCTTGCTGACCCAGGGGTCGCAGCTGGCTCCTTATTGTTGGGTTCTTTACTGTTTGAGCCACCAGGGAACTCCTGCTGAGTAACCATAATTCGGGTAAGACTTCTTGAGCGGTCAGGGGATATGATCTCATACCCTGGCGCTGTCAGAGTCCTCATCAGCTGTCTTTAGTGCTGAAGTCTAGCTGCATAGGCATTGTAGAGAGAATCACCTAGACTCAGCCCCTTCTTCTGAAGGGCTCAGAGCTTGGACCCACAGGTCATCGTAGTGGTTGGAAGGAAAGGGCAGAGAGTCAAGCCTCCCCTC
Source organism: Oreotragus oreotragus (assembly GCA_006410675.1). Classification (NCBI taxonomy): domain Eukaryota; kingdom Metazoa; phylum Chordata; class Mammalia; order Artiodactyla; family Bovidae; genus Oreotragus; species Oreotragus oreotragus. The sequence goes on from SJYX01011358.1 coordinate 30,404, forward strand.
AAACCCACCAAACCAGATGCCCTGGGGAGTAACTGGTACTCCTGTACCCTGTCAGTGAGAAGGTACGACATATTAATCTAATCTCTTTGGGAAATAAAACTGCCATTTCTTAAAACAAACATATACCTACCACACCTTGTCATTTCATGCCTAGGTATTTACCCAAGAGGAATAAAGGCATATCTCTACACAAATATATGTACATAGGTTATGAGAAGAAACTTACTTGTAATAACCTCAAATTGGAAACAACCCAAGTATCAGCAACAGCTGAATGTGAAAACTAATTCAGTATATCCATGCAATGGAATACTACTCAGCAGTATTTTATGACAAAATAATTATGCTTTTGAACTGTGGTGTTGGAGAAGACTCTTGAGAGTCCCTTGGACTGCAAGGAGATCCAACCAGTCCATCCTAAAGGAAATCAATCCTGGGTGTTCATTGGAAGGATTGATGTTGAAGCTGAAACTCCAGTACTTTGGCCACCTGATGCGAAGAGCTGACTCATTTGAAAAGACCCTGATGCTGGGGAAGATTGAGGCCAGGAGGAGAAAGCGACCACAGAGGATGGGATGGTTGGATGGCATCACTGACTCGATGGACATGGGTTTGGGTGGACACTGGGAGTTGGTGATGGACAGGGAGGCCTGGTATGCTGCGGTTCTTGGGGTGGCAAAGAATTGGACACGACTGAGCAACTGAACTGAACTGAACTGAACTGAATTATGTCCAGTGAAAGAAGGCAGATAATAAAGAGTGTATACTGTATGATTCTTTTTGTACAAAATTCTAGAAAATGCAAACTGGTCTCTAGTGACAGAAAGCAACTAAGTAGTTGCCTGGGGATGGAGAGAGGTTGGGGGTAGAGATGACAAAGGGCACAAGGAAACTGAGGCTGATGGATGATGTGTCTGTTATTTTGAATACAGTGATGGCTTCAGGGTGTATATTAAAGTCAAAACTCGTCAGACTTTATATAAAGTGTATTATATGTTAATAGTACCTGAAGAAAGCTGTTAAAAATAAATACAACATAGACCCCCAAGCAGACTCCAGACAGGAAGCTCCCCTGTGTCGTGAAGGGTGAGCTGACTGAGGAATGAATGTGGAGGAGAAGCACCTGGGCCACCAGGTCTTACTCTGGGACAAGACGTTCTGAGCCTGGAGGGACTTTAGACCAAGATGGCGCCCACTCTCTCATGTTACGGGAAAAGCCTGACAGCTCTGCCAAAGTCACCCAGCTCGTCAGTGGGAGATGCAGGGTTAGAACTTCTTTCCTGACTGCCACCCCGGCTCCTTCCACCCTCCACACCACGGTCTGTCCACTCAAGTGCTGTCTGCCTTAGACGGCAGGACTGGTCAGACCAGAGGGCCGCCAAGGGCCAAGGGCAGGGGTCGGGTGGGATGGAGCAGCCGGTCCTGGACGGGTCTCGGTCAGAGAACCTGGGCGTCTCTCCTCTGGGAGCAGGGTGGACAGTGGCGCTCTCTCTTCTTGTAATCCACAGAGCAGGCACGGCAAACCAGGCCTCCGCAGAGCCTGGGGAGCAGAGGCAGGAGAGTGGGTGCACGTGGGTGCATATGGGGGATGGGTTGTGAAGTTCGAGCATCTTTGTGTCTGTCTCTGCATTTCTCATCTTCTGGCTGAGCAGCCCTGGGTCTCTCTCAGGAGGCCTTCTCTTTCCTAAAAGGTGTCCTGATGCCCCACCCTATCAGGTGGCAGGTTCTCCTGATGGCCCACTGTCCTCCTGCTGTCTGCCCTCTCACCATGTTCCCAGGGCAAGGTGAGGAGGGCAGCTTCCTTTGGACAGGAACTCTCTTCCCAGATGAGATTAGCTGGTCGATTAATCAGTCAGCTCCTGGAAGGGTCACCCAGTCCCTTCTTGCAGAGGCCATTCCTTGTCTGCCCCCTTTCTACGGTTCTTGCTCATGTCTCTGCCAAGTATTGGGTAAAGTGAGTGGCCAGCTTCAAGTGACCTTTCACAAATGCCTAGTTCCTGTGTCCCTCCCTTCTCTGGAGTGGACGCGGGGCTGTGGGCTGGTGGAAACTGGGCTGTCCCAAAGGAAGGATGCTGTACCCCACTCATTACCTGCATGGGTACCGCCGAGACAACCGGCCAAAGATCTTGCTGCAGACGACACAGCATCCGGGGGCCACGGACGAGAGATGCTGGACTTTCTGCCACAGGATATCCTTCTCTCTGATGGGCAAGTGGAGGTGGGGATGCACACAGACAGAGAGAGGAAGAAAAAGACGATGGAGGAAGAGAGAGAGATGGAGATGCACAGATGGAGGGACAGAAACAGACACACAGGGACAAAGAAGAGGGAGAGACAGGGAAAAACAGAGGCAGTCACACAGAGATATACACAGAGAGAGACAAAAAGAGGTGAGAAACAGCGGAGTAGAAAGACAGAGCCAGAAACGGAGAGGGAGACAAGGAGGGAAAGAGATACAGGCATTCAGAGAGAGAGAAAGGAAGCCAGGGAGTTGGAGCGGGAGACAGACAAGCAGAGAAGGAGACAGGGAGAGAGAAAGACACGGGAAAAACGCAGAGACAGCCCGGGACAGAGTCACAGACAGGAAGCAAGATGGAGAGGCCGAGAAAGAGATGCAGTGAGGGAGAAAGACACAGACAGATGAAGAGACAGACACACACACACACACATTAGAGATCAGCGAGTCTCCAGGTTTTCTGGGAAGGGACCCAGGCTCCCTTCACCCAACTTAATCTTGACCCATTATTTAAGAATCTGTTCATATCCCACCTCCTCTAAGAAATGCTCCCTGATCCTGAGGGCCCCCAGGGGGCTCTTGCCCCAGCTTCCTAAAGCGTATAATGCCTATTATTTTTATTTGGCACTCTGTACAAACTGCCTTGTAGTTATGTATGTTCATGCTCCCCCAAAACTATCTTCACTGTTTTTTTTTTTGAAGAATGTTTAGGAACATTCTTAACATTTTTAAGCAACATGGGTTGCTTAACATTTTTACCAAAATGACACACACAGGCATAATTTAAACACTGAACAGTCCAGAAGGAATTATATCAAAAGGAAATAGATGTGCCTCCTTCCCATTCTCAGTGGCAAACCACTTCTGACATCCTTTAGGTTTTGTCCCTTGATATTGAAGGTGAAGGTGAAGGTGAAGTCGCTCAGTCGTGTCCGACTCTTTGCGACCCCATGGACTGTAACCTACTAGGCTTCTCCGTCCATGGGATTCTCCAGGCAAGAATACTGGAGTGGATTGCCATTTCCTTCTCCAGGGGATCTTCCCGACCCAGGGATTGAACCCGCGTCTCCCACATTAGAGGCAGACACTTTAACCGCTGAGCCATCAGGGAAGCCCAAGAGTCCATGGAATCCTCCAGGCCAGACGCTGGAGTGGGTAGCCTTTCCCTTCTCCAGGGGATCTTCCCAACCCAGGAATCGAACCTAGGTCTCCCATGTTGCAGGCAGATTCTTTACCAGCTGAGCCACCAGGGAAGCCCAACAATACTGGAGTGGGTAGCCTATCCCTTCTCCAGGGGATCTTCCCGACCCGGGGTTTGAACCAGGGTCTCCTGCATTGCAGGCGGGCTTTTTACCCACTGAGCCACTGGGGAAGCCCAGGAATACTGGAGTGGGCAGCCTATCCCTTCTCCAGTGGACCTTCCCGACCCGGGGTTTGAACCGGGGTCTCCTGCATTGCGAGCGGGCTCTTTACCCGCTGAGCCACTGGGGAAGCCCTTGATATTACTTCCATGTTTAAGTGATACTCTCATATTCTTCCACCTTGATTTATCAAGAGAGAATCTTTCATAGAGCCCCTTGATATCACAGGATACAGCTTATTTATTACCATCCTTACTAACTCCTCCTTCCTCTCAATGCAATTTTATCTCCATTTTTTGTTCCTTTTTGGTTACTACGGGAATTTTATAGAACATACCCACCCATTTATTTCTCACTCATTCTATTAACTATAGGCAGCATCATACGGCTGCCATTCTGTAATAAGATGGTGCCAGCATCCTTTCTCTTCAGCGCTCCTCCTTCTCCTAATTTGTCATCTACTCCTGCAACATCCAGTATGGTAGCCATTAGCTGTATGTGGACATTTAGGTATATGTTTAACTTTTTATGTTATTGTTATTTTTAGTGCATGAAAGATACTTTAAATTCTACAGTACTTTACAATTTTCAAAAGTTTCACATACACAATAACCCCATAATAACTTCCTTTAAAAAAAAATCCCGTATATTGCCCCTCCCCCCTTTCCTTTCTTCACTGGTAACCACTAGTTTGTTCTTTATAGCTGTCAGCCTGCTTCGTTTTTTTATTCACTAGTTTGTTGTATTTTTTAGATTCCACATATGAGTGATATCAGGTGTTTATTTAACTTAAAGTTAAATAAAGTTAAAACTTCATTTTCTCAGCTGTACCAGTCAACATTTGAGGTCTTCAGTTGCTACATGGGACTAGAAGCTACCGTATTGGACTGGGCAAATGCAGAACATTTCCATCTTCACAGGTATTCCTGTTGGACCCTACTATATACTTGACACTGTTTAGGTAGTAACATTTGCTGCTGCTGCTGCTAAGTCGCTTCAGTCATGTCCAGCTCTGTGCAACCCCATAGACGGCAGCCCACCAGGCTCCCCTGTCCCTGGGATTCTCCAGGCAAGAACACTGGAGTGGGTTGCCATTTCCTTCTCCAATGCATGAGAGTGAAAAGTGAAAGGCTCAGTTGTGTCTGACTCCTAGCGACCCCATGGACTGCAGCCTATCAGGTTCCTCCATCCATGGGATTTTCCAGGTGAGAGTACTGGAGTGGGGTGCCATTGCCTTCTCTGAGTAATATTTAGGTTTGTTCTATAATTATAATGGTTTTCTGTGCTTTACCTTTAGATTGATTCTAACATTGAAAATAATCAATGAGCAGTATTTACATTATTAGATAATACATAAACATCACCTGGAGCTGTGTTCTGGGATATTTCCTTTCTTGGAAATTTTTTGTTTTTCTGGAACTTTCTAATTACTTTTCTTTGCTCCTTGCATGACTTGCATTTAACATGGCCTAATCCGCACCCACCCCCTTCTTCATCATCTCAGATACTCTACTGAAGCTTTTTCTCCCCTGAGACCTCCCTTCTGGGCCCTCCGTACTTCTGCTGTAGTCTGAACTGACTACTTCCTGGGCTTGCTGCCCACTTGTCATCTTGGGAATTCCCTTTCCTTTCCTCATGGGCTAGAGCTACTATTCCTAAGTTCCACATCTTCTCCTTTCTTGGCTTACTTCCTTGTTTCTCTGGAGCACATCCTTAATTAACTTCTGAAGAAAGTCTGTGTGGGAGGTGAATTTTATGTAACCTGTCTATCTGAAAAATGTGTTTCTTCCACCACCTCCCCACTTGCTTCATAGTTTGGCTGGATATAGAATTCGAGGGCAAAAGCCAGTTTTTCTTAGAACTTGAAAGCATTGAGTCTTAACCATTGAAACCTACGCCACTGAATCCTTAAAATTTGTTGGGTTCTATTTCTTTTATAAGTGGACCTGTCTTTTAGGATATTCTCCTTATCTTTGTTTTAATGAAATTTCACAATGATGTATCTAGATGAGTCTTAACCATTGAAACCTACGCCACTGAACCCTTAAAATTTGTTGGGTTCTATTTCTTTTATAAGTGGACCTGTCTTTTAGGATATTCTCCTTATCTTTGTTTTAATGAAATTTCACAATGATGTATCTAGATGAGTCTTAACCATTGAAACCTACGCCACTGAACCCTTAAAATTTGTTGGGTTCTATTTCTTTTATAAGTGGACCTGTCTTTTAGGATATTCTCCTTATCTTTGTTTTAATGAAATTTCACAATGATGTATCTAGATGAGTCTTAACCATTGAAACCTACGCCACTGAACCCTTAAAATTTGTTGGGTTCTATTTCTTTTATAAGTGGACCTGTCTTTTAGGATATTCTCCTTATCTTTGTTTTAATGAAATTTCACAATGATGTATCTAGATGAGTCTTAACCATTGAAACCTACGCCACTGAACCCTTAAAATTTGTTGGGTTCTATTTCTTTTATAAGTGGACCTGTCTTTTAGGATATTCTCCTTATCTTTGTTTTAATGAAATTTCACAATGATGTATCTAGATGAGTCTTAACCATTGAAACCTACGCCACTGAACCCTTAAAATTTGTTGGGTTCTATTTCTTTTATAAGTGGACCTGTCTTTTAGGATATTCTCCTTATCTTTGTTTTAATGAAATTTCACAATGATGTATCTAGATGAGTCTTAACCATTGAAACCTACGCCACTGAACCCTTAAAATTTGTTGGGTTCTATTTCTTTTATAAGTGGACTTGTCTTTTAGGATATTCTCCTTATCTTTGTTTTAATGAAATTTCACAATGATGTATCTAGATGTGGTTTACTCTGCCCCTTTCCTTTATTATGCTGGTTGCTCAGTGAAATCTTTAAATCTGAAGAACAGCTTCCATCAGAACTGGGAAAGCATCTCATATTTTTATTGGATAATCACCTCCTTTTATTCTCTCCTTTTTTGGAACTCCTGTCAGTTGGAGAAGTTATTAGAACACCTGGATTGATTCTCTGTGTTTCTATTTCTCTCATGCCTTCATTTATCTGTGCTTTCATTATACTTTCTGAGAGACTGCCTCATCTTTCTTTTCCAATCCGAGTGAATTCAAATATTTCAGTAATCATATTTTTAATTTCTGAGAATGTTTCCCATCTTTTGATGGTTGCTTTTCATAGCATCATGGACCATGGATCTTTTTTGTTTATCTTTGTCACTCCCCTTTATTTTCTAAGCTTTCCTCAAATGTCTGGGGATCCTCGGTTGTCATTTCATGTTTAAGAAAGAGGTGATAAAAGCTGTTAGGGCTCCAAGGCGTAGATGGGGATGGCTGACTAGTAGCCTCACTTTAGGGCATATTAGGCAGGGAGCTACCTGCCACATCAACTTTTAATTATTTGCCTGATGATAGACCCCTCACTCTTAGATGTTCTGTAGTTGGGGAGGCAGGTAGAAAGTACCGCGCACTGCACACTGCACAGCTGTACAGAGCAGGCCGCACACTGCTCTTTCTAATGGCTTCATCGGTAAGATTTCCCACTTGCTGCTCCTCATCTCCCTTCTGCCATCTGTGTTCTTGGTGTCTCTGGGCCCTGGAGCACTAATTTGGGCCAAATTCAGTATCCACTTCTCCATCTATTTTCTGGCTTCTGGAAATTAGTTATTGTCTCTCCCTTGTGGTTGGCTCCTCCAAGTCTCTCTCTGTTTTATTCCTTTACAATCATTCTAGTAAGATCTCAGGATAGAGGCTGGATAATGTGTGGTCACCTGATGTGAACAGCTGACTCATTTGAAAAGACCCTGATGCTGGGAAAAGATTGGAGGCGGGAGAAGAAGGGGATGACAGAGGATGAGATGGTTGGATGGCATCACTGACTCAATGGACAGGAGTTTGAGTGAACTCTGGGAGTTGGTGATGGACAGGGAGGCTTGGCGTGCTGCAGTCCATGGGGTCACAAAGAGTCGGACACGACTGAGCGACTGAACTAACTAATGTGTGGTCAGTCTACCATCTTGACACAGAAGTCAACCTTCTTGCTCCATCCTCCTTTCATTTTGGCTTAGGGCCATGTCTTCCATAGGCTTCTGGGGGACACTGTACTATGTGGTTTGGGACCTTGTGATTAATTTCTTTAGCACTAGGAAAAACATTTGTCGCTCTTGGTGAATTGGTATTGCTCCTTTGAATGGATGGTGAAACTTTCTGCGTTTCTCTTTTTCATCCTGCTACCAAGATGTTCAGAGTTAAGTTTTAAACCTGATACTTCAGGAGTATCTTTTTCATCTTTCAGGAAATCTTCTATTTTCTTTAACAATCATATGTGTATATATATATGTGTGTGTGTATAAATATATGTCTCCCTCCCTCTGTCTATTGTCTTATTGTTAGCCACTTTAAATTCTTTTGTGAGATATATAGCTAATTTTTTATTAGCTTCTTCCCAGTTGACAGCTCCTCAGCGGAGATTATTCCTTAAATTCTTCTTTCTTTCCTGGCTGATCTCTCCCTTGTCTCACCTTTAATCACTTGGATTTTGTGCAAGTGGATTTATTTCTAGATGATCCCTCAGAAGCCTTCCAGTTCTAAGGGAACCTGAGTCCAACAGTCTCATTTTCTGAACAAGGTGAGAGAACACTGTGTATCTGGGAATTATCTCCTCACTGGACCAAAGGGTAGAAAGCAGGTTTTACGCATTTCCTCCTATCCTTCAGCGAGTTTAGTGGTTTGGGATGAATCCTGGTGAGCTCAGCCTCTGGAACCCAGGGCAGCTGACCCAGGACAGGCCACAGGCCCAGTGGTCTGAGGAAGTCCAGCATGCAGGCAGGTATAGGACATGAGATTACTCCCAGTTAATCTCTGGGCTTCTTTCCTTTCTCCTAACCTTGGTTGCTGTGTGTGTTTGTGGGGGTTGGAGGGGGGCTTGCCTTAGAGGCAGAGGACTCTATGAAATTTGTACGCTGTGTGTCCTTGGTGGCCAAGTCAGCCTCTCTGACCCTCAGTTTTCTCATCTGTGACATGGGGATAACAGCAGAGGTGGCTGAAAGAAGGAAATGAGTTGGCATACACAAAGCTCCAGAGGGCATGCCTGATACCATGCCCCCTCCTGCACCCCACCCCGGGGTCCCACCCTTACTGAATCAGCTCCAGCACCCGACTCTTCATGGCTCGCACCAGGTCCCGCTGTCCGCCAAGCTCCTCCTCATACACGGCGTCCTTCCTTTCAGCCTCCCGTTGCTTCTGCTCCAGCTCCGCCTGCAGCCGGGCCCTTTCCTCTTGACACCTGGGCACAGAGGAGGGCTGAGCTCTGAGCGGACAGCGCAGCATCTGCGTCTGAGCCAGGCTGAGTGACCGGAGCCCCACCCAGGAAGCTGGTGGTGCCTTTGCAGCTGAAGTGCACACACACACCACACATTCACAACACTGCACACACACAGCACATGTAACACACAACCACAACACATACAGGCACACACGCATACACTGAACACACTCACAACGTAGCACACACACGCTACACACTATACACACACACCATCTAACACCCCACACACCATACAATCACAACACAGCACACACACACTACATATAACACACATTTGAAACACATACAGGGACACACGCCACACTAGACACTACACACACATACACTGAACACACTCGCAACATAGCACACACACACTACACACTACACACACACACCATATAATACCCCATACAACACCCCTCATACCACACATTCACGACACAGCACACCCGCACCACATATAACACGAATTCACAACATATACAGGCACACACCACACTAGAAAGCACACGCACATACACCGCACACAGTCACTACACAGCACACACACTACACACACCCCACACACCATACATTCATAACACAGCACACACACAGTGCATATAACACACAATCTCAACGCATACAGGCACACACACCACACTAGACCCCCCCCACACACATACACTGAACATACTTACAACATAGTGCACACACACTACACACTGTGTACATGCACCACATACCATACATTCACAACAGAGCACACACACACACTACACATGACATTCACAACACATATAGGTACACACACCACACTAGACACCACACACACATAGCACACACTACACACCCCCCACACACAATACCCCACACACCATACATTCACAACACAGCACACATATCACATACAACACACATTCACAACACATACAGGCACACACACCATGCTAGATGCCACATACTCACAACACAGCACACACACACTACACATATACCATGCACATCATATGTACCAATACCACCCCCCACTAGACATACACACAATGCAACACATCACACACTTAAACTCGCACATGACACATACATCGCACACACGCACATAACCTGTACACCACACATGCCACGCACATACTTCACACATGCTCGCACATACTTCACACATGCTCACACATACTTCACACATGCTCACACACGAATAACTCCTACAACACCACACACACTCACCACCCAACACACACATCACACCCGTCAAAGCACCGTGTGGCTGGACGCCTGCAGACTGACTCGTCAGCCGGTCAGAGCCGTGCAAACAGGGCCCAGCCGTGCACGCTCCTTTAGAGAGAACGAGCCAATATTCTCAGCTGTCTTCCTCCTTTCTCTCTTTCTTTAACATTTTCATTTTAAAGTATCATTTTCTGGAAAGGCATGCTCACAATCCTGGCTGGTCTCTGAGGGGTAGCGGGTGCCTGGGAGCCCAGGCTGTATGCACAGCACCAGCTGAAAACAACTGTGGTGTTTGGGGAGAGCAGTAAGTGATGTAGGATTTGAAGTGACTTTTTGGCTTTAAAATATTTTGAAAAATTGCATTACATTGTCTTTTCAGTTAAAAAAAGTCATATTAAACATATGGCTTTCTTAAAGTTCTGTTTCAGTTTGCGCTTGGAAACTCCTCAGTTCTATTCTTGCCTTTTCCTTTTGTCTTAGTGGCTTCCTAGAAGTTTCAATGGCACCCCACCCCAGTACTCTTGCCTGGAAAATCCAATGGACGGAGTAGCCTGGTGGGCTGCAGTCCATGGGGTCGCTAACAGTCGGACAGACTGAGCGACTTCACTTTCACTTTTCACTTTCATGCATTGGAGAAGGAAATGGCAACCCACTCCAGTGTTCTTGCCTGGAGAATCCCAGGGACGGGGGAGCCTGGTGGGCTCTCGTCTTTGGGGTCGCACGGAGTTGGACACGACTGAAGTGACTTAGCAGCAGCAGAAGTTTCTAAGAAATCTAAAGGACTGGAAATACAAAAGGTCCCAGCTCCAGGCCCCCACCTTTTACTCCATTGTTCAGACAGGTGGGTGTTGTAATGGTGGTGTCTATTCTATGACGTCTGGATATGTGTGTGTGTGTGTGTGTGTGTATGTTTGTGTGTGTATACCCATGCCCCTAGGGGAAGAGGCTTGACAATGCATTGAATTATTAATTTAAGAATTTATGCCATAGCATGCTGCAGGGAGGAAAACTGGGTGGGCCATGACATCAGACGGACAACAGCTAGCCACCAAAATCCAGAAAGGCCAGTCCCTGCAGCCGTAGGGAAGAGTGACTTAACAAACATTCGGGTCCTCAGCCTCTTCATTTCTTGGTATTAGGATCTCATTTTCCTAAGTTAAGTTACATGCCCAGTGATCCCAGGACCTCTGGTGTGGGCAGTGCAGGCCCTAATGTGACCACTGCGGTTAGTCAGTGTCTTTGGGGTTAGAGGGAACATTTATTAAGCACCTGTTATTAAGTCACTTCAGTTGTGTCCGACTCTTTGTGACCCTATAGACTGTAACCCACCAGACTCCTCTGACCATGGGATTCTCCAGGCAAGAAATTAAGCACCTACTGTGTGCCAATGACTGTGTTAGGTGCCAGGGATACAGCAATGCCTAAGGTTCTTGGTGGAGCTTATAGCATGTTTGGGGCAGTGGTCAAAATGAGGGATGGACCCATAAGATAATTAAGTGTGTGACGATGACAAAGGAGTGGCAGAGCCGCAGAGCTGAGGGAGCACTCAGGAGGTCTTCTTAGACAGGGTGACCTTTAAGCAGATCTGAAAGACAAGGAAGCAGACTTGCAGAGCCAGAGAAAGGGACATGCCAAGTTCCGCAAGTTGGGAAGAACTTGGCTTGTTTGAGGAAATGAAAGAAGGACGTACAAAACGATTTGGCTGGCCAAAAAGTTTGTTTGGGCTTTTTATAAGCTGTAATGGGAAAACCTGTATGAGCTTTTTGGCCAACCCTATACAGGGGGTGGGGTGGGGTGGGGAGGCATGAGGCAAGGTGGGAGGCAGGCGCCATCCTCAGTGCTCCAGGAGGAGTGGACTTTGATCTCGGTGCCATGGAAACCACTGAAGCATTTTAAGTATTTAAGGGCGTCCGTCCACAGCTCAGTCTGTAAAGAATCTGCCTGCAATGCAGAATTGGGTTCAGTTCCTGGGCTGGGAAGATCCCCTGGAGAAGGAAACGGCAACCCACTCCAGTATTCTTGCCTGGAGAATCCTATGGACAGAGGAGCCTGGCGGGCTACAGTCCATGGGGTCACAAGAGTAGAACACGACTTAGACCAAACCACCACCCCTAGGCAGGAAGTGTCCTCTCTTAACACGGAGGGAATTAAAGTCTACTGAGAATCTACTATGTGCCTGGCGCTGGGCTTGGTGCTTTATAGCCTTGCTTCATTGAGCTTTCACAAATTTAGGGGACAGGTCATATGATCATCACTTTATAGGAAAGAAAACAGACCTTTAGAGAGGGAGTAACACTCGCCCAGGGTCACTCAACTTGATAAGTGGAGGGAGCAGAAATCTGAGAGCAGTCCTGCCCAGCTCTAGTCTCTTGCCTCCCACACTTGCATGCACGCAGGGCCCTGGTCACCAGTGGTTCGTGGCACCAGGGCTGAGTGGACCGCAGGTAGGAGAGTGGGATGGGTCCTTACGGTCCTGCGGCAGCCTCTGGGGAGCTCAGTGCTGCCACCCAAGTTGGGGGGAAGAAGGGATATTTACCTAGTTCCCCATCTGAAGACCTTCCACTCGTACCTGTCCTAATCCCTTCTGCTTTAAGGTTAACCCAGGGGGCAGATCTGCTTAGAAAGAAGATCTCACAGAGCATCTGAGCTGGAAGAGAGTCAACCATCTCCTTTTGCAAATCAGGGACCTAAGGCTGAAGAGGGACCCAGGGCCGCACAGTCAGAAAGCCAGGAAGCGGGTATGGAAAGCCCAGGTATGTTTTTATAGCCCTGGGTTGGTCTGCTCTGGGGCCTGCTGTGTCTCCCCTGTGCGTATAGCCTGGGGCTCTGCACCCTGCCCATCCTGAGTCCGTTCTCCCCACCAGAGCCAGAGCTATCCTCCAGAAACCCAAGTCAGACCATGAGACCCTTCCATTCATGACTCTGCTTCTAGAGCACGTGGAGACCTCTGCTTTAGTCACATGCTTCCTTGTCCCCAAGCTCACGTCTCCTGGGCCTTTGCACCTGCCTGTCCTCCTGCTTGAAGGACTGCTCTCCAGATACCTGCCTGGCCCAGCTTTGCCTGTGGTTGGAATTCTGCTCAAATGTCACCTCCTCAGAGAGTGCTTCCCTGACTCCAATTCTAGATGATTCTCCCCTCTCTCTCTCTGGCCCCTGCAGGGCCCATGACTATCTGAAATTGTATTTCTATTTGTCGATCTGTCGTCTGTCTCTGCAGGCCTCTGAGAGTAGATGTGCCTGTCCTGTTCCCTGCTGTGCCTTCCCTGCCCTTGGCCAAAACAGAGATGGAGAGAACATTGTTCACTCTCTGCCTGGGCTCCATGGCCCTTCTCACAGTTGGTGACATACTGTCACCATCTTGAAGCCCACCGTTCCTTTCCCAGGGGTGTGGGGTCTGAGTTTCTGGCTCCCAGGAGGCTCTTGTCCCGGCCTCTGAAGCTTCTGTTACTCGCCACCCTCATTCCAGTGGTTCTTCAGTGGGTCCTCCAGCCCACCCTCTCTCCTCCACTCCACTCAACCACCCATCCAAAGCTCCACTTGCTGTCTTACAGGGGTCTTGAACTTGGCAGGCTCCAAACCCAATGCCTGAGCTGTTCCCGCCAGCCTGCTCCTCCACGCAGTGACTCTAGCTTTCCAGTTAGTCAGGCTGAAGGCCTGGAGCCATTCTCGACTTCCATTCTTCTCTCTCACCCCATATCCAGTCCCTTGAGCCTGACTTCAGGATCCAGCTGCTTCCTGTACCCCCATTGCCGCTAGTACATCCCAGCTCCCCTTCCTTATCGGTCTCCCCGCTTCCAGCTTGGATCCCCTGTAGACTAGCTCCATGAGGCCGGGGGCGTGAATCCTTGAAAACACAGGCCAGCCTGGAACAGGCACACCCATGCGGAGAGAGGGCAGATTAGTGGTTGCCCAGAGCTAGGAGGCAGAGGAGGGGAGTTGGGCAGTGTCTGCTAATGAGTACCAGGTTTCTCTTTGGGGTGATGAAAATATTCTAAAATTGATTGTGGATGCACAACTTTGTGAATACACTAAAAACCCCCGAACCTTTTTTTAAATGCAGAGAAATATATTTTTAATAAGCAGAGTTACATCATGTCCCTCCTCTGCTCAGGAGACTCCGTGGTTCAAAGTCACGCCAAAGCCAAGGTCCCCTGATGACCCACTAGGGTTTCCCATTACCCACCTGACTTTTTCCGACATCCTCTCTCTCTTTCCCGCCACTGGGGCTATGGTGGTACTCCTGATGCCACGCCCATTCCTACCACAGGGCCTTTGCTCCTGCCGTTGCCTCTGCCTGGAACATTCTTCTATCACATATACAAATGACTCCTTCTCACTTCCTTCAGGTCTTAACTCAAACTTCACCTTTCCAGGGAGGCCTCCCCAGGTGAGGCCACCTCATTTTAAAGTATCACCCCTGTTACTTCCCATTCTCTCTCCTGCTTTAATTTTTTTCTTCTTAGAACTCATCACAATCTGATATCCTGTGTATTTTATTTGCTTGTATTTATTAACTGCCTCTCCCACTGGCGTGTAAGCTCCACAAGGACCGGCATTTTGCGTTTTATCCTTGAAAGTATCTTCTCTTTCTCTGTCTGTCTCTCTCTTTTCCTGTTTGCCTCTCATTTTCCGGTTCCCTGTTGCACAATCTCTCTTTCACCCTCTTGACCATCATAATCATAACTACTATAGCACATAGAACAGGACTGGCACAGAGTGGGCATGTGGAATGTTTGTGGAATGACTGGGTGATGGATGGGATAATGGGGGCAGGAAAGGGGGCTGTTGCTCAGGGAGCAACTGGGGCTGGGTGGTCTTTCCAGAACCTCCCAGCTTCTCCCTGCAGCCTGTCTTGGTCCCCAGAGATGGTCTTGGGTGGGCAAAGCCCCTGCACTCACTTAGGGTCTGAATCTTGGGATACTTTGCTGAAAAAGAATACAGGACTCAGCTGAGCATCTCATGGTAGGAGTCCCAGGGGGCCTTTTGGCCTTGGCTCCTGGGTCCCAGGCCTCTCTGTGCCTGTTAAGCAGTCAGTAGATGGCTCTGTGATTCAGTCTGAATTACAGCTACGCAGGCTCCCCTGGGTTAGGGCAGGTGTCAGCCACGTGGGAGAGGCAAGGCCGGCGGGCAGGCTGAGGCACACAGACACCAAGGGAGAGACACATGGTGAGACTGAGTCAGACCAAGGATGAACTTCGAGTGGTGTCATAATTTAAAAATAAATTGTGACCAAGAACCTAGGAAAATGCAAGGCTGAGGAGGAAGCAGAGATAAACATGCACTGTGGACCCCGGAGGTGGAGTGACGATGGGAAGACGGGTGTGCTGGTTGCTGAGAGAGGGAGAGCGGGGGCACTGATACACAGCCACGGCGGGTACTAGCTGAGGAGCGGCCTGTAGCCCACTGCTTCTGGAGTCAGCTGCAGGGTCTGGATCTCAGCTCCTCTACTAACTAGCTGATGTTGGGTGAGTTGTGTAGCATCTTGGAGCCTTAGCCTCCTCATCTATAAAATGGGGGCTCTTGAAGGACTGATCTCCTGAGGTTGTTAGGAGCAAGCACATGGAAGAATGCCGGGGATGTACGTGCTCCATGATGATAGTTATGATTACGATGATCAAGAGGGTGAAAAAGAGATTGTACAACAGGGAAAGGGAAAAGGAGAGGCAAACAGAGGGAAAGAGGGAGACAGACAGAGAGTGGGGGCAGGAATGTGGTGGAGGGGGGAGCTTCGTGGATGGAAAAGAGAGAGGGGAATGCGGAAGAGGCAGCAGCAAGTGGCAAAGGTGAGTGCTGGAAGGGAGGGACGCATAGAGCTCTCCTGGGGCTACTGAGGGAGGCCAGTGAGGGAAGGCGCTGGCAGGGGGTAGCAGGAATAGTGCTCTGTATATCTCAGCACCCCGAAGTTGTGCCCTCCCGAGGCCTGGTATACGGGAGGTGCTCAGAAGATGCTTGCTGGCATGACCGTGAATGCGAGCCTGCTGCCCCCTGGCCTCCCGGCTCCCACACCTGGCTATGATGCTGGTTGCCTAGGTTACCTGCTGAGCTGCTCCTGCAGTGCCTTCNAGGCCTGGTATACGGGAGGTGCTCAGAAGATGCTTGCTGGCATGACCGTGAATGCGAGCCTGCTGCCCCCTGGCCTCCCGGCTCCCACACCTGGCTATGATGCTGGTTGCCTAGGTTACCTGCTGAGCTGCTCCTGCAGTGCCTTCAGCTCCCCTGCCTGCTCCTTCAGCAGCTGCTCCTGGTGCTGGGCTTGCTCCTGGGTTTTCTGCAGCCCCTGTCTGAGGCTCTGAGGGTGGGGACAGGGAGAAAGGAAACGGAAGGTGAAGGAGGAGGGCAGGGAACCCAGCCCAGGAGTTGACCTGGCCAACACCCCCATGAGACCCCAGGTCATGTGAAATAGCCCTTGGACGGAGTGCAGGACTGGGGAGAGCCCTGGGAGCTGTGGCGCCTGGCTGTGCCCCTGGGTGAGCCTGGAGCCATGATTTCTTCTTTCACTAAAAAATCCAAGTCACTGACGGCAAGCATCTGGAAGGCTCTGCGTAGGGCGGATGCTAGAGGAAGGTTTGAAAACAATTTGGGTGACCTCAAGGAGAAGCAGCCACAGGAGCAACGAGGTGGGTGGGGCCTGCAACAGCAGAACTTAGATATTGGGAAGAAATCTGCCAATAAAGAGGGTTATGGAACTTGAGGACAAGCAACTGCCTTGAAGAACTTTTGGGAAGGGATTGCAAACTCAGATGCCTACAGGGGCTGGGCAGGTATCATGGATGAACAATGTGGGCCTGGTGTGAGGCAATAGCGAGAGGTGGGGATAGTGATAAACTGAAGAATGCATGTCCTTCATGTGATGAACCAAAGAACTT
>SJYX01011360.1:9271-23267 GCA_006410675.1 Oreotragus oreotragus
CTCCAGGGGATCTTCCAGACTGAGGAACTGAACCCAGGTCTCCCACATTGCAGGTCGACGCTTTACTGTCTAAGCCACTGTAACCTTAAAGCAACAGACCTTGCTTCTATCACCAGTCACATTCACAACTGGGTGTTATTTTTGCTTTGGCTCCGCCTCTTCATTCTTTCTGGAGTTATTTCTCCACTGATCTCCAGTAGCATATTGTGCACCTACCGACCTGGGGAGTTCATCTTTCAGTGTCTTATCTTTTTGCCTTTTCATACTGTCCATGAGGTTCTCAAGGCAAGAATACTGGTAAGAATACTTAGCTTTCAGCTAACATTTACTCTACTTGCAATTTAGAAAATCCTTTAACTATTTTTTTTTTTGTAAATGAAAAACAAAAGTGGAAATATAAGTTGATGATTTCCTATACTCTAAGTAAAAGAGTACCTTAAAAAAAATTATATTGGAGTATAGTTGATTTACAATGTTGTGTTAGCTTCTGGATATAGCAAAGTGATTCAGTTACACATGTATTTATTCTTTATAAAATTCGTTTCCCATTTAGGTTATTGTAGAATATTGAACAGAGTTCCTTGTGCTATACAGTAGGTCCTTGTTGGTTATCTATTTTAAACAAAACAGTGTTTGCATATCAATCTCAGAGTTTGACATTATTTATCTCTATTAGCAATTCTGATGCATTTTTTGAACTCTTAAATAAACCTCCTGCTCTAATCTCAGGAAGCTTTCTTGGTCATTGGTGAATATTTTCAAGGCACATTAAGATTGTCTATATTTGAAACAATTCCTGGGCATACAGTGTAGTTTTGGAGAAATATGATATTGGAGTATTAGACACTGACCGTTATTAACCAACAGTTAATGAGAATTTACTACATGTGAGGCATACCCTATGCTCAGTTTTCAAATGGGGTATTTGAGGCTTAACAATTTATTAAGGTTCTAAATGGTGAATTCAATTCTAACTACTGAGACTCCAAACACAGATTATTTTTACTGTATCACTTTCTCTTCTTATATAATTATAAGCCCATGCCTCCAAATTTTGGTGTTTTTTTTACCCATTTCTATATGTGTTTTAACACAAAATAGCTGGGAACCAAAACAATAGTGTCCAGTTATTATAATCTCATTATTTTACTTAAGTTGCACTCATTTCAAACTCTAGCAAAGTAATGCTCAAAATTTTCCAAGCTAGGCTTCAACATTACATGAACTGAGAACGTTTATCTGCTGGATCATAGAAAAAGCAAGAAAATTCCAGAAAAACACTTACTACTGCTTCATTGACTACACTAAAACGTTTGACTGTGTGGATCACAGCAAACTGTGGAAAATTCTTAAAGAGATAAGAATACCAGACCACCTTACCTACCTCCTGATAAATGTGTATGCAGGTCAAGAAGCAACAGTTAAAACTGGACATGGAACAATGGATTGGTTTAAATTAGGAAAAGAATATGACAAGGCTGTATATTGTCACCGTGTTTATTTAATTTATATGCAGAATACATCATGTGAAATGCCAGACTGGGTGAAGCACAAGCTGAAATCAAAATTGCAGGAAGAAATATCAGTAACCTCAGATATGCAGATGACACCACCCTTATGGCAGAAAGCTAAGAGGAAATAAAGAGCCTCTTGATGAAAGTGAAAGAGGAGAGTGAAAAAGCTGGCTTAAAAGTCAACATTCAAAAAACTAAGATTATGGCATCCGGTTCCATCACTTCATGGCAAATAGATGTGGAAACAATGGAAACAGTGAAAGACTTTATTTTGTGGCTTTCAAAATCACTGAAGATGGTGACTGCAGCCATGAAATTAAAATACTTGCTCCTTGGAGGAAAACCTATGACCAACCTAAGCAGAGATATCACTTTACTGACAAAGGTCTGTCTAGTCAAAGCTATGATTTTTTCAGTAGTAATGTATGAATGTGAGAGTTGGACTATAAAGAAAACTGAGCAGTGAAGAATTGATGCTTTTGAGCTGTGGTGTTAACGAAAACTCTTGAGAGTCCCTTGGACTGCAAGGAGCTCAAAAGAGTCAATCCTGAAGGAAATCAGTCCTGAATATTCATTGGAAGGACTGATGCTGAAGCTGAAGCTCCAATACTTTGGTCATCTTATGCGAGAGCTGACTCATTGGAAAGATGCTGGAAGAGACAGAAACCAGGAGGAGAAGGGGAAAACAGAGGATGAGATGGTTGGACAGCATCACTGATTCAATGCACATGAGTCTGAGCAAGCTCCAGGAGTTGGTGATGGACAGGGAAGTCTGGTGTTCTGCAGTCCATGTGTTCACAAAGAGTCAGAGATTACTGAGCAACTGAACTGAACTGAACCTAAATTTTGCTGCCACCCAATCTGAAGATTGTGTTTTTCATGAAAACAAGAAAATGATAGCTATCGTTTATGGTAAGTGCTTACACATTGGGACATTTTGCCCCAATCAGTCAATTAACAGCATTAATAGTTATATTTAGTGATAATCTCCTGTGATACACTCTGTATTAATCAACCACTAATCTCATAATAACCTTCCATGGTAAAGATTTTTCCTGCCATTTTATAGTTGAGGCAGCAGAAGTTATATATATATATATATATATATATATATATATTTAAAGTTATACATATATATATAAGTTATATCAGAAGTTATATATATATATATAGCTGTTTATATAACTTATATATATATGTTATATATATATATAAAACAGCTTTATATATATATATAAAACAGCTAGTTAAGTAAAAAAAGCCAGTATTCAAACACATATCCCTTTCACTTCAAAATTCCTGTTTTTTTCCCACTACATCATTCTGATGACACTACTAATCACCCAAAACACTGATAATTTCTTTCCCCTGAATGATCTGTCTCCAACTCTACTTTCCCCATTAATGACAACTTTGTTTATTAAATGACCATTCATTATAATTTTTTTTCACTTGTCAACTGTAATTAGTTTATGCCTTTTTCTACATCTTTTAAAACCACCATCTTTCCAGATAAAATGGAGCACCACTCTACCCTATACCATAACAGCTTACACCACACCACTATAAGTATCTATAATAATTGTAACCCCATAAGAAGATAAAACTGATGTATCTTTTCTGTACAATTGTACAATGACTAAGTAGGAATATCAGAATTCTGAGGCATGGAAAAGCAAATTAAAGGTATTGATCATCTAGATTTTTGCTGTCTGAAAAGCTATATGCAAATGTGTAGAATTAAGAGAAATGAGTTGTTTTATATACACAGTTGCACATTAAATAGAAAAGTAAGTATAGATGAAACAGTCTAAGTTTATTTAGACTGTTTACTTGGTATCAGAGGTAAGTTTTTGTGTAGACAGCATGTGTATATGCAACTATTTGGCTAACCACTCTCCTTTCATATTTTCCTCCTTATTTAGTTAAGAATGATTTAATTACAACTTCTTGTTTGGCAAATAGTTTTCCCAAACCATTTAGCACTATAGTACTGTTACTTAGGAAAGCACAGTACCAGGTATTCAATGGCTTTAAAGTATCAATACAAGATATTCTCTCTTCTTTCCCATCTGACTTTACCCCTTAAATGAAATCCAACCATATACCTATTAGAAGCCACAGTAGGTATGTGATTACCAATTTCTTTCTTTTTTTTTAAAGGACCAATTTCTTTACTTCCTAAGTTTTAGACTTGTCATAGGACAAGGAGATTAAAGAATAAAATGTGTATTTATTTCTTCTTCTTACAAAATGCCTTAATACATGCTCTTATCTCCATTATTACCACAAAACGGAAGCAGGTTTTAACATAATATAAAGATGAAGACACGCTATGGAATGCTGAAATGCTCCATGGTGCTTTAATGGTCTTTTAAAATCACACTCAACCATTTATAGTTAAATTTAACACTTGCTGTCATTAAGAAAAATGTGCAGCTCCTTCCTCCATGTGAGAATCACAGTAGCCAGTGAGTGGTTATTGATCTGAGATAGCTAAAGGGTAAAATGCAGGAAATGAAATTTGGTTTAGGCTCTTTTTATTGGGCTTTAAAATTTCCCAAAGCAGAGGTCACATCGTTGCAAAACAGAGGTCATATAATTTCCCTGATAGCATCAATCAAGTATAAAACAAATGACTTTTAGGTGATCTTGTTTGGCCAAATGCAGTGATGAACCTGATTGTCCCCTCTACATCTGGAAACAAAGCACCGTCTGAGGGCAGAGGTGATATTACTCATTCTCAGCTCCTTTCTGGTATTTCTCCCAAGCTCCCAAAGCATACTGACATTTATGTGAGAATTCCTGTCAGCCCAGGCACTTATCTATCTGCACATTATGTGACAATTGGCTTCTGGGGACTCAAGCTGTTCACATATGGAAGTGTGCAAACCCCCTTTTCCTTAGTCAGCCCTCGCTTTCTCAACATTATTGTAATCTCATCACTCTTGCTTGATATTTCATCACAAATAGCTACTCATGATCTAAATTTACTCAGTCCTCTAACTGAATCACTCATTCCTTCTTTTCACCTTATCACTAGGTTTCTGGCAAAAAAGTGGTAGTATAAGGTTAATACTCACTAAGGTATTACTCGAGCCTAATGCCTTACCCTTTTCAGTGATGCTTATAATTTTAAATAGGATTCTCAGATAAATATTTGAAGTCTAAATATTATGCCATGTTGCCAACTATGTTGAAGAAACATTTTCATTTGTTTACAAGGAGTAAGATTTATTGTGAATTAGTATACAGAGATAATAATTTATTTGTACAAGAAACATGGAATGGCAAATTCTTACTATTAACAAAATCATTCAAGCTAACAAGTTATTTAGATTAGAATCTTCTTTGGAAATCTTCTTCACTTAGAATTGGCCAGGGTTTACTGGAGCTAATAAATGAAGAATTATATACTGGTACTCAAGGTTGCATGAACACAGTGTTTACAAGGAGTAAGATTTATTGTGAATTAGTATACAGAGATAATAATTTATTTGTACAAGAAACATGGAATGGCAAATTCTTACTATTAACAAAATCATTCAAGCTAACAAGTTATTTAGATTAGAATCTTCTTTGGAAATCTTCTTCACTTAGAATTGGCCAGGGTTTACTGGAGCTAATAAATGAAGAATTATATACTGGTACTCAAGGTTGCATGAACACAGAAGTCTATAATTTACTATGTTGAAATGTCTAGCTATCATGAACAAAGAAGTATTACCACTTAGATATTTTCTTCTATTGGTTTCCCGGTTCAATCCATGACTATATATTCTTTTTTTTCCCACTTAATTTTCATAATCCTTCTAATTTCCCAAAGAACAAGCTGAGTCAGCTTTTACATGAAATGAAATTGTTCTAACAAGAATAAATAACTGTCATCTGTTGTGCAATGATATTATTATGAGAAAACTGTAACTTTCCATTACTGAAATGCCAAACTACATAGGCAAAATATTATTGGGTAAAATATTATTTGAGCAAAATATTATTTTCATTTTTTCTACAAAATGAGAATTATGTTCATCAACTGCTGATACTGCTAAGTTGCTTCAGTCACATCTGACTCTGTACGACCCCATAGACGGCAGCCCACCAGGCTCCCCCGTCCCTGGGATTCTCCAGGCAAGAACACTGGAGTGGGTTGCCATTTCCTTCTCCAATGCATGAAAGAGGAAAGTGAAAGTGAAGTCACTCAGTCGTGTCTGACTCTTAGCGACCCCATGGACTGCAGCCTACCAGGCTCCTTCGTCCATTGGATTTTCCAGGCAAGAGTACTGGAGTGGGGTGCCATTGCCTTCTCCGATGTTCATCAACACTGTGGTATTATTAATTCCAAGAGAATGGAAGATTCATAATTGAATTCTTGCAATGCACCATAACGCCAATGTAAGATCAAGATTTATGAAGTAAAAAAGAGAAGAAAGTCTAATAAATGAAGGCTTAAAGTTTTTCACAAAAATATTGCCTGTCTTTTTTATTCAATCATTCTAAGAATAATCTAAGCATAGCCAATTTTTACTGTGCAACCGATGACCTGAAGAATAACATGTAAAATATTTAGCTTTCTCCTATAGAATCAAAGTCAACAATCAATCAATGAATGTGGGACATTTTTTATTTTGTTCTTGCTTTTTGATTTTCTTTCTTAACCTTTGGGCAGTTTAAGATCCACAAAGTGTTTTAAAAACTATTAAAAAATATATCTGGCACTCATTTTGCAGGCAAGCTAGACCCAGGTAGTTATTGCAAATTATTTGCATGAGAAGATATTTTAAAATAGTGAATGCACATGACACATCTGATTAAGTAGCACCCAAGGAATAAATTCTCATGATCTAGATTATATTGGTATGTCAGAGGACAAATATATCAACTTAAAAGGGCAAACTTTTGTGAGCATAGTCTTATAACAATTTGATCTCTGGCTTTCCTAAAACTAAGGGTTAGATAAAACTAGGGGCATTTTGTTTGATACTAACAGAAAAAAAAGTTAAGTTTAAATGAGTTAATCTTTATAAAAAGTAATAGATTTTTAGTTTATATTAAATGATGTTAATTTTTTTCCAATTTGACTTTGAAGAAGTTATGGTAATAGAAAGCAGTCATGGTATTAGAAAGTGTTAGGGTTTATAGTACAGTGGTTATCAAACTTTAGCATGTTTCAGAATTATCAAGAGTGCTTGTTTGAACAAAGATTGCTTATTCTAACCTCAAATGTTTATAAGTCTGGGTTGGGGCCTGAGAATTTGTGTTTCTAACACAGTTCCAAGGTGATATCATGCCATCTTCCCAGGGGCCACATTTGAAGAACCACTAGAGTAACACAAGGAATGAACCAGAAGTAAAGAACTCTGGGTCCTAATATATCCCAGTCATTGAGCAGATGTGCTTCCTTAGGAAAGTTATTTACCCTCTCTACATATTTTCAGAAAACTAATGAACAACTATTGAATTTTAATATTTAAATCTTTTAGTTCAAAACTCTTAATATTCACTCATTAATTTGACAAATATTTAAATAACTTCAATGATATAAACAGTGAAACTAGGGGGATTTTGTAATATATAAAATAAATCCCTTTCCTCATGGTACTCACCCATTTGTGGGAGGACAAAAATGAACAATTTAAAAAATATGCAATATAATGTCAAATGATGATAACACTATTAGAGAAAAAATAGAGGCAAGTTGGGGGACTAAAGGGTGATATTGAGGGAGGTGAAGTGTTACATTTGAAAATCTAATTTGATCATAAAACAATCTTTTTGTTAGATAGACATTTCAATTTTCATGCTGTTGCTGAGGAAACTTCAGCTCAGAAAAGAAATCTTCCTAGTGTTACACAGCTAGCTGGTTAGTAGAATTAAGAACTGAATTAATATTTGACTCCAAATGTTACTCTCTTAACTAATATACCATCTCCTAAATAAAGCTTCTAGGCATAGTGATTGTCACTGAGGAATGATGCAATGAATGTAGTTATTAGTATCACTGCTTCCATAACTGAATTTATTTATCACATAGCAATTTTGGTTCAAAGATGGAGAAACAAGGTCTCAGAAAAATCAAATGATTTGCCTAAATTCATCATGTTAGCAAGCAATGAATCTGGCATAAGAATTCTAGCATGTTTGATGACAAAATGCATCCTTTTTCTACTATGATAATCTGCCTTTCAGGCTTTCCTGGTGGCTCACTATTAAAGAATCCACCTGCCAATGCAGATGACATGGATTCGACTCCTGGGTTAGGAAGATCCACTGGAGAAGAAAATGACAACCGACTCCAGTATTCTTGCCTGGGAAATCCCATAGACAGAGGAGCCTGATGGACTACAATCCATGGGGTCCCAAAGAGTCAGACATGAATTAGTGACTAAACAACAACAACCATCTGCCTTTTCTCCATAAAATGAGAACAACAGGATAATTGTACAGGAAAGTCCACCTAAGGCTTATGAGTAGGCTTTGAAAAAATTATAGAATGGTTTGTGTTTGTAAACTGTATGTTTATAGTAATTTTTTTGTTTTTGCACCAATTGTTAATATTTTAGATGTTGGGGAATCAAGAATATCAAAGAAGGAAACATTTATTATGTGGTTTCATTGGGATCACTAAAAGTTCACTTAAACCTTTTAGCCTAATTCAGTTATAAAGAATTTTTTGGAGAGATATAATTTTAATTGAGGTATTCCTTTGCTGAGTATCATGAGGGAAACATGCACTTGGGAGCATTTAAATACATTTTTTCCTAGTCATTCAGGCTGAAGTTCCAAATCAGAATGCTCCTTCTTCTTAAGATCAAGCTCAATGTTTTGCAGGAGTCAAGAAAACTGGTTTAGCAGCAGTGGTTAGCAGCAGTATTCAGCAGGGTGATATTTCAAAAGAATGGGTAGGCTTCCATTATAGATATGGGAAATTCAAACTACTCTGGCCATACTATTTATGGTTTTCAGCCAGCTTTTGGAAGTACTTATTGCCAATTTAAGGTGGAAGTTGAAAGACTTCCCTTTCAGTTTTGATCGGTTTGCCATTTTCATTATATAGAGGCATTAATTCCACTGAAGCATTAAGCTCTATTAAATCTTCTAGGAAATACTGTATTAAAACTAAATCCAAGGGTCATCTTTGCAATTGTCTTTCACTTGCAACATCCATAGTTTTGCTCTTGTTCAGTTGCTCAACCTTGTTGCTTCTTTAATGACCCCATAGACTGTAGGAATGTCAGGCTTCCTTGTCCTTTGCCATCTTCCAGAGCTTGCTCAAACCAAGCTCCACTGAGTCAGGGATGCCGTCCAACAATCTTGTCCTCTGTTGTCCCCTTCTCCTCCTGCCTTCAATCTTTCCCAGCATCAGGGTCTTGTCCAATGTATCGGCTCTTCATATCAGGTAGCCAAAGTATTGGAGCTTCAGCTTCAGCATCAGTCTTTCCAATCAATATTCAGGTTGGATTTCCTCTGACTGACTGGTTTGATCTCCTTGCAGTTCAAGGGACTCTCAAGAGCTTCCTTCAACATCACAGTATGAAGGCATCAATTCTTCGGCGCTCAGCCTTTTTTATTGTTCAACTCTCACATGCGTACATGGCTGCTGGAAAAAACATAGCTTTGATAAGACAGACTTTTGTCAGCAAAGTAATGTCACTGCTTTTTAATATGCTGTCTGTGTTTGTCATAGTTTTTCTTCCAAGGAGCAAGCATCTTTTAATTTCATGGCTGCAGTCACCATGTGCAGTGATCTTGGAGCCCAAGAAAATATAGTCTGTCACTGTTTCCCTTGTTTTATCATCTATTTGCCATGAAGTGATGGGATCAGATGCCATGATCATTGTTTTCTGAATGGTGAGTTTCGAGCCAGCTTTTTCATGCTCCTCTTTCACCTTAATCAAGAGGCTCTTTAGTTCTTCTTCACTTTCTGCCATAAGGGTTGTGTCATCTGTATATTTCAGTTTATTGATATTTCTCCCAGCAATCTTGATTCCAGCTTGTGCTTCATCCATTCTGGCATTTCACATGATGACACTGCATATAAATTAAATAAGCAAGGTGACAATATACAGCCTTGTCCTACTCATTTCCCAATTTCGAACCAATCTGTTGTTCCATGTCTGGTTCTAACTGTTACTTCTTGACCTACATACAGGTTTCACAGGAAGCAGATAAGGAGGTCTGGTGTTCCCCTTTCTTTAAAAATTTTCCACAGTTTGTTGTATTCTACACAAAAGCTTTAGCAGAGTCAATAAAACAGAAATAGATGTTTTTCTGGAACTCTCTTGTTTTTTTCTATGATCCAGTGGATATTGCCAATTTGATCATTTTTCTCTTCTTTTCTAAATCCAGATCATACATCTGAAAATTCTCGGTTCACATACTGATGAAGCCTTGCTTAAATGATTTTGAGCATTACTTTGCTAGCATGTGAAATAAATGCAACTGTGAAGTAGTTTGAACCTACTTTGGTATTGCCTTTCTTTGGGATTGGAATGAAAATTTACTTCTTCCAGTCCTGTGGCCACTGCTGAGTTTTCCAAACTTGCTGGCATATTGAGTACAGCACTTTAACAGCATCATATTCTACAATTTGAAATAGCTCAGCTGGAATTCCATCACCTCTACTAGTTTTGTTCATAGTGATGCTTCTTAAGGCTGACTTGACTTTGCACTCCAGGATTTCTGGCTCCAGGTGAGTGATCACACCATCATGGTTATCCAAGTCAATAAGGTATTTTTTGTATAGTTCTTCTGTGTATTCTTGCCACCTCTTCTTAATATCTTCTTCTTGTGCTAGTTCCATGCCATTTCTATCCTTTATTGTGCCCATTTTTGCATGAAATGTTACCTTTGTATTTCTAATTTTCTTAAAGAGATCTCTAGTCTTTCCCATTCTATTATTTTCCTCTATTTCTTTGCATTGTTCATTTAGGCTTTCTTATCTCTCCTTGCTATTCTATGGAAGTCTGCATTCAAATGGGTATATCTTTCCTTTTCTCCTTTGCCTTTCACTTCTTTCTTTTCTCACTTATTTGTAAGGGCTCAACAGACAACCATTTTGCCTTTTTGCATTTCCTATTTTCTTGGGGATGGTTTTGATCACTACCTCCTTTACAATGTTAGGAACCTCCGTCTGTAGTTCTTTGTGTACTCTGTCTATCAGAGCTAATTCCTTGGAGCTATTTGCCACTTCCACTGTATAATCATAAGGATTTGATTTAGGTCATACCTGAATGGACTAGTGTTTTTCCTTACTTTCTTCAGTTTAAGTCTGAATTTTTTAATAAGGAGTTCATGATCTGAGCAACAGTCAACTAACTCCCAGTCTTGTTTTTGATGACTGTATAGATCTTCTCTATCTTCAGCTACAAAGAATATAATCAATATGACTTCAGTATTAATTATCTGGTTATGTCTATTGTAGAGTTATCTCTTGTGTTGTTGGAAAGAGTATTTGTAATGACTAGTGTGTTCTCTTGGCAAAACTCTGTTAGCCTTTGTCCTGCTTCATTTTGTACTCTCCTCCTGCTTCATTTTGTACTCTAAAGCCAAACTTGCCTGTTACTTCAGGCAACTTTTGACTCCCTACTTTTGCATTCCAGTCTGCTATGATGAAAAGACATCGTTTTTTGGTGTTAGTTCTAGAAGGTCTTGTAGATTTTCATAGTACTGTTCAACTTCAACTTTGTCGGCATTAGTGGTTGGGGCATAGACTTGGATTACTGTGATATTGAATGTTTTGCCTTTCAAGCTCTATTAAATCTCCTAGGAAATACTGTATTCAAGCTAAATCTAAGGGTCATTCTTGCAATTGTCTTTCACTTGCAACATCCATAGTTAGAAAATAATAAAACTATGATATGCTTAGCTGTTTGAAGTACTTGAAATTTAAATTACTATTTTAATAGTCACTAGGAGTTATGTTCTTAATTTCCTCAACTGGAAAGCACAAAACAAAATACTATTGGGAATTAGTATTCTGATTGCAACTCAGGGTATCTAAGGGAAAATATAGTAATGTGATAGGTTTATAGTTAAAGCATAGGGTAATCAGAACATAAACTGAATTTCAAAACCATTGAATGATTTTCCAGTGGGTTTTATATGCTGTTCTTGGTTTTATGATAAAAATTTATTATTAGGTTGCTTACATAAAAGTAGGAGAGGGCTTCTTTTGACCAAAAATGAGAACTTTAAAGAAATTCTCTAATAAACCCACCCTCAAGAAAATTTTGTACTCCCACAGAAAGCAACATAAAGTTTGAATTTAAAAATAATACTTTTCCATTTTCTCATCTTGATATGATTTAAACTTTCATCAATAAAGAGCAAGGTATGCTATTTTAAATCAAAAGAAAACAGCAATATTAATTTTAAACAATGAAGTCTACGCATTGAAAAATAATTGAGCTTTTCATTTGAATCACTAAAATTTTCTGTCTCAACAATTCTGTTTTGAATCTTCCTGTGTTTCCAATTCAAATGTTGAATATTACCCAAAACAATGTAGTATTTTTGATTTTCAGAGATTTATTGAGCCAAACATTTGACAAAGATAGTGCCTATAAGTGCTGAGATGCAGGTGTGCATGGCTAGGTTTGGCACCCAGCAGTGATCTTTGATGCCAAACCCAAATCCATTGTACTTATTTTGCTGCAGGCATAACAGATATAAGTGGAATTTATTTTGTAAATCTTTCCAATTTTTCTGTATATTTAATTAGTGCTTCAACAACATTCTCCAGTTTTGAAACCAAACCAATTTAGAAAGTCAACACTGGTAAATATATAGGATTATAAAATATGAAAGAAATTGAAAGTAAAGTCGCTCAGTCGTGTCCGACTCTTTGCGACGACATGTACTGTAGCCTATCAGGCTCTTCCGTCCATGGGATTTTCCAGGCAAGAGTGCTGGAGTGGATTGCCATTTCCTGCTCCANTTGAAAGTAAAGTCGCTCAGTCGTGTCCGACTCTTTGCGACGACATGTACTGTAGCCTATCAGGCTCTTCCGTCCATGGGATTTTCCAGGCAAGAGTGCTGGAGTGGATTGCCATTTCCTGCTCCAGGGGATCTTCCCGACCCAGGAATAGAACCTGGGTCTCCCACATTGCAGGCAGATGCTTTACCATCTGAGCCACCTCATCACAATTCAGTGACCATGTATTCATTAATCATCTAGAACAAATTCAAGGTTGCAAGGTTTTAGAATTCTCATGTCTTTGTTATATAGCAAGTGGCCACATGCTGGACTTTAAACAATAAATGTGACCTGAAAAATTGCTCATCTGTGCCTTGACATCCGTAGTGGCTGAGACAGTAAAGCATCTGCCTACAATGCGGGAGATCTAGGTTTGATCCCTGGGTCGCAAAGATCTCCTGGAGAAGAAAATGGCAACCCACTCCAGTACTCTTGCCTGGAAAATTCCATGGATGGAGGAGCCTGGTAGGCTACAGTCTGTGGGGTCACAAAGAGTCAGACACGACTGAGCAACTTCACTTTCTTTCACTTTCTAGCATGTGTTCAGTTGTTCAGCTGTGTCTGACGCTTTGCAAACCCATGCACTATAGCCCACCAGGCTCCTGTGACCATGGGATTTTTCCAGGCAAGAATAATGGAGTGGGTTGCCATTTCTTCCTCCAGGGGCTCTTCCCAACCAAGAGGTCAAACACGCGTGTCATGCATCTGTTGTCCTGCAGGCAGATTCTTTACTGCTGAGCCATCGGCAAAGCCTGCAGGGGTTAGCATCAGTACAGTTCAGTTCAATCGCTCAGTCGTGTCTGACTCTTTGCGACCCCATGAATCACAGCACGCCAGGCCTCCCTGTTCATCATCAACTCCCAGAGTTCACCCAGATTCATGTCTATCGAGTCGGTGATGCCATCCAGCCATCTCATCCTCGGTTGTCCCCTTCTCCACCTGCCACCAATCCCTCCCACCATCAGAGTCTTTTCCAATGAGTCAACTCTTCGCATGAGGTGGCCAAAGTACTGGAGTTTCAGCTTTAGCATCATTCTGAGAGGGTAACAGGCAGGAAGGCCAGGGGTCTCCAAACAGAGGAAATAGCCTGAAAGTGTCAGACATTTTCTCTCTCTTAAGCGGCAGGAGAAAACAAACTAGCGATATTTTTTTCCTTCTCTATACAAATTTAAAAGGAGGTTTCTCTTAAGATTCTATGTTGCCATAATGATACCTGGTTTCACCTCAAGTTAACCAATGCCTTTTTCTTATGGAAATGTTTATCTTAAGCTATGCTAATGTACTATGCATTTACCCCAAACTCTGTCTTCAAGTCGGTTCCACATTTTGGGCTCAACCTACTTGATAAACCAGTATGTTACACTCCGATATTGTTCCTCTAATCTATGTAAATGAAACTATTTGTATGGTGATCTGCCCTTCTTCAAGATTCAAGTTAATCATTTTATGGCCCGAGATAAACCATTTGGAGCTAAGGTTATCCCAAAATACATCTTTTGGGTGC
>SJYX01011361.1:0-12249 GCA_006410675.1 Oreotragus oreotragus
AACATATTTGTTAGTTTTGTTTTCATTGCTTTATTCCCCACTTGGCACCTTGCTTTAGTTTTGTTTTCCGGTTTGTGCTTTAGTTAAATTTGTTCTTAACTGGTAAATATAATTTTTTCCTTTGTTCGCCAAGTCAATCAACTGTACTTTATTTTTGTTGGACTGTTTTGACTTTGCTCAGCAGTGTATATGTGTATATTCCATTATTTTAATTATTTTTTGCCTGATTTTGTAATTTCCATTTGTTTGGTTTCTGATTACTGGATATCTGTTTTAATCTCACTTAATGCCATAACCACCTGTAGAACCTTCCTTCCTGACCAGAGATCAAGCTCTGAGCCTTTGGAGGGGGAGCACTGATTCCAAGACCCTAGACTACCAGAGAACTAACCCTGCTGCTGCTGCTACCGAGTCACTTCAGTCGTGTCCAACTCTGTGTGACCCCAGGGATGGCAGCCCACCAGGCTCCCCCGTCCCTGGGATTCTCCAGGCTAGAACACTGGAGTGGGTTGCCATTTCCTTATCCAGTGCATGAAAGTGAAAAGTGAAAGTGAAGTCGCTCAGTCGTGTCCGACTCTTAGCGACCCCATGGACTGCAGCCCAGCAGGCTCCTCTGTCCATGGGATTTTCCAGGCAAGAGTACTGGAGTAGGGTGCCATTGCCTTTTCCCTAGGAGGCATCAAACAGTGAGAACTCACACAAAGGAAACCACTTGAATACAAGACCTGGCATCACCCAACCACCAGTAGCACCCTGTGCAGGATGCTTCATCTAAACAACAAAAGAAAAATACAAACCTAATCATCAGCAGACAGGATTACCACTTCACACAGCCTTGCCTATCAAAGAGGGAAAAAAAAAAACTCAGCACAAATCTCACCCTATATGAAGCTTACACAAACCTCTGGACCAACCTAAGGAGGGAAGAAACCAAAAAGAAGTAAGAATTCAACCTTGAAGCCTGGTAAAAGGAGACCTCAAACAGTAAGTTTAAAGAAAAAAAAATGAAACAGGATTACCACTTCACACAGCCTTGCCTATCAAAGAGGGAAAAAAAAAAACTCAGCACAAATCTCACCCTATATGAAGCTTACACAAACCTCTGGACCAACCTAAGGAGGGAAGAAACCAAAAAGAAGTAAGAATTCAACCTTGAAGCCTGGTAAAAGGAGACCTCAAACAGTAAGTTTAAAGAAAAAAAAATGAAAAGGCAGAGAAATAATACATAAATGAAGGAATAAACTAGAAACACAGAAGTCCAAATAAATGAAAGGAAACAGGCAAACTATCTGAAAAAGAACTCAGAATAATGACAGTCAAGATGATCAAAAACCTTGAAAACAAAAGGGAGAAAATGCAAGAAACAATTAACAAAGACCTAGAACAATTAAAGAATAAACATGCAAAGACAACACAATTACTGAAATTAAAAATACTCAATGGGGAAGGCAATGGCACCCCACCCCAGTACTCTTGCCTGGAAAATCCAATGGATGGAGTGGCCTGGTGGGCTGCAGTCCATGGGGTCGCTAACAGTCGGACAGACTGAGCGACTTCACTTTCACTTTTCTCTTTCATGCATTGGAGAAGGAAATGGCAACCCACTCCAGTGTTCTTGCCTGGAGAATCCCAGGGACGGGGGAGCCTGGTGGGCTGCCGTCTATAGGGTCACACAGAGTCAGATACGACTGAAGTGACTTAGCAGCAGCAGCAGCACAAGGAATCAATAGCAGAATATCTGAAGCAGAAGAACGAATCACTGAGCTGGAAGATAAAATGGTGGAAATAACTTCTGAAGAGCAGAATGAAAAAAAGTAAAGGAATGAAAAGAACTGAGGATAGTCTCAGAGACTTCTGGGACAATATCAAATGCACCAATATTTGAATTATAGAGGTCCTAGAAGAAGAAGAGAAAAAGAAAGGGTATGAGAAAAGTTTTGAAGAGATTACAGTTGAAAATTTCCCCAACATGGAAAAGGAAATAGTCAATCAAGTCCAAAAGGTATTAAAAGCAACAAGGGAAAAGCAACAAGTAACATACAAGGGAAACCCCATATGTCTAACAGCTGATCTTTCAACAGAAACTCTGCAGGCCAGAAGGGAATGGCAGGATATATTTAAAATACTGAAAGGGAAAAATCTACAACCAAGATTACTGTACCCAGCAAGGATCTCATTCAAAATTGATGGAGAAATAAAAAGCTTTTCAGACAAGCAGAAGTTAAGAGAATTCAGTACCACCAAACCAGATTTACAACAAATGTTAAAGGGACTTACATAGTCAAGAAATACAAGAGAAGAAAAAGATCTACAAAGTCAACCGCAAACAATTAAGAAAATGGCAATAGGAACATATATACCAATAATTACTTTAAATGTAAATGGATTAAATGCTCCAACCAAAAGACACAGACTGGCTGAGTGGATACAAAAACAAGACCCATATATACACTGTCTACAAGAAACCCACTTCAGACCTAAAGACACATACAGACTGAGAGTGAGAGGATGGAAAAATATATTCCGAGGAAGGCTTTCTTATCTCTCCTTGCTATTCTTTGGAACTCTGCATTCAAATGGCTATCTCTTTCCTTTTCTCCTTTGCCTTTAGTTTCTCTTCTTTTCTCTGCTATTTGTAAAGTCTTCTCAGACAATCGCTTTGCTTTATGCAGAGTACATCATGTGAAATGCCAGACTGGGCGAAGCACAAGCAAATGAAGATGAAGCATATGCAGGCAAGCAGATGAATCACATGTGGATGAAGTACAATCATATGCAGAGTACATCATGTGGAATGCCAAACTGGATGAAGCACAAGCTGAAATCAAGATTCCTAGAAATATCAATAACCTCAGATATGCAGATGATACCACCCTGCGGCAGAAAGCAAAGAGGAGCTAAAGAGCCTCTTTATGAAGGTAAAAGAGGAGAGTGAAAAAGCTGGCTTAAAACTCAACACTCAAAAACGAAGATCATGGCATCCAGTCCCATCACTTCACGGCAAATAGATGGGGAAGCAATGGAAATAGTGATACACTTTATCTTCTTGGGCTCCAAAATCACTGCAGATGGTGACTGCAGCCATGAAATTAAAAGACGCTTGCTCCTTGGAAGAAAAGCTATAACCAACCTAGACAACATATTAAAAAGCAGAGATATTACTTTGCTGACAAAGGTCCATCTAGTCAAAGCTATAGTTTTTCAAGCAGTCATGTCTGGAAGTGAGAGCTGGACCATAAAGAAGGCTGAACGCTGAAGGACTGATGTTTTTGACTGTGGTGTTGGAGAAGACTCTTGAGAGTCCTTCGGACTGCAAGGAGATGAAACCAGTCAATCCTAAAGGATATCAATCCTGAATATTCATTGAAGGCTGACTGATGCTGATGCTGAAGTTCCAACACTTTGGCCACGTTTTGCGAAAAGCTGACTCACTGGAAAAGACCCTGATGCTGGGAAAGGTTGAAGGCAGGAGGAGAAGGGGACAACAGAGGACAAGATGGTTGGGTGGCATCACCGACTCAATGGACATGAGTTTGAGCAAGCTCCGGGAGATAGTGAAAGACAGGGAAGCCTGGCGTGCTGCAGTCCATGGGGTCGCAAAGAGTCAGAGATGACTGAGTCACTGAACNAGGAGAAGGGGACAACAGAGGACAAGATGGTTGGGTGGCATCACCGACTCAATGGACATGAGTTTGAGCAAGCTCTGGGAGATAGTGAAAGACAGGGAAGCCTGGCGTGCTGCAGTCCATGGGGTCGCAAAGAGTCAGAGATGACTGAGTCACTGAACAACAACAAAAGTCCTTATGAAAAACATAATAAAACATGAGATAAACATAAGACATATATTCAGAAACTAACAGCTAGGAACATTTTTATTTTTCCAGGCTATATTGTACAGCTGAGTTCACACATAATTTTGTGTTCAGCTTTCTTTATTGAATATTATATTCTAAACTCTTCCTGACATCAACAAAAACTATTTAGAAACATTATTTTTTAATGGGTTAAATAACATTCTTATTTATGGAAGTAACATTATTTAACTAAACTGCTACTGTTGGCACACAGATTTAAAAAAAAATAATAATGCAGCTATATATTACTTACAAATCATATATTAATGAAAATGGGCTAAAGAAATGCCCCCCTGCTTAAGCAAGGGAACTTTATATTCCTGTTAATGCTAAACTTTCTTCAAATTTGAGACTACCACAGACCGTATGTTACACGTGAAGGCAGAAGTAGTCCACAAAATTCTAGAGATTTTTAAAAAGGCATTCTCTTCATCAAACTTTCACTGATCGTCCTTCTAACCAGGCTTCACTGGGCACTAGGAACAAGCGATGAATGAATTATATCATCCTCAAAAAGCTCATGAACTAGTCAGCAGAAAAAAGAGCTGCCTGTCTTAGGTTATATTCCCAACTTGTGGTGGTTTTCAAATATGCCCATAAATTCTTGATAGTCCTTCTTTCAAGAGGTAGAATTTTAGTTCTCTCCAATTAGTGCAGGCTAAACTTACTGACTCACTTCAAATAAGCAGAATGGGATAGGAATAAAAAGCATGTGACTTTCAAGAGTAGGTTATAAAAGACACTGTGGATTCCATCTTGCTCCTTCTTTTGGATCACTCACTCTGGAGGAAGCCAAATGCCATGTCACAAGGACATATACAAGTAGCCCATGAAGAGATCCATGTCACAAAGAACCAAGATCTCTTGATAACAGCTGGCAAAGAATGGAAACCTTCATAGCCAAGTGAGTGAGCCAGTTTAGGACTGAAGATTCTAGTTCCAGTCAAGCCTTCAAAAGACTATAGACCCGTACCCTGGCTAGTGTCTTGACTGCAGCCTAATTGAGAGACCCTGAGGCACACAGCTCGCCACTCCCAAATTCTTGATCCAAAGAAACTATGTGAAATGATAGGTTTGTTGGGATAATTTGTTATTTAGCAATAGGTAACTCCTAGGAGGCACAGAATAAAGAATCTGTCTGCCAATACAGGAGACACAAGAGATGTGAGTTCAATCCCTGGGTCGGGAAGATCCCTTAGCTTAGGAAACGGCAACCCACTCCAATATTCTTGTCTCGAAAAATCGCATGGACAGGGAAGCCTGGTAGACTACAGTCCATGAGGCTATAAAAAGTCGGACATGATGAGCATGCACACAACACAATGCAACTTAAACACTACTCAATATCAACTGTAATTAAGGCATGAGGAGAAAAGACAGATGGAAAGGAATTGATTACTAGTCCCTTCTTGTGTGCCAGGCACATGCTGATACCTTTACCTACATTACCCTATTGAATCTTCACAAAGACCTATGAAGAAAGTTATTGTTTTTTCTCCATTTTACAGGTGATATAACTGATACACAGAGTTAACGTGACTATAGAGTTAACATTCCCTAAGGTCTGCAACCCCACGTCCAAGGAGTGGTGGCTGCACGGGAGCAAGAGGGCCGAGAGGAGCTACTCCGTGTTCAAGGTCAGGAGGGGCGGCGGTGAGGAGATACCCCTTGACCAAGGTAAGGAGCAGTGGCTGCACTTTGCTGGAGCAGTCGTGAAGAGATACCCCACGTCCAGGATAAGAGAAACCCAAGTAAGACAGTAGGTGTTGCGAGAGGCATCAGAGGGCAGACACACAAACCATAATCACAGAAAACTAGCCAATCTAATCACACAGACCACAGCCTTGTCTAACTCAATGAAACTAAGCCATGCCCTGTGGGGCCACCCAAGACGGGCAGGTCATGGTGGAGAGGTCTGACAGAATGTGGTCCACTGCAGAAGGGAATGGCAAACCACTTCAGTGTTCTTGCCTTGAGAACCCCATGAACAGTATGAAAAGGCAAAATGATAGGATACTGAAAGAGGAACTCCCAAGGTCAATAGGTGCCCAATATGCTACTGGAGATCAGTGGAGAAATGGGATGGAGCCAAAGCAAANAACTCCGGGAGTTGGTGATGGACAGGGAGGCCTGGTGTGCTGCAATTCATGGGGTTGCAAGGAGTCGGAAAGGACTGAGTGACTAAACTTAACTGAAGGTCTGCCTAAGGGACTCCCCAGGTGGCTCAGTGATAATATAATCTGCCTGCCAATGCAGGAGATGTCAGTTTGATCCCTAGGTCAGGAAGATCCCTTGGAGAAGGAAATGGCAACCTGCTCCAAAATTCTTGCTTGGGAAATCCCACGGACAGAGGAGCCTGGCGGGCTACAGTCCATGGGGTCACAAAGCAACCCACTCCAGTATTCTTGCTTGGAGAATCCCAGGGACAGAGGAGCCGGGTGGGCTGCTGCCCATGGGGTCGCACAGAGTTGGACATGACTGAAGCGACTTAGCATCCTTCCCCAATGCCCGTGAAGACCCATCTGTAAAGAGACCTCAGTATGAGCCTCACATCGTGGCCTCACCACTACCATCGATGATGAGGACCAAAGAAAGCAGGCCCCTCCTTACCTTTCCCAGTCACATAATAGGCCCCCAGTTTGTAGCAGCTATCACTGTGTTTGTTCTCTTCACAGTTGAACTTCAACACCTTGGCAGCCTCATCAAAATTCTTCTGGATCCCTTCCAAATAGTCCACCAGCCGATAGCAACCTGTGAGGAAAGGGTAAAAGCTGTCGTTCAAGTCTGGGGGAGTGGGGAGGGTCCAGGTGTGGTAGGCTGGATGTGCCTTTTATTTAGGACAAGCCTCTGTCCTCCTGAGGTGTGGCAAGGTGACTTCACCACAAAAAGTGCATGTTCAGCCACTCCTACAAATGGCACCGTCTGCCCTCAGCCTGGGACTGAGCAATGTATAAACTGGGAAGACCTTGGCCCCTACACTAGCTCTACTACTCACCGGCCCTTCTATTCCCTGTCAGCAAGGCCCAGAGATCCACTGGCTTCAATGATGAAAGTTTGCTAGCTGTGGAACTTCTCAGGAAGTTCAGCATTTAAGCAGTGAGAACCAAAAGGATCAATAGGCCAGTCTTCATGGCAGCAAGAAGCAGTTCTTTGATGACTATACCTTAACCCTTGGCCAGGCTGGGTATATGAGGAAAGAGTTGAAATTGCAGCTACCAAAGGAGTTAGAAATAAGACTCCCTCTCCTTGGTAGTCTCCATTTCCAGCAAGCCTCTCCTTAACACCTCTCCCCTCTGTACCTTTTCTTCATCCACAATAACACCCATCTCTTGTTAACTTTCATTCAATGAATATTTGAGCATCCATCTGCAACAATATACGAGATACTGCTTTAGTTGCTGGGAATATAGTCACCTGTACTCCTAAAAGCTATAGTCTAGAGAAGGAAACACAATAAATAAATAGCTTAACAACAAGCATTCAAACCTTAATAAACACCATCAGTGAAATAAAACAGGATGATATGACAGTTTGTTGGGCATTTTGGGGGAAATGGTTAACACAGACCGGGTAATCAAGTAGGGCCCCATTGAGGACTTCAATGTGTGAGCTGGGATGTGAATAACAAGAATGATCTAGCTATTTAAAGACAATGAAATGGGAAGGAGACAGAAAGACTCAGGCACAAGGAACAATACATAAAAAGACTTTAAAAAGTTAATAAGCTTGACACAAATAAGGTATAATGTAGCTGGATCCAGGAGGGGCAGGAAAAGAGGAAAAGGCAGGTACCAATCAGAGGGCTTTACATTAGATAGGAAGAAACTGGGATTTTATTCCACGTCAATGGCAAACCACTGCAAGGATTTATGAAGGGAAGTAATATGACTCAACTCGCATTTTTAAAAGGTCACTCTAATAAATATGTTTGCATGTATCTGGATGAATATGGAGGAAGTCATGTGTGAGGGGACCCACTCCAACACTGATAATGACAAAAATGTGTTATTTCTGTCAGCTGAAAATCTAGTAAATAACGTAACGAAATGAAAATTTAAGTATCAGTTTATGAGTAGAGAATACATTTAAGGGAGTTAGGGTGCAAATGAAGAGTCAATTTAGAAAGTTACTTCAGTAATCTGGCTGAGAAATGATGATTTTGAAGAGTACTACAGAACCAGCTATAGAAACTGCCTCCACTCAGACTCTTTTCAAGAGCAGCATCCTGCACTTCTTATATGCCCACCCACTCTTCCTTCACTGCTTAGTGTATCTCCAGGATACAAAAACACATGTATGGCTCTCCACTGCCTACACAATAAAGGCTTTCAAATGCCTTTCCCCCAGCATTCAGTCTGACACACTGTGGCCCAAGGTCCGACCCTCCTCAATCTTATTTCTAACTACATTCTGACTTCAATTTTCTCAAAGAGCAGTTTCTTCACTCCCTCTGCTCCATTTAATCAGCATTACTAGCCTATTCTTCCTGACCTCTTCCAGGAGTCTTCCCCAACCATTCTGCACCTCATGGATTCTCTTAAGCCATCCTACTTCAGAGCAACTCTGTGTATTTGGTCAGCTTGGAGCAAGGCTGCATGCAAGCTATTAGAAGGCAGAGCCAATATCTTTTTTTTTTTTCTCTTTAAAAGTATGGGTACTTCTCTGGTGGTCCAGTGGCTAAGACTCCGAGCTCCCAATGCAGGGGGGCCCAGGCTGGATCCTTGGTCAGGGAACTAGATTCCAGATGTGACAATTAAGAGTTTGCATGCCACAAGTAAGACCAGGTGTAGCCATATAAATAAAAGGAGGAAAAAAGCACTAAGAAGTAAATCACCCAAAGGTACTGGCTGCTCTGGATGGCCCCTCTGGACATCACCACTCACAACTGAAGTCAGCTCAATGTTCCCAGAACACACGGGGCACATTCATGCCTCAGGGCCTTTTCACTAGCCCTTACCTCTGCTTGGCATGTACCTCTGCCTGGCATGCACCTCCCTTACTTTTTTCAACACTTTGTTCAAATGCTACCTTTTCAATGATTCACCCTGACCATTCAATTTAAAGTTGCCCTCCTGAACGGCTGAGATCTCTCAGTCAGTTCTTTTTCCGATTGCACTTACTACCTTCTAACACACTACTTCATTTATTAGGTTTATTTTCCAATAACCCCCACGAGAACGTAAGCTCCACGAGGACAGGGCATTTTATCAGTTCACTGATGTAGCCGTAGTCTCTCTGCTCCAAATGCCCTTGCGCTTCTCTTCCTTCCGGGCTCGGTGCGGCCAGAGCATGCTCCCGCTGCGTGCCCCGCAAGTCCTCGCGGAACCCAACCCGCCCCTTCCCAACACACACACACACACACACACACACACACGGCAGTCAGCGACCCACAGACACCCGCGTCCCCTTCCAGATCCCCTCAGAGGTCGCTCGCGTGACCCGTCAGTCCCCGTCCCACGTGTCCTTAAGGCCCTGCAGGCGGCGCTCACCGTCCGGGTCCTTCTCGCGGTAGCACTGGTAGTTGCACTCCACTTCCATGTTTTCCAGAAAGGACTTCACCTGTTCCTCGTCCTGAAAGTCCACCAAGCCGGCCATGGCTCTCGCCAGCCCAGTTAAAACCACCCCGCCGCTCCAGCCCTGCCCGCGCCGCACGTCCTCCGGCCCCCACGGTCACGTGAGCCGGCGAAGGGGCGGGGCCTTGGAGGGGCGTGCCGCCAAGGTCCGCGTTCAGCCCTGCGCTGGGGAGGCGGGGCGTCCTGAGCTGTGGGCAGTCGTTTGTCCTCACGGTGTTAGTCTTTGGCGGTCCCAAGTTTTCCTCTGGTCAGTCCCCACGTAAAGCCGGTAGCAGTCTTTCTGCAGCACCTTATATTTGTGCCAGCCCTGTGGTGTTAATGTTTCTCTACCTGCGGTCATTTATCACATTCGTTAATTCGGTATCCCTAAGCGTGCGTCACCAAGTGCTTGGTTGTAATTAACAACAGCTGAGGGAGTATGGTTACTGCCTTTAAAGAACTTGCCGGTTAGTAGGAAGACCTTTGTATTTTGAGCACCTACTATGTTCCAGGTGTGGCTGGACAAACTAGTATTCATAAGTCAATACAAGCACGATGAAAGGACTGATAACATCTCTACTTTCCTCCCAGACCTACCCACTGCCTCCAACATGAATGACCGAATGACCTAAGGAATGGATGGCTATGGAAGGTGATAACTAGAACACTGTAGCTCTACTGGTTGTAGTAATAAGACTGTTATAATAAGGCTGTTGTAGTAGTTATAATAAGACTGTTAATGCTTAAACAGTGCTGAACTTTGTTCCAGATTCTATTCTAAGAGCTTGATAAATAATTCTCTTTTAATTCTCATGGCACTCACTGTGACCTTGTGGTCACATTATTATCCTCATTTCGCCAGTTAAGAAGTGGAGGCATAGACAGGTTAAGCAACTTGTCCAAGGTCACACAGGAAGTGAGCGCTGCTGTGCCATAGATTTTTAAAAAAAATAAAAGAATGAGATACAAGAGGGACATATCAAAGATATGAGAACGAGGAGAGGAACTTCAGCTGGTTTTTTATTTTTCTCCTGCTCAGAATTATTGGTTTCATAAAGCCTAGACTGAAAGCTGTCCAAACATAGTTACTATTCATCTTTGAATCCTAGCCAGTCCCTGTCTAGAGCCTTCAGTGGAGCTTGATCTGAGGTTTCCCATCACCTATAGCTATTAATCTATCCTTAAAGTCGGTTAAAGCGTCTGCCCGCAATGCGGGAGACCTGGGTTCGATCCCTGGGTCAGGAAGATCCCCTGGAGAAGGAAATGGCAACCCACTCCACTATTCTTGCCTGGAGAATCCCATGGACGGAGGAGCCTGGTGGGCTACAGTCCATGGGGTCGCAAAGAGTCGGAAACAACTGAGCGACTTAATTTCAAAGTCATCAGAGAGTGGACTACTTCCCACTGCTTCCAAGAGCAGCTTACTGCACATGGGAAATGTCTTTGAAATCCAGTTTTGTTTTAAAAATTCATAGAAGTTTTTTTTTTTTTAATTTGGCCACACCAGGCAGAGTGTGGACTCTTAGTTTCCCAACCAGAGATCAAACTTGTGCCGCATGCACTGGGAGTGCAGTCTTAACTGTTGGACTACCAAGGAAGTCCCAATATGATTTTCCATTCAATTCCATAATACATCATTCATAGCATAGCATATTCCAGTTGCTGCGCCACATTTACTAGTGGTTTCTCAAACCCCTGATTACCTTCAAAGATCTCTCAGTATAGACATGTACTGACTTTTGACTATGAGTTCACCTTCCTTCACCTGTCCTCCAAGGTCCTGTCTGCATAATCTGACTATAGCCTCACCTCCTGCCTCCCTTCCCCTATACCACACCCAGCTTTCTGTTCTCTGAATCCATCCCAGGTTTGTGTCCCTGTTTACTATTGCTCCTGATGCTTTGACTACCCTTCTCAAATCAGAGAACTTCTCTGTAAAGTCTGTGATGCAACAACCATATATTCCCAAAGTAGATTTAGAGGCTCCCACTTCAGTTTTCCATCCTACTTTGTTTATTCTGATATAATGTAATAGGAGATGACTGGTGTTGAGGGGCAGACAGATCTCAGTCAGAATCTATATCCTATGTATACAAAATTGTGTCCTTGAGCTGGTTATGTTTGTGAGCCTGATTCCTCCTCTCTAAATGCAGAGCCCCTGTATGGCTGTCAGTAGGACTAAAATTTCATGTATGCAATATGCTTAGCACAGTGCTTACCTCAGAATCGTTCCTGTTCTAGAAATGTTTGTTAAGTCCAAAATGACATGAAAGTCTGTGTCCCCCCACGTAATGTGAGCTCTATGTCCTTTGGGCTAGTTACAGGACCAAAAATAGAGCAGAGCTTGGTGAGGGTGATGTAGATAACCAAAGTCAGGGACTGGGTCACAAGTATGTCATGTGCTGTGCTGTGCTTAGTTGCTCAGTCATGTCCGCCTCTTTGCGACCCAATGGCCATAGCCCTCCAGGCTCTTCTGTCCATGGGATTCTCCAGGCAAGAATACTAGAGTGGTTTGCCATACCCTCCTCCAGGAGAGCTTCCCAACCCAGGGACTGAACCCAGGTCTCCCACATTGCAGGTGGATTCTTTCATGTCTGAGCCACCAGGGAAGCCCAAACATGTAATACTTTTCCGTTAATCTTATTTGCAGAGTTGAACTGCATTGAAATGAGACAACCTGAGCAGCAGAGGGCGATAGACATTTGGGTAAAAGATGGAAGAGAGGCTGGGCCAAGTACGAAGTCTTATTTTTAAGACTTTAAGGTCATCAAAAGAGCAACCAGCTTCCTTTTTTCAGTCCTGTCCTTATGTATGTAGTT
The DNA here is from genome assembly GCA_006410675.1 of Oreotragus oreotragus. Taxonomy (NCBI): domain Eukaryota; kingdom Metazoa; phylum Chordata; class Mammalia; order Artiodactyla; family Bovidae; genus Oreotragus; species Oreotragus oreotragus. The sequence goes on from SJYX01011361.1 coordinate 12,226, forward strand.
TTATTCCCCTCTAGTCTTATAAAT
>SJYX01011361.1:17065-37002 GCA_006410675.1 Oreotragus oreotragus
AATTTGGCCACACCAGGCAGAGTGTGGACTCTTAGTTTCCCAACCAGAGATCAAACTTGTGCCGCATGCACTGGGAGTGCAGTCTTAACTGTTGGACTACCAAGGAAGTCCCAATATGATTTTCCATTCAATTCCATAATACATCATTCATAGCATAGCATATTCCAGTTGCTGCGCCACATTTACTAGTGGTTTCTCAAACCCCTGATTACCTTCAAAGATCTCTCAGTATAGACATGTACTGACTTTTGACTATGAGTTCACCTTCCTTCACCTGTCCTCCAAGGTCCTGTCTGCATAATCTGACTATAGCCTCGCCTCCTGCCTCCCTTCCCCTATACCACACCCAGCTTTCTGTTCTCTGAATCCATCCCAGGTTTGTGTCCCAGTTTACTATTGCTCCTGATGCTTTGACTACCCTTCTCAAATCAGAGAACTTCTCTGTAAAGTCTGTGATGCAACAACCATATATTCCCAAAGTAGATTTAGAGGCTCCCACTTCAGTTTTCCATCCTACTTTGTTTATTCTGATATAATGTAATAGGAGATGACTGGTGTTGAGGGGCAGACAGATCTCAGTCAGAATCTATATCCTATGTATACAAAATTGTGTCCTTGAGCTGGTTATGTTTGTGAGCCTGATTCCTCCTCTCTAAATGCAGAGCCCCTGTATGGCTGTCAGTAGGACTAAAATTTCATGTATGCAATATGCTTAGCACAGTGCTTACCTCAGAATCGTTCCTGTTCTAGAAATGTTTGTTAAGTCCAAAATGACATGAAAGTCTGTGTCCCCCCACGTAATGTGAGCTCTATGTCCTTTGGGCTAGTTACAGGACCAAAAATAGAGCAGAGCTTGGTGAGGGTGATGTAGATAACCAAAGTCAGGGACTGGGTCACAAGTATGTCATGTGCTGTGCTGTGCTTAGTTGCTCAGTCATGTCCGCCTCTTTGCGACCCAATGGCCATAGCCCTCCAGGCTCTTCTGTCCATGGGATTCTCCAGGCAAGAATACTAGAGTGGTTTGCCATGCCCTCCTCCAGGAGAGCTTCCCAACCCAGGGACTGAACCCAGGTCTCCCACATTGCAGGTGGATTCTTTCATGTCTGAGCCACCAGGGAAGCCCAAACATGTAATACTTTTCCGTTAATCTTATTTGCAGAGTTGAACTGCATTGAAATGAGACAACCTGAGCAGCAGAGGGCGATAGACATTTGGGTAAAAGATGGAAGAGAGGCTGGGCCAAGTACGAAGTCTTATTTTTAAGACTTTAAGGTCATCAAAAGAGCAACCAGCTTCCTTTTTTCAGTCCTGTCCTTATGTATGTAGTTTTATTCCCCTCTAGTCTTATAAATATTTGCATTACTTTGAAAAATTATTTATTTTAATTATTCAAGTGATTCATGAATATGTGCTTACTGCAAGTTAATCTCATGTTTTCCACCTAAAAACTCTTTTTGATAAGCATAATATAGCTTGTAGGTGGTTGCAGTGAAAGTAAGTTGCTGAGAAGTTAAGTGATTTACCTTAAGACGCACTGAGAGGACCAGGAGAAACCAGGCCTCTTTGAATCCTAGAAACCATCTTAGACCCTGTAGGAAAGAATTCAAGAACATTATAGTGCTCACTTCCTGACTCTAAATTTAAATTTAACTAATAATGTTAATTTTGAGTTTAGTTCTTTAGAGATGTTATCTCTAAAGTACTAATTATCATTTATTCTTTTATTATATTATTTTTATTATAATTAACATTTATTGCATGCTTATAATATCCCTGATGGCTCAGACAGTAAAGAATCTGCCTGCAGTGTGGGAGACCCAGGTTTGATTCCTGTGTCAGGAAGATCCCCTGGAGAAGGAAACAGCAACCCACTCCAGAATTCTTGCCTGGAGAATCCCATGGACAGAGGAGCTTGGCGGGCTACAGTCCATGGGGTCCCAGAGTTGGACACAATATGTTAGGCACTTCACACATCCTATCTTATTTTTTTAATGTTCACAGATTCCTTTTTTTAAAGTTAATTTTTATTGGAGTATAGTTGCTTTACAATGTTGTGTTAATTTCTACTGCATAGCAAAGTGAATCAGCTATGCATATACATCTATCCCCTCTTTTTTGGGTTTCCTTCCCATTTAGATCACCACAGAACACTGAGTTCCCTGTGCTCTACGATAGGTTCTCATTAAGCACCGAAGAATTGATGCTTTTGAACTGTGGTGTTGGAGAAGACTCTTGAGAGTCCCTTGGACTGCAAGGAGATCCAACCAGTCCATTCTGAAGGAGATCAGTCCTGGGTGCTCATTGGAAGGACTGATGCTAAAGCTGAAACTCCAATTCTTTGGCCACCTGATGCGAAGAGTTGACTCATTGGAAAAGACTCTGATGCTGGGAGGGATTGAGGGCAGGAGGAAAAGGGGACGACAGAGGATGAGATGGCTGGATGGCATCACCGACTCAATGGACATGAGTTGATGAACTCTAGGAGTTGGTGATGGACAGGGAGGCCTGACGTGCTGCAATTCATGGGGGCGCAGAGTCAGACACGACTGAGCGACTGAACTGAACTGATCTATTTTATATAGTAGCAATAGTGTATATATATCAATCCCAATTTCCCAAATTTCCCACCACCACCCTCCTTTTCCCCTTGATATCCATACGTTTGTTCTCTACATCAGTGTCTCTACTTTTGCTTTACAAATAAGATCACCTATATCATTTTTCTAGAATCCACATATTTGTGTTAATATATGGTATTTGCTTTTCTTTTTCTGACTTATTTCACTCTGTATGATAGTCTCTAGGTCCATCCACGTCTCTGCTAATAATCCAATTTCTTTCCTTTTTATAGCTGAGTATCTAATTTATTCTTTACACAATTACACTTCATTTGTTCAACAAACATTCCCTGGATGTTTAATAATAACTAGGGCCTAAGGAGTGCAGAATTGAAGAAAGCAAGATTTCAACAAGAGCATTCAACTTTTAGAAGACGAAAAGCACTTGTTAGTAATTATATGGTGAAATGCTCCTCCTAAAGATTAAAGGAAGGCAAAGTTAAAGCAGTGGGTTTTTTAAATCTTTAGATCAACAGAAATTGGCATCCTATATTTGTGAGGGTGCTGAGAAACCAGCATTCCCATACACTGCTGTTGGAAATAATAGATTGATACCTCCTCCTTAGAGATCAATTTAGTAGTATCTATTAACATTTAAAGTGTGCTTTGATATTTTTGGACGGTGGGAGAAAATATTTGCAAACTGTCTAACAGCTGAGTGACTAAGCACACAGCACATCCCACAATAGACTTGTATCCAGAATATATAAAGAGCACTCACAGTGCAATAATAAAAAGATGATCATTAAGAAATGGGCAATAGAAACTTCCATGGTAGTCCAGTGGCTTAGAGTCCAGTTTCCCAATGCAGGGGGCCTAGTTTTAATCCCTATTCAGGAACTATCAATAGATCCCACATGCTGAAACTAAGCATTCCCATGCCAAATCTGGAAGATACCACATGCCGCAACTAAGACCCAGGGCAGACAAATAAATAAATACATTATTTGAAAGAAAGAAAATAGGCAACATATTTGAGTACACGTTTCACCAAAGACATTGGATGGGTAATGAGCACACAAAAAAACACCCAGCACAGGGAAATGCAAATAAAAATCTACAATGATGTAATGCTATAAAATTACTAGAATGGCTATAATCAACAAGAGAAATATACCAAGTGTTTATGAGGCTATGATAAAAGATTAGAACTCATATACATTTCTGGTCAGAATGTAAAATGCTGCAGTCACTTTGTATTTTTGTTTATTTGAACCTTATCTTGTACTAAGGACACTTAAAATGAGATCTACCCTCTTAGCAAATTTTGTATGCACATACATTATCATTGACTATAGGTACAATGTACAGTGTTATACAGAATATTTCCAAGAGCTTGTTAATCTTGCTTAAGTCAAACTTTGTCCCCTTAGTTAGTAGCTCCCAGTTTCCCCTTCTTCCTAGCCCCTGGCAACCGTCATTCTTCTGTTCGAGTCTATGAATTTGACAATTTCAGATATGTCATGTAAGTGGAAATATGCAGTATTTGTCTTCCTATAACTAGTTCATTTCACTTAGCATAATGTCCTGAAGTGTCATCCATGTCGTAGCATACTGCGGAATTTCCTTCTTTATTAAGGCTGAGTAGTGTCCCATGTATATTCATTTGTTGTTCCTGTTGTTTGGTCACTAAGCTGTGTCCTACTCTTTGCAACCCATGGACTGCAGCCTGTCAGGCTCCTCTGTCCACGGGGTTTCCCAGGCAGGGATATTGGAGTGGGTTGCCAATCCCTTCTCCAGGGGATTACATATATATATATATCCACTCACCTGTCAATGACATTTAATTGTTTCCACATCTTAGTCTTGTTGTTTGGTCACTAAGCTGTGTCCTACTCTTTGCAACCCATGGACTGCAGCCTGTCAGGCTCCTCTGTCCACGGGGTTTCCCAGGCAGGGATATTGGAGTGGGTTGCCAATCCCTTCTCCAGGGGATTACATATATATATATATCCACTCACCTGTCAATGACATTTAATTGTTTCCACATCTTAGTCACTTACTGTTATGGAACCAAACTGAAAGGAATCACTTATATCAGGGGAAAAAATGGAGATGGTCAATGCAAGCACATAAGGAAAACTTAACCTTATAGAAATTTACAGCTCTCAGAAGTCAGCAGAATACGCCACCCAATCTTCAAACACCAAGTCTGTTCACACTATTTCTAGATTTTCCCCCCCAACTCAGCTACCTTGATCCAAATAAGGAGGACCAACAGACAACCAATTAGCTGAAAAAACCAAATAAGTTCCACATTTATTCCATAAAAATTCCTTAGTCTGTGAGCAACTCAGAACTCATTGCTCCTTGTAGCCTCGAGTTTCCTGCCTTGCATGTTGAAAGCCTTGCAATAAACTCATCTTTCTGCTGTTTTGTTTTCAGTATGCAGGGTTTGAATTTGTCAAAAACCAAATTCTGTGAATAGTGAGGCAATGAACATGGTGATGCTAATATTTCAGCTCTTTTGGATAAATGCCCAGGAGTGGGGACACTGGATTAAATGGTAATTTAATGTTTAAATTTTTGAGGAATCTCCATACTGTTTTCCATAGTAGCTGCACCATTTTGCATTCCCATCAACAGTGTGCAAGGAAAAAAGTGTGCAAGGAAAAAAGTGTGCAAGGATTCCAGTTTCTCCATATCTTTGATATTGCTTGCTGTCCTGACAGGTGTAAGGTAATAATATCTCATTGTGGTTCTTATTTGCATTTTCCTAATGATTAGAACTTTGAAATATCTTTTCATATGCCTGTCAACCATTTGCACATCTTATTTGGAGAAATGTCCATTCAAGTCCCTAGCTCATTTTTAGATCATGCTATTAGTTTTCTGCTATTGAGATACAGGCATTCCCCACATATCTGGAAGATTAGCCCTTTATCTGACATCTGGTTTGTAAACATTCCCTCCCATTCCATAGACTGCTTTTTCATTAAGCTGACTGTTTTCTTTGCTGTGCAGATGCTTTTTATTTTGATGTAGTTCTACCTGTTTATTTCTGGGTTTGTTGCCTGTACTTTTGGTGTTATTAAAATGTGCTTATAGGGAATTCCCCAGTGGTCTAGTAGTTAGGACTCAGTGCTTTCTCTGCCTGGCCCGGGAATCAAGAGCCCCCAAGCTATGGGGCTGGGAAAAAAAAAAATTGTTACATTTTTAACCTGGAAATTTAACTTCCAAAAATGTATCCTAAAGCAATTCTTACATAAATAAATATTTACTGCAATTTTTGTTGTTGCTGCTGCTGTTTTTGTAATAGAAGCAACACATATCCAAGGATAACAGCTTTAAATACAAGGTAGACATTTAAAAAAAATGAAACAGGTCTTTTCATACCAACTCTGAAAATGTTCAAATATATTGTTAAGTGAAAAAGAAAGTTATGTAAATGACTTAATTTTTGTTTAAAAAAATAACCTTCTGTATATTCACTGAAAAAAAAAAAAAACTGAGAGAAAATACACTGAACTGTTAATAGTTAACTATGGGCTAGGAAGAAGAGAGGGAGTAGTGCATAAGGAATGTCCAGTATTTATATACATTTTTATTTTTGTAATAGTCCTATATTACTTTTGTAAGCAGACAACAATACAAGAAAATTTTAAGGGGATGATGTCTTTACTAGACATGTTCACTTTTGTGGGTCATTTCAGAGGTTTCATAGCCATTTTATAAACAAGGTTCTGAGAAATAAAGTGATTTCAAGGTCACAGAGCCCGCCAGTTCTCCCCAGAGGTCACTTAACAGTGAGCTGACAGGACCCGCCCGAGCAGAGAGATGGGACCAATCACGTTTGCTGTGAGGTCACTTTGAGGGCCTGGGATTGGTGCTAGTGTCTTAAGCGGAGCCGGCGGTCAGCAACGCGGGCAGCTGCGCGTGGCAGAAAGCTCGAGAGGGTGGCGGGAGGCCTGGGGGTTGGTCTGCGGGCACCAGCACTCCGTGCCTCAGCATCGGCTGGGCTAGCCGTAGAGACCAGCCTTTCTGGCTGTGGCCAGTCAGTCCCTCAAGCCCGTGCCTCCATAGTCTGCAGCCGTTCTCCCTGCATCTCTCCCACCAAGCACAGGGAAAGGCAGGTCTCAGCCCTGCTCAGACCTTTTCAGCAGCGGTGATTACACATCACAGTCTCCGTATGACCTGCCTGACCTGAAGCCAGAACAAGCGATCAGAGACAGGCTTCACGCAATCTCTGCTTCCCTGCCTATTCTTGAATCTCCCGCGGCTATGCTGCTGAGCTGGAAAGACCCCTGATTTATAGAGAAAAGGAGAGAGGGAGGTCCAGAGAAAGGAAGGGGTTTGGCTCAGAGCACAGTGAGTTAATGACAGAACCATAGACCCTTCCTTCAGGACAGCAAGTTCGATGGTAACCTTTCCAACTTTATCTTCACCTCCTCCTAACAAACACCTCATTCTTCTGTCTCTGACTTCCTCTGTGTCTCAAGCCCATAAAACATCTGAAGCAGCAAGTTTTATCAAGAATGATAAAGACTTTAGAATCCCACACTTCCTGTAAGACCTTGGACTTATCTGCCCTTATTTTCCTCTCTGCTGTGGGATATTGTTCCCCACTCTGCTGCTGCTGCTGCTGCTGCTGCTGCTGCTAAGTCGCTTCAGTCGTGTCTGACTCTGTGCGACCCCATAGACAGCAGCCCACCAGGCTCCCCCATCCTTGGGATTCTCCAGGCAAGAACACTGGAGTGGATTGCCATTTCCTTCTTCAATGTATGAAAGTGAAAAGTGAAAGTGAAGATGCTCAGTCGTGTCCAACTCTTAGTGACCCCATGGACTGCAGCCCACCAGGCTCCTCCATGGGATTTTCCAGGCAAGAGTACTGGAGTGGGTGCCATTGCCTTCTCCGGTTCTCTACTCTACTTTATGAGAATAAATGAGAAATTGGGAGGCAGTTTGTTATAGAGCACTGGTTTTCAAAGTATGATCCCTGGACCATCACCACTGGAATCACCCAGGAATTTAATAGAAATGAATACTTTCCAACCCTACAACAGATCTCCTGAATCAGAAACTTCAGGGCCCAGCAATCTATGTCTTAACAAATTCTCCAAGTGATTCTGATGCATGGTAAAGTTTGAGAACCACTAGTATACAAAGGGTAAAACTACTGGGTTTGGAGTCAATTATCAGTTCTTCTAAAAGTGTCTTCATTCTGCCCAGTACTATTTGGGAGTCCTTAGGCAAAGCATGTCACCTACATGCTCTTTAGTTCACTTACCTGCGAAATGGAGGTAATGGGTCTATCTACATAACAGTGTTATTTATTTATTTGTTCAACACATTTTTTTTGAGTGACTATTATATGACAATCACTCTTCTAGGTTCTACAGATACAACAGTGAACAAAACAGGCAAAAATCTCTGACCTCATGTAATGTACATTTTAATGAGACTTTTGAGGATTAATTAATATAATTATGCTCATGTATAATGCTTAGTATAACATGGGGACATACTAAGCATCAGCAAGTGGAAGCTATGATGGAAAAAGCACTTGGAAGGAGTGAAATGTTCTAAGTTGTGAATTAAGAAATGTATGATTCATGCCCATGTCATCAAAATCTTACACAGGACTTAGTGCTGAGCAGGGCTTGGTAAATATCTGATGAATATATATACAAAAGTCAGGGATTAATGATCTCTCTCTTGTCTGACTGGCTTTCCTTTATAATCCTTTAGAGTTGACAGCTCACCAATAAGTCACACCCTCCATAAACTTTCCTCTCTTCCTACATTTGTTTATTTCACTCGGTCCAGTTATTGAAAGATAATTTTCTCCACATTAACATGTGTTATGGGTCTGAAATGTAGTTGGTGTATGATAAATCTGTATAGAGTGAATGAATGGATGCCAGAAAAGCATAGAAATATACCAGAAATACCACTGAAATAGGAATCAGAAGGCTTCAATTCTAATTCCTATTCTGCCTCTTCTATAATGTTTGGTCTTAAATCTGTTTTACTTTCCGATCCCCAGTCTCTTCATCTGTAACATGGAATTTACAGTCCCAACTCCACCACAATGCCGAGAGGAGACAGACTAACTCTGATACCTAAGTTTTAAGAACGTCTCACACAACCGTGACTGTGTGGTCTCCTTATCTTCTCAAGAAGAATTGCTAAAAGCAGTAAAGGAGATAATGTGTATCTCTTTGCAAACCTTAAAACACTGTAAAAATTAGATACTATTTCAAATCAAATAATCTATAACCTATAGAATTTATGGTTTGGAAACATCTCCTTATCCTTGCAACTGAAAGAGTGATCTGCAGCCTTGGCACCACTTGAGCTCCTCGTAGGAATGCAGACTCTTGAGCCCCACCCAAACCAACTAAACCAGAATCTTCATTTTAACAACACCTGCTGTTGGCTCAGTGGTAAAGAATCTGCCTGCAATGTAGGAGACTGCAGTTTGATCGCTGGGTCGGGAGGATCCCTTGGAGGAGGAAATTGCAACCTACTCTAGTATTCTTGCTGGGATAGTCCCATGGACAGAGGAGCCTGGCAGGTTTCAAGAGTCAGACACAGTTTATCGACCAAACCACCACCACCACCACCACCATCTGGTGATTCAAATGCACAGTGAAACTAGAAGCACTGCTGTAAATCAGGGGCTTCCCAGGTGGCTCAGTGGTAAAGAATCTGCCTGCCAATGCAAGAAGCTCAAGAGATGCAGGTTAGATCCCTGGGTTGAGAAGATCTGCTGGAGGAGGAAATGGCACCCTAATTCGGTATTCTTGCCTGGAAAATCCTATGAACAGGAATTGTAGGGTTTGTAGGGCTATAGTCCATGGGGTCTCAAAGAGTCAGACACGACTGAGCATGCACGTGTGCTGTCAATCAGACTTATAGGACATAAGCATTGAAAAGATTTGAAGATCATCTTCAACTCTTTCATTTTACAGATGAGTACACTGGAGCCCTGCGATGAAAGGGACTTGTCTTTCTAAAAGGCAGATCTGTGTCACCCACACCTCACGTTGCAAACCCGTGGTTTCACATTGCCCGTATCCTTAGCTCAGCATCATCTGGCTGCTGCTGACTCCTCAGTTGATACCTCCCCATACAGACTAGACAAACCAATCACCCTGACCCCTACTCCTCTGCTCTAAATCCTTTGGGCTCTTTCCTCTATGTGGACTCCCCTTTCCACTTCACTCCAGGCTCTTGCCACCAGCTCAGACTATGACAGCCCCTAGCTTTCATTTAGGACACTTATCTAACCTTTATGTTTGACAGTGGGCACGGTTAGCCAGCTGAGGTCTCCTCTGCCTCCTGAAGCACTGTGGTCATTATCTGTTCTTACGTTACTTATTTTACCAGACTGTGAGCTCCTTAAGGATTCAGGTTCAGGGTTCAGGTTCCAACACAGAGTCAGGCACCTTGTAAGACCTCAGTTTATCCCAATGTGACTAATGTTGTCTAGCATGTCTTCCAGGTCCAACTTTCTACATTTTTCAACTGTGAAACCCCTGAGAGCAAGGAATTGATATTCTTTCTTTTTCCATCTCACTCATGAGGCTCCATGTATCTGAGATCAGTAGGCACTGACTCGCCACCCAGGCTGACTCGTTCAGCTGTAGGTGACAGTAGACATTCCCATGATGTGCCCCTCAGAGTGGTCTGCTGCAGCATGTTCAGGGAAGTCCAAGTGACACACAGGTTGCAACACCAAGGGTAGGGAAAGGATTAGCCTTCAGAATAAATCACTTCAACTCTGCGCTGAGATCTAGTGCCTTCTAAAAGTGCTCACAAGAAAAGGGAACCATCCTACTGTGGTGGGAATGTAAGTTGGTGCAGCCACTATGGAAGACAGAATAGAGTTTTTTTAGAAAACTAAAAGTAAAGTTGCCATATGATCTAGCAATCCCACTCCTAGGCATGTATCTGGTGAAAACTATAATTTAAAAAGATTCATGCACCCAAAACTTCATAGCAGTGCTAAGTACAATATCCAAGACAGTGAAGCAACCTAAATGTCCATCTACAGACAAATGGATTGCTGCTGCTGCTAAGTCACTTCAGTCGTGTCCGACTCTGTGTGACCCCATAGACGGCAGCCCACCAGGCTCCCCCATCCCTGGGATTCTCCAGGCAAGAATACTGGAGTGGGTTGCCATTTCCTTCTCCAATGCATGAAAGAGAAAAGTGAATGGGAAGTTGCTCAGTCTGCCCGACTGTTAGCGACCCCATGGACTGCAGCCCACCAGGCTATTCCGTCCATTGGATTTTCCAGGCAAGAGTACTGGGGTGGGGTGCCGTTGCCTTCCTCATAAATGGATTAAGAAGGTGTAATATATTTACACAATGGAATATTACTCAGTCATTAAAAGAGTGAAATCTTGCCATTCGCAGCAACATGGATGCACCTGGAGATTATCATACTAAATGAAGCAAGTCAGAAAGAGAGACAAATACCATATGATATAACTTATATATGGAATCTAAGATACTACGTAAATGAATATATTTTTGAAACAGAAACAGATTGACAGACATAGAAAAACTTACGGTTTCTAAAAGGGACAGGGGATGATACAAAGATAAATTGGGAGTTTGGGATTAGCAGATACAAACTATTATATATAAAATAGATAAACAACAAGGTCCTACAGTTTGGCACAGGGAACTATATTCAATATCTTCTAATAAACCATAATGGAAAAAGATACGAAAAAGAACACGTACATGCACGTATAACATGTACACATTACACACGCATGTATGTATACATATATATATACCATACACATATATATACATGTATGTATAACATTTACAGGATCATTTTTCTGTATACTAGAAACTAACACATTATAAATAAACTATACTTCAATTTGAAAACTAATATAAAAATTTAAATGTACAGAACAAAATTATGTACTTTGCAAAATTTTTAAAAAACTGTTCACAAGATGTCAAGCTGTGTCCGAAAAGTCAATTCCTGAGGCCTCCTAGCTCCATACAAGAACTGATACAAGTAGGTGCTCAGTACATGTTGATGAATGAATAAACGATTGAATGGGTAAAGTGTTCTGGATTTCTAAATGTAACCAAATGCTTTAAAAAAAAAGCAGTTGTGGGAATTCTCTGGTGGTCCAGTGGTTAGGAGTCCGCGCTTTCACTTCTGAGGGCTTGGGTTCAATCTCTGGTAGAAGAACTAAGATACCACAAGCCACATGGCTCCACCAAAAAAAAAAAAGAGAGAGAGAAAGAAGGAAGCAGTTGTGCAGGGAGAGAGTTATAACCAAATGTCACATAGCATTAAAGATGAAGTGTTTAAGTTCTTTACCTTTGCCCACAAGCCTTGTGCAGTCTGACCCAGCCTGCCTTTCTGGCTTTGTCTCTTCCCCTCCTATACATACAGTTTTTCCCTCGTCCCAAAAGATCTGTAGCCCCTAAACATATCTATCTGCTTTCATGCTCCAGTGCCTTCACACACATTTTTCCTATACCTAGAGTCCTTTCTCTTCCCCTCTTAATTTATGTATTTGTCTTTCAGATTTCTTATTTGTCTTTCAAAGACCTGGGAAGCCTGGGAAAGCTTGCCCCTGGGAAGCCTGCTCTGCCTGCACAATTGCGCTTGATGCCTCTTCTGTGCTCTGGTAGGTGCCTCGCTCCTTTTCAGAGTACTGATCATATTCTTTTGCTGTTGTCTACCTTTTCCCCCCAAAGATTTGAGCACCTTGAGGACAGAGACTAGGTCTTACNAATTGCGCTTGATGCCTCTTCTGTGCTCTGGTAGGTGCCTCGCTCCTTTTCAGAGTACTGATCATATTCTTTTGCTGTTGTCTACCTTTTCCCCCCAAAGATTTGAGCACCTTGAGGACAGAGACTAGGTCTTATTTCTGTGTCCTCAGTGTCCAGTATATGACATGACAGAAAGGAGAGATATTTATTGGGCACATTGTCCAGCGGTAAGAATGGAGAGTGAAAGAGTTATCATTAGTCAGGATCTTTGTCACCCATAGAATTCCATGCTTAAGAAGAGCTTTGCAAGGACTTCCCTCGTGGTCCAGTGGTTAAGAATCTGCCTTGCAGTGCAGAGGACACAAGTTTGATCCATGGTTGGGGAACTTAAATCCTATATGCCACAGGGCAACTACACCAGCATGCTGCAACTACTGAAGCCAGTGTGATGCAGAACCCATGTGCCACGACTAGAGAGTCCACAAACCACAGTGAAAGATCCTGCATGACACAGCGAAGCTCCTGCATGTGGCAACTACACCCAACTTCGCCAAATAAATATTAAAACAAACAAGCAAACAAAAGACCCAAGAGACCTCAAACTTAACTCCAAGTTTGTAAGTTAATTTAAGAGTACTTGTTTTAATGGTAATGTTTGGCAGAAACCAACAAAACACTGTCAAGCCACTATTTTTCAATTAAAAATAAATTTAAAAAATGAGTGCTTGTTTTAAAAAAAGATAGAAGAGCTTTGCAAAGCCTCATTTAATATTTGTTGATGAATAAATTGTTTACACACATATGAAAAGGGCTGGGACAGTGAATAGTAAATGTCAGGCAAGGACGCCTGGGGAAGCAGAGTCTCACCACCACCGCCACCATCAGCCCGCCCTGCCGCGAGTCCACAGCAGACGAAGGAGCAGGAGGACACTGACAGGTGACCCTCGACAGAGGGGCACACTGCTGACAAGACCCCAGCAGTCTGATTGGAATCACTGTTCCAAACTAGCTGCCACATTTTCCTCTCTCCTGCCCCGCCCTGACAGAGAGCTACCCAAGAGTTAATGACAAGAAAATATCATCTGGATCAGTTACCAGACCTGAAAATCAAGTCAGTGTTACAACCTAGGGACATTCACTCCTCTAAGCTTCAGTTTCCTCATTGTAAGGAGAAATAGTCATATCTAGCTTGCAGAATTTGCAGGAGGACTTTATAATAATAGTTAATACTTACATAACATATATCATTGCAAGTCCTATGATAATACATTATTGCACATTATATCTGTGTATGTACATATGTGAATAGTAACTCAATTAATCCTTGCTAGAACTGTATAAGATAAGCACAATTTTCATGTCAATTTTATAAATAAAGAAGCTGAGACACAGAAATATCACAAAACTCTGGGGTTTCCCTGGTGATCGGGTGGCCAAGACTTCACATTCCCAATGTAGGAGGCCCAGATTTGACCTCTGGTCAGGGGATCAGATCCCACATGCCATAATGAAGGCTGAAGGTCCCGTATGCTGTGCAACTAAGACCTGGCACAGCAAAATAAGCAAATATTTTTCTAAAAAAGAAAGAAATGTCACATAACTTTTCCAAGATCATACAGCTGGAAAGTGTGGAGCAGGGAGTGAAGCCCAAGCGTATTGGTTTGCTCCAGAGCCTTTAATCTTAGCAAGATCTTAACAAGTACTATACTCTGCCTCTTAAGATAATTATGTGAGAGTGAAGATGTCTGGCTCACAATAGTACATAAGAAACAATGACTATAAGTAAAATAACCCATGACCTGAGATGGCATAAAATGGATTCATATTAAGAGGTACAATATTACCTTATTACTCTTTAAAAATGTCTTATCTTTAAACTATTACATAGTGTTTATGTACAAGTCACATAGTTTATGTAATAGTTTATGTAATGGTCACATAGTCCTATGACTGGAATACTATTTTCTGCTTGAACACTCTGGGCTATTTTAAGATGCCCTAAAGGTAAGCTGACTTTGCCTTCTCCTGAGGAACTGAAACAAGTTCTTAGCACTTCGGCCAGAGAACTTTTGAGGGGCTTGAAGATCTCATGAAATTAATTCCTCCAGTCAGGCCCTAAAGACAGAGACAAATTGAATCCAGTCAGTGCTCTCAAGGAACTCACAAACTGTGGAGACAAACAAAAGAGATCATCTCAATATAACACTGTTACATTGGAGGGAAGCTTGTAAAGGACATTTAACTTAATTATGGACAGAGTGATCAGGGAAGACCTTTCAAGAAAAGAAGACACATGAAGTCTAGTATCAAAGGGCAAGTGAGACATTTGAAGACATCAAGAAGGGGTTTCTTGGTAGAGGGAATGCTGTGACAAATTAATGGGGGCTTGAAATAGCACTGTATATTCCAAGAACTACAGTACTGTAGTTCACGATGGCTAGAACAGAGCAGCAGTCATGAAATGGCAGTGCCAGACAGAGGCCAGATGGGGAAATGCCTCAGTTGTCAGATTAAGGGGTTTGGCCCTAATCTTACAGGTGATGTAGAGCCACTGACTCAAGTCCCAAACAAAAATATAATATGGTTTAAAAGATAATCTTGGCAGCAAAGGGGTTAAATTAGAGGTTTAAGACTATAGATAACTTTTAAGCACATGAAAAGATACTCAATATCATTAGTCATTAGAGAAATGCAAATTAAAGCCGTAATAGATATCATCTCACACCCACTGGGATGCCCTCACACCCACTGGGATGCCCATAATAAAAAAATGTGAACAACAACAAGTGTTGGCAGGGATGTGGAGAATCTGGAACCCTCATACATTGCTGGTAGGATCTGAAAATGGTGCAGCTGCTTTGGAAACCAGTTTGGCATGTCGTCAAAAGTTAAATATAGAGTTCCATATGACCCAGTAATTCTACTTCTAGTTATATACTCAAGAGAAGTGAAGACATGCGTTCACATAAAAACATTCACATGCAGTTTTATAGCAGCATTATTCATAATAGCCAAAAAATGGAAACAATCTAAATATTCATCAGCTGATGAATAAACAGAATATGGTACATCCATATGGAATACATAATGGATTATTGTTCAGCCATAAAAGGGTATAAAGTCCTGATACCTGCTACAACATAGATAAGCCTTGAAAACATAATGTTAAGAGGGAAAAGTCAAACACAAAGGGCCACATAGTGTATAATTCCATTTATATGAAATATTCAGAATAGCCAAGTTCATAGGGATATAGATCAGTGGTTGCCAGGGGCTGGGGGTAGGAAGGAATGAGGAGTGACTGCTATTGAGTACGTCTGTATGTCGCTTCAGTTGTGTCCGACTCTTTGTGCCTCTATGGACTATATAGCCTGCCAGTTCCTCTGTCCATGGGGTTCTCCAGGCAACCATACTGGAGTGGGGTGCCATGCCCTCCTCCAGGGGATCTTCCCAACCCAAGGATCTAACCTGTGTCTCTTACATCTCCTGAATTGGTAGGAGGATTCTTTGTCAGTAGTGCCACCCTGGAAGCCCTCCTATTGAGTACAGGTCTCTGGAATTAGTGTTGATGGTGGTACAAGATTTTGAATATACTAAAACCCACTGATTTGTATTTAAAAAGTGTAAGTTTTATGACATGTGAATTATATATATGCATAGAGACTGGTGGCAGAGTGACAAGTGAGGCTACTGAAATGGCCTAAGCAGCAGATTTCAAACAGGGGAATCCACACTCTTGGAGGTTCATGAAGAATTTCTGGGGGCCACACAGGCATAAATTCCATCTCTCTAACTTTTATGTGTCTGTTCTTTTCTAAAACTAATCTGCCTGATAATGTGTTTGTTTCTCCTCTTTCACAGTAACTTTTCTCTCATCTTCAAAGGAAAGATATGTCACTGATGAACCTTGACTATCACTATGCAAGTATTGAAATGAAATGAAAGTCACTCAGTCATGTCTGACTCTTTGTGACCCCAAGGACTATACAGTCCATGAAATTCTCCAGGCCAGAATATTGGAGTGGGTAGCCTTTCCCTTCTCCAGGAGATCTTCCCAACCCAGGGATCGAACCCAGGTCTCCCACATTGCAAGCAGATTCTTTACCAGCTGAGCCACAAGGGAAACCTAAGAATACTGGAGTGGATAGCCTATCCCTTCTCCAGTGGATCTTCCTGACCCAGGAATTGAACCTGGGTCTCCTGCATTGTAGGTGGATTCTTTACCAACTGAGCTAACAAGGAAATCCCAATGAAAGTATCGCCCTGGGCTAAAAATGTCTGGACCATCACTGAAAGGATAATTTGAATGTTCTGGATTTCTGATGGACAGCAAAGCAAGAGTGTTCAGTAGACAATGATTAAACTGATAATAAAAATGTAGATGTCAAATTAAAAATGTATGAGGAGGAACATAGTGTCTCAAAATTCTTCTAAAGGGTACCAAAAGATAAAGTCTAGAATTAGCTTTACCTTAGGATCACCAAGTTGCTTAATGTTCAAAACTCTAGTTTTGTGGTACCTTCAGATAATGGAACATTATTTAGATCTAAAAGAAATGAGTCAGTAAGTCACAAAAAGACATGGAGGAAATGTAATACTTAGCATTTTCATCATGTAAAAGAAACCAGCCTAAAAAGGCTACATATGCCATATGATTCTAACTATACAACATTCTAGAAAAGGCAAAACTGTGGAGACAGTAAAAAGGTAAGTGGTTGTCAGGGTTAGGGAGAGAGAGGGATAAATAGAACACAGAGGATTTTTAGGGCAGTGAAACTTCATACATCTAATTATGTATTTGTCCAGATCTTTAAAAATAAACTCATTTTTGGGCATCTGCTGCTGCGATAGAGAAGACAAAAAGGGAAATAAGTTTTTAGGAAAGATAGGGAGTTAATCTTTGAGCATGAGGTTATGAGACATCAGTGGGATATCCAAGCGGAGTCTGCATTTGCCATTAGATGTAGAGGCCTGGAGCTTGGGAGGAAGATTTAGAATAAAAATTTTGGACTCATCAGAATAGAGGGCTGGTCTCTCTCCTTGCCTGCATGAAACCATTGGAGAGTTTGTCACCATTCAAGAAAGCATAGAGACTACAAAGATAAAGAGACTGTGATGCATGGATAGGATGTTTTTTGACTTTACACATGAAGGAATTTTCAGTTTGACAAGGTTCAGGGTGCAGCCATAGGGTGCAGGATGTGGTCAGTCTAATGACTGATGTGGAAAGGGGAGTCATTAGAACTGAGGAAGTCAAGGAATACAGAGGCCAGAGGGCAGGATGGGTCATTAAGGTGAATGTTGAAGTCACCCAAGTTACTGTAGGATTGTACCAGCCTGCTGCTGCTAAGTCCCTTCACCTAGTGGCTCTTTAACTTTAGTGTGGATCAGAATAAGTTGGAAGCCTTGATAAAACATAGATTTCTGGGCCCCATATCCAGAATTTCTGATTTAGTTTGTCTTGATGGCCCCCAAATTTGCATTTATAATAAGTTTCCAGATGAGGCTGATACTGGTGGTCTGGGGACCTCACTTGGACAATTACTGCAATAGAATGAGGACTAAGGACTGAGTCAGGTGTTAAGGTTTTCTATGAATGTGTTTAATTGGTGAGAGTAATGAAGAGGGGTGATACCAGTCCTAAACAATGGATTTAGAAAGTGGCCCTAACAGTGGGACACTTCACCTGAGGGTCAGTTCTTTGTTCATCTTAGGCACATACTCCTCACTACCATCTATACCAGAAATTTAGGTCGCCTTCATCTTCCCTCTCTGGTTTAAACCTCTACCTCCTAGCACTTTGATTTCTTGTTGGAATAAAACAAAAGCATGGAATACATTTCACCTTGATGTTTGAGTCAGAAATAGCTAGAAGCACCTTAACTCTGAAACCATCAACTTCAAGGGAAGAAAGAAGACTGAATTGTCAAACTGCTTTCTAACCCAGAGATTTCATTATGTGTTGGGAAGTTAAGAAAAGGAAAAGAAATCACTGCAGAGGCCAGGTATAGATTAAGTGAGTAACAGCTGGCATATTTCTCAGACCAATGCTCTTTCTCACAAAAAATCTTTTGTGCCTTTATGCAAGTCTCTGAAACATATATTATAAGCCTTAAAAGTTAATTTTATCTATTCACATTAAAGATCAGAAAAATACAGGATGGACTCGTAACTTCTAATAAGAGAGAATAGTAGGGAATTCCCTGGTGGTCCAGTGGTTAGGACTCTGCGCTTTCACTGCCAAGGGCCAAAGTTCACTCCCTGGTTGGGGAACTAAAATCCCACAAGCTTCGTGGATAGGATGAAAAAAAAAAAAGATGAGGATGAGAGAGAAAATGTAATCTTACCGATTAGTCACATAAGAAAATTCACTCTAACTCATGTACCACAATATTTGTTGGAGCACTGTTTGCAATAGCCAGGACCTGGAAACAGCCTAAATGTCCATCAACAGATAAATGGATAAAGAATATGTGATATATAAAAATAGATAATGAAATATTACTCAGCCATAAAAAGGAATGAAATTGGGTCATTTGTAGTGATGTGGATGGACCGTCATAATGAGTAAGTCAGAAAGAGAAAAGCAAATACTGTATGCTAACCCATATATATGAAATCTGGAAAAATGGTACAGATGAACCTATCTGGAAGGCAGGAATAGAGACGCAGATGTAGGGAATGGATGTGTGGTTACAGGGTGGGAGGGGAAGTGTGGGATGAATTGAGAGAGTAGTATTAACATATACACATCACCATGTGTAAAATAGATAGCTAGTGGGAATATGCTGTACTGCAGAGGGAGCTCAGCTCCGTGCTCTGTGATGGGTGGGTAGGGGAGGGTGAGAGGGAGGCTCAAGAGGGAGAAAGTATATGTATACACATAGCTGATTCACTTTGTTGTTCAGCAGAAACTAATACCATATTGTAAAGTGATTAGATTCCAATTAAAAAAAAAAAAAGCTCACTTTACATCATTGTAGGTCTAGGTTCAAGGAATTTGTTTCCTTTCTGAACAAAACTCTGTTCATTGTTCCTTTTTAATTAAGACAAGACAGGAGGATACTTAAGTGGTTTTTAATCCACATTTCTCTTCTCTGGAGATGTGTTTCTGATTCTACAATCAGAAGTTCTCACCAATTTCCCCACGAGCTCTTAGAGCCACCATGTAAAGAGAATTTCTCATATATTAATACATTCTAATTTTTCAGAGTGCCCTGGCCAATTAAATATCAACTATGCCTTGTCCACCCTGGAGGCATAGATATCTAGGGAAATCAACACTCTTGCTAGGTAAGTTCTGAACTACAATGTTAGAACTGGTAGAGGGGACTTGGGGGCTACCCTTCCAGGCCATTTAACCCGTAGGACATTTTATAGATGATCACACTGAGCCCCAGAGAGAGGAAAGATTTGCCCAAGGTCTCAGCATTTCAGGGTTCCCAGGTTCCTTGAAAGTATCAGATCCCACCTCCCCAGTGTCTGGAAAGCAGCCCTTCTGACTCCTGGCGCAGTGCTCCTCAGTCTCATCCTCAGGTATACTTGTGTATCAGCAGAGTGGACAGCTATAAAATCCTCCTGTTTTTCTACTCAAATCACTCTTATTTGCCTGCTAGCATC
>SJYX01011362.1:0-12507 GCA_006410675.1 Oreotragus oreotragus
AAAGAGTCGGACACGACTGAGTGACTTTACTTTACTTTACTTTAGTAGAATCCACATTGTTCATCCAGAAATGCCAACGCCCTCTCCTCCTTACGCACACACATCTCTACCACGTGCCAGAAATGAGTAGCACTGACCTTGATTAACGTGACTGAAACTTTCTCATTTCACCAATGTGAAAACTGTGGCCCCAAAACAAGAAGTAAATAAGTGTCAGAACATGGTCTTCCCTGACTCCGTGCCTACTGTGCTTTTACCGTAGCAGAGTATCACCCATCTTTTCTTTTTTTTCCTAATCATAGTTGTTTTTGGCAAATGAAAAGCAAGCACACCAAAACCATGAAAGTACTGTGTAGAAAAAGATTCTTCACCTAATTTTCCTCTCTGATAAATTCAGATTTCTATGGATGGCATTTTCTTTTAATGAGCCTTATCTGTACTTAGAAGGAAGGTAAACTTGAAAGCCAGCCTTCTGTTCACTGCAGCTTCAGACAAGGAAGTTTAATTTAATGCAGTAAGCATTTGTCAGTTGCTCACCGCAGCCTGATGCTGCTGGTAATATCTAATCTGCCAAAACGCATTGTATATTATTATTCAGATACAAAATAACGTATGGCTTTAACTCCTTATGTATTTGCAAGAGTCAATCACTTGATATTTATGAGAGGATATGATTGTTGTTGCATTTTTTACTTTGCTTAGTGTTTTAAACATCAATACAACTTCAGTTTCGTATCTGTCTTAGATTAACCTTGTGATTAAAAAATGAGAGTTGGAAGTGTGTGCTCTGTGTGTGTACGGGTTTGTGTGTAGAAATATTTCATGGGCTATCTTTGGGAGAACCTTGTTGTTGTTCAGTCACCAAGTTGTGCTAACTCTTTCGAACTCCATGTACTGCAGCATGCCAGGCCTCCCTATCCCTCACTGTCTCCTGGAGTTTGCCCAAGTTCATGCCCATTGAATCGATGATGCCATCTAGCCATCTCATCCTGTGCCACCCTCTTCTCCTTTTGTTCTTCAGTCTTTCCCAGCATCAGGGTCTTTGATCACCCTGATGGTGGGGAAATCTTCATTGAGAGCAAATCATCAAGTTGTGAGCTTTTTTGAAACAACCAAGAATCATTCAAAGCAAATTATGTTGAGTCAAATGGATAAGAAAATTGAACTTTACTATCTGAGCAAAATTCAAAAGGAAGTTATACAAAAAACATTGACTGGTGGTAGCTTCATGAAAAAACTGTAGCATTGTTGAAGGTGATTCTTTTAAAGGCCATGATGCTCATTGCTGTTGTACATTCTGTACATTTATGAGGAAATCAGACACTAGTTTTAGAGTGTCACTGACAGACAGATATATATATATATTTGGTTATGTATTTTATATTCAGTAAATGTGATAAAAAGCTAATGATGATAATACTAACATTTAAACATGTGTTATGTGCCATCACAGTGCTCATTGCTTCAAAGTTATTTTAGCATTTTTTATGCCAGTGAGACCATGTAATATACAATCATAGTTTCATGTGGCAGAGCAGTTTCAGTGATTTGCAAGCCTTGCTTGAATCAAGGACATGTTAGATAGAAGAGCAGTCTAAACAAAATGTAATTTTAGTATTCTGAGTTTTGAGACCAAAACTGACCTGAAAGTGTGTGGACAAGAAGAGGTCTTTGGAGGACCTGCCTTAATGTATATTTTCATTTGAAACGAGCATTCCCACAGATTGAGGGATATCCAAAGTACTAGAAAAATCTTTGCCTAACTTTTCCATACTTTAGTTTTGTCCTGTAGATTCTCTTTCATTGACAGCGAAAAGGTGACTCTCAGCTCAGTCTTTCTAATTTAGTGACAATTGAGTTTATAATTTAGACTTATGTAAATTTTTCTCTATTGCATTTAGGAAAATCTGTTTTCCAGTGATTTGGTTTATCTCATACATTTAATAGATATCTAAGAAATAATCTTTATATCATCAGCACTTTCCAAAGTAAGTTTTCCATAGAGTAGTTCTATATGTTATTGTATGAGTACTACTAATTGCTGTGTAGCACATTATCTCAATAAATCAGTAGTTTGAAACAACAATGTTTACTGTCAGTTTCTGTAAGTCAGGGATCCAGATATGATTTAGTACATTCGGTGTCTCAAGGTGCTTCAAAAGGCTGCAATCAAAGTATTAGTAGGCCTATAGTCATCTTGAGGCTGGACTTGGGGAAGCCCCACTTTCAAATTCATGTATGTAATTGTTGGCAGGATTTAGTTCCTTGCTGGCTGCTGGCCACAGGTTGCCCTCAATTCCTTGTCAAATGCTCCATAGGTACATGACTTGAACAGACTGGGAAAGTCAGGAGGAGGAGGAGTGTTAAGAAGATGGAAGTCCCAGTATATATATATATATATATTTGTATTTTGTATTAGAAAATAATTTTCTCCGAAGGAGAAAAAATTGATCAAGCAACATTAATTGAAAAGTTGGTTACTGTGACATTGATGCAAAATTGACATTTTGTCAAATATGCCTTTTTTGAATAGTTGTTCAGTTCAGTTCAGTCGCTCAGTCATGTCCGACTCTTTGGGACCCCATGAATCACAGCACGCCAGGCCTCCCTGTCCATCACCAACTCCCAGAGCTCACTCCGATTCATGTCCATCGAGTCAGTGATGCCATCCAGCCATCTCGGGTCTGCTTTAATTCTTCTTCTGCTTAACCTTTTGACTTCCTTCACTTATTTCTCCCACTCCCAACCCCTGCTTCTGGAAACCACTAATCTATTCTCTGCATCTATGAGTTTACTCACTTATAAGCTAATCTTGGAAGTGATACTCCATCTTCTTTGCCATATTCTATTCATTAGGAGCTAATTACTAGGGTCTGCCCACATTCAAGGTGTGAGACTATGCAAGTGCATGAAAATCGTGGAGTGGGGATCACTGAGAGTCATTTTAGAAGTTAACTATCACAGGGAGTAATGTTATGAGAGCTTGAAGATCAGAAAAGATTGCAAATCACCAGGGTTAGGTCAGGTTTTCCACAGGACCTTTCAGTCTTGGGCATGTTAATTGCATTATGAATTTGCAAGTGGAAGGGAAAGAGTGCAGGGAATATGAGTGTAGTGATTCTCAACCCTGTTTGTCCGCTGAATCCTTTTTGTTGAAGAGTGGCAACAGACTGCCCTTCCCCAGAACATTTGGAGAACTGCTACCCCACCTCTTCACTTGACACATGGTGTCACTGAGGACTAGAGTGTTGCCTGGCCCCTGGCCACAGAACATTGCAGGTCTCCTGAAGCTCTGCGGCTCTTTCCACCTTATTGAATTGCTACAGGTTTTCTGTGTTTTTGTTTTTAAAATACCACCTCTATGATGTCTTCTGTTGGCTCATCTTCTGCATCAGCTGATGGAAGCATAAGCTGCATAAGTGAGAGGTAGTGCATGACTTGATGTTGAGCTCGTCTATGGGAGCCGTTGTGAGCCAATGTCGTGTTTATCAGCCCAAGCTTGTGCTCTCGCTTCAGTCTCTGTAGATGGCAAAAGCCAAGCTGTGGCTGATTCTACCGCTTATGTCCCTAGCTCCCCTCCCCCATCCTTGTAGGAGTTGAATAGTCACTCGTATCCACTTTACTCTAGAAAAAAGATGTTAGACCCTTCACACTTCACTTTTAAAAAGACTGTCAACTGCTGCTGGAAACATCTTGACTCAGCATTTTTACTTGTTGCCCATGTCCCTGCTTCCCTGGTGGCTCAGTGGTAAAGAATCTGCCTGTAGTGCAGGAAACCCAGATTTGATCCTTGGGTCAAGAAGATCGTCTGGAGGAGGGAATGGCTACTCACTCCAATATTCTTACCTGGAGAATCCCATGGACCGAGGAGCTTGGTAGGCTACAGTCTGTGCATTTGCAAAGAGCTAGACGTGGCTGAGCAACTAACACACTGCTTTAAACATGCATCTTATGCTGGGTTGCAATCGTTCCTGTAAGGAAGAACTATGTTACCATTTGATTTCTTTTTTGGACCTTTTATAGCCTATGTACTTTGTTCTTCTCAGAGACCTGGGCATCATGTGTGTGTGCATATCCTTATCCAGTGCTACAGAATCAGTGTCCAGCACATCTTTCTAAGTGGGTCTGGTGATCGATGAACTGAGTAGAATGTCATGGGGGTGAGTGTCAGGTGTTAGCATAGGTATTGTTAGGTTATAGTCACCTGTCTGAACATATTAAGAATGTTCTTTTGTATTTCAGGCTGAAAATTATTCGCTTTATCATTTTCTGCCACTTGTGAAATTTATTTTACCTGTCCCTGAGGTAGAGGCAGAGGGGTAGGAGAAAATATTTAGACACTTCATATTTTTTGATGCTTAGTCTTATTCTTTGTAGTCCTTGTAGTTCAGAGTCTAANTCATAGTTTCATGTGGCAGAGCAGTTTCAGTGATTTGCAAGCCTTGCTTGAATCAAGGACATGTTAGATAGAAGAGCAGTCTAAACAAAATGTAATTTTAGTATTCTGAGTTTTGAGACCAAAACTGACCTGAAAGTGTGTGGACAAGAAGAGGTCTTTGGAGGACCTGCCTTAATGTATATTTTCATTTGAAACGAGCATTCCCACAGATTGAGGGATATCCAAAGTACTAGAAAAATCTTTGCCTAACTTTTCCATACTTTAGTTTTGTCCTGTAGATTCTCTTTCATTGACAGCGAAAAGGTGACTCTCAGCTCAGTCTTTCTAATTTAGTGACAATTGAGTTTATAATTTAGACTTATGTAAATTTTTCTCTATTGCATTTAGGAAAATCTGTTTTCCAGTGATTTGGTTTATCTCATACATTTAATAGATATCTAAGAAATAATCTTTATATCATCAGCACTTTCCAAAGTAAGTTTTCCATAGAGTAGTTCTATATGTTATTGTATGAGTACTACTAATTGCTGTGTAGCACATTATCTCAATAAATCAGTAGTTTGAAACAACAATGTTTACTGTCAGTTTCTGTAAGTCAGGGATCCAGATATGATTTAGTACATTCGGTGTCTCAAGGTGCTTCAAAAGGCTGCAGTCAAAGTATTAGTAGGCCTATAGTCATCTTGAGGCTGGACTTGGGGAAGCCCCACTTTCAAATTCATGTATGTGATTGTTGGCAGGATTTAGTTCCTTGCTGGCTGCTGGCCACAGGTTGCCCTCAATTCCTTGTCAAATGCTCCATAGGTACATGACTTGAACAGACTGGGAAAGTCAGGAGGAGGAGGAGTGTTAAGAAGATGGAAGTCCCAGTATATATATATATATATATTTGTATTTTGTATTAGAAAATAATTTTCTCCGAAGGAGAAAAAATTGATCAAGCAACATTAATTGAAAAGTTGGTTACTGTGACATTGATGCAAAATTGACATTTTGTCAAATATGCCTTTTTTGAATAGTTGTTCAGTTCAGTTCAGTCGCTCAGTCATGTCCGACTCTTTGGGACCCCATGAATCACAGCACGCCAGGCCTCCCTGTCCATCACCAACTCCCAGAGCTCACTCCGATTCATGTCCATTGAATCAGTGATGCCATCCAGCCATCTCGGGTCTGCTTTAATTCTTCTTCTGCTTAACCTTTTGACTTCCTTCACTTATTTCTCCCACTCCCAACCCCTGCTTCTGGAAACCACTAATCTAGTCTCTGCATCTATGAGTTTACTCACTTATAAGCTAATCTTGGAAGTGATACTCCATCTTCTTTGCCATATTCTATTCATTAGGAGCTAATTACTAGGGTCTGCCCACATTCAAGGTGTGAGACTATGCAAGTGCATGAAAATCGTGGAGTGGGGATCACTGAGAGTCATTTTAGAAGTTAACTATCACAGGGAGTAATGTTATGAGAGCTTGAAGATCAGAAAAGATTGCAAATCACCAGGGTTAGGTCAGGTTTTCCACAGGACCTTTCAGTCTTGGGCATGTTAATTGCATTATGAATTTGCAAGTGGAAGGGAAAGAGTGCAGGGAATATGAGTGTAGTGATTCTCAACCCTGTTTGTCCGCTGAATCCTTTTTGTTGAAGAGTGGCAACAGACTGCCCTTCCCCAGAACATTTGGAGAACTGCTACCCCACCTCTTCACTTGACACATGGTGTCACTGAGGACTAGAGTGTTGCCTGGCCCCTGGCCACAGAACATTGCAGGTCTCCTGAAGCTCTGCGGCTCTTTCCACCTTATTGAATTGCTACAGGTTTTCTGTGTTTTTGTTTTTAAAATACCACCTCTATGATGTCTTCTGTTGGCTCATCTTCTGCATCAGCTGATGGAAGCATAAGCTGCATAAGTGAGAGGTAGTGCATGACTTGATGTTGAGCTCGTCTATGGGAGCCGTTGTGAGCCAATGTCGTGTTTATCAGCCCAAGCTTGTGCTCTCGCTTCAGTCTCTGTAGATGGCAAAAGCCAAGCTGTGGCTGATTCTACCGCTTATGTCCCTAGCTCCCCTCCCCCATCCTTGTAGGAGTTGAATAGTCACTCGTATCCACTTTACTCTAGAAAAAAGATGTTAGACCCTTCACACTTCACTTTTAAAAAGACTGTCAACTGCTGCTGGAAACATCTTGACTCAGCATTTTTACTTGTTGCCCATGTCCCTGCTTCCCTGGTGGCTCAGTGGTAAAGAATCTGCCTGTAGTGCAGGAAACCCAGATTTGATCCTTGGGTCAAGAAGATCGTCTGGAGGAGGGAATGGCTACTCACTCCAATATTCTTACCTGGAGAATCCCATGGACCGAGGAGCTTGGTAGGCTACAGTCTGTGCATTTGCAAAGAGCTAGACGTGGCTGAGCAACTAACACACTGCTTTAAACATGCATCTTATGCTGGGTTGCAATCGTTCCTGTAAGGAAGAACTATGTTACCATTTGATTTCTTTTTTGGACCTTTTATAGCCTATGTACTTTGTTCTTCTCAGAGACCTGGGCATCATGTGTGTGTGCATATCCTTATCCAGTGCTACAGAATCAGTGTCCAGCACATCTTTCTAAGTGGGTCTGGTGATCGATGAACTGAGTAGAATGTCATGGGGGTGAGTGTCAGGTGTTAGCATAGGTATTGTTAGGTTATAGTCACCTGTCTGAACATATTAAGAATGTTCTTTTGTATTTCAGGCTGAAAATTATTCGCTTTATCATTTTCTGCCACTTGTGAAATTTATTTTACCTGTCCCTGAGGTAGAGGCAGAGGGGTAGGAGAAAATATTTAGACACTTCATATTTTTTGATGCTTAGTCTTATTCTTTGTAGTCCTTGTAGTTCAGAGTCTAATCAGGTTAAATCTTGTTTTGTGTAAATGTGTGTGGGTATATGTGTGTGTGTTGTCTATCCACATGTCTGTGCTTCTTTCCACCGCATGACTCCGGCAGCTCCTCAACATAACACAGCGTGAGTCTTACAAAACAAGTCACCAGAAATCTGGAAAAGGATGGTTCTTGGTGGAATATTGCTTTCGTGCTAATCGATAGGTGGCTGATGCATCTAGAACTTTAGCTAGATGTGGTATTAGAAGCTGTAGTGAATCAGGGTGCTTGTTCCTGATGCTTTTGACAATTAATTCTTTATTAAAATAAAGAATTTATTATTTGAAGATGAACAGACGTGTTCATATAGATTCACGGCCCATTTAGCAATGGGTATCATAGTCCAGAATGTCTATATTTACATATATATGCATATACATCATGTGGTNGTGCTTGTTCCTGATGCTTTTGACAATTAATTCTTTATTAAAATAAAGAATTTATTATTTGAAGATGAACAGACGTGTTCATATAGATTCACGGCCCATTTAGCAATGGGTATCATAGTCCAGAATGTCTATATTTACATATATATGCATATATATCATGTGGTTGAATACATTAGAGAAAGAGAATGTTATAATAAAAATATCCGATCAGTGACAGCAAACAGTATGCCTGGAACTTGTGGCGACTTCAGCATTATCAGAATGTTGATCACATTACATCTGTTGTGTCTGAAAAGTGCCAGGATATGGTGCTAATTTATAATGTAGGAGGAGGAGGTGAAAAAAGATAAGGCAATGAAAAATAGTACGCAGTAGGAGATAGTCGACTAAATAGTAATTTGTTAAGTTTTATTCACACCATATAACAAACTGCTGTCACAGACTTCTGGTTTGGTTTATAAATCAAATATGTATGTTGCTCATCTATTCTTCATGTGGACATCTCTACATAGGGCCTTTCCCTTTTGTCTTAAGAGAAAACATTTTTGTATTTGTAAGTGTTACGTGGTCTGGTCCGAGGATCTGAGTAAAGGGAATAAAAGAGGGCTTCTGGCTACCAGTGAACTTTTCAAGGCAAAAGGAGGGCATCCAGCAGAACCCAGTAAAGGGAAAGAGAGCATCATAGAGGAAGAACAGTGGGAAAGAGGCAGATGGTAGGGAATGGTGGAAAAAATGATTCTTGCAGTTATCACAGATGCGTCTCAATTTTTAAAGCCTTACATGCCTACGTCTTTGAGAAGTTTAAACATTCAGATTAAACCAGCCTTTTCTTTTTTTCCTTTGTTCTCATTCCCTTTCCCCACCTTTCGACCCTACCACCAATATGTGTTTTTCTTTCTCCCCTAAGTTTGCATTGACAGTTGCAAGCATATGATTAAGACCACTAGGATGGACACAGTACACGCTCAAGACAAAATGCAACAAAAGTGTACAGGATGTCTAAATGTAGCCTTAAGGATAGAGAGAGTTTGTACCTGCCTATGTGGATACTTTTAAAATCCTGAGAAGGGCTCCTATCCCTGCCTTAATCTTTATCACTGGCTGTTCTTTGAAAAAAAATTTTTTTAAGGAAGTTTATCTCTTATCCCAAGGCTTTGATCGATTAATAAAATACAATTGCATACTTGAAGCTGGTGGAAGTTACTCATATGCTTATAATCCAGTGGGAATTTCTAGGTCCTTTTCTGGGTTTGAATTTGTCAATGTGAAAATCCTTGCGAGGGAGATAAGTTGTCAGTTAAGAAGTGAGTAAAGAAAACACCTTTTGCTGTTTGAAGATGTTCTAAGACCCTAAACACTTTCCCGAGACACTTTCAGCCAGCTTCGCTATATTAGGTTTCTGCTGCTGCTGTAACAAATTACCAAAAATGTAGTGACTTCAGACAACACATACTCATTATTATACATTTTTGACGGTTAGAAGTTCAAAATGAGGGCTTCCCTGATGGATCAGTGGTAAAGAATCCTGCCAATGCAGGAGACATGGATTTGATCCCTGGTCTGGGAAGATCCTTGTGCCATGGAGCCACTAAGCCTGTGCCACAGCTGCTGAGCCTGTGCTCTAGGGCCCCGGGAACCACAGCTACTGAGACCACGCTGCATGTGCCCTAGAACCCATGCTCCACCGCAAGAGAAGCCACGGCAGTGAGAACCTGTGTACTCGCAACTAGAGAGTAGGTCCTGCTCGCCCCAACTAGAAAAAAGCTGGCGCAGCAATGAAGATCCAGCCAAAAAATAAATAAATACTTTAAGTCCAGAATATGTCTTATGGGGCTAAAATTAAGGTGTTGATAGGGCTGCATTCCTTACAGAGTCTCCAGGGGACAGTGCAGTTTTTTTTTTCCACCGTTTCCAACTTCATGAGACCACCTACATTCCTTGGCTTATGGTCCCTTTCTCCATCTTCAAAGCCAGAAACATGGGGCCAAGTCCGTCTCACTTTGCCATATCTCTTGTTCTCTGCAGCTGGGAAAGTAGTGTGCTTTTAAGTACTCTTGTGATTTNTTTTTTTTTTCCACCGTTTCCAACTTCATGAGACCACCTACATTCCTTGGCTTATGGTCCCTTTCTCCATCTTCAAAGCCAGAAACATGGGGCCAAGTCCGTCTCACTTTGCCATATCTCTTGTTCTCTGCAGCTGGGAAAGTAGTGTGCTTTTAAGTACTCTTGTGATTTAGTTGCGCCCACCTGGATAGTTCAGCAAATGTTCTCATCTTACAACCTTTAATCTAATCACACCTGTAAGTCTCTTTGGGCTTCCAGGTGGCGCTAGCAGTAAAGAACCCGCCTGCCAATGCAAGAGATCCAAGAGACTCAGGTTCGATCCCTGGGTTGGGAAGATACCCTGGAGGAGCACATGACGACTCACTTCAGTATTCTTGCCTGGAGAGTCCCATGGACAGAGGAGCCTGGCAGGCTATAGTCCATAGGCTCACAAACAGCTAGACATGACTGAAGTGAGTTAGCATGCACAAGTCCATTTTGCTATGTTCAGACATAACATATTCACAAATCTGAGTCAAATCATTGACTCCTTCCTGATGCTTGTAAAATCTTGTATCCCACCCTTCCATCTTTCACAGACCCTTAGATTTTTTCAAAGACTGGCCCTCCAGAGGGCAGTAGCATGTTAGAGTCTCAAGACATTCAGCAGCAAATTGTTCAGGTCTCTCCCTTTCATCAAGAAGCAATCTAGGACACAAAGAAGGAAAATATGTCGCAAAGATCATGCAAACCTGAATCTGCAGGCTTCCAGGCGCAGGCCTCGGCCCGTGCGGTGTACTTCTGCCCCAGGGTACCAAACTGGAGGATCTCAACTGTTAAAGGAATCTTCATTCACAGGCAGATCTTCCAGACGGAAGTGGAATAGCTGGGGAGCATTTGTACTGCAAGAGCTAAGAAGGTTTTTTTGTTTTTTTAATTCTTAATTATTCAGACGATGTAATGGGAATACATCTTTGAGGTCAGAGGAAACATGAATAGCGAAATTCATGGGAAAAAATCTCATGACTCATGCTTTTAAGATCTGGTCCTAGAGATTCAGTTTTCCAATGACTCATTAGTATAACTGGTGAAGTCAGTGACAGAAGGTAATATCCAGGGAACCATGGTGGTAGTTTAGTCACTTAATTGTGTCCAACTCTTGAGACCCCATGGACTGTAGCTTGCCAGTCTCCTCTGTCTGTGGGATTCCTGGGCAAAAATACTGGAGTGGATTGCCATGTCCCTCTCCAGGGCATCTTCCTGACCCAGGGATGGAACCCACTTCTCCTTCATTGCAAGCAGATTCTTTACTGTTGAGCCATCAAGGAAACCCTAGGGTACCATGGATTCTGGCCTAAATAAGAGTCTTCATGGGAAGCAGTGTATTTGATTATCTTGTGAAGGTTTTTCTTCTAGGATGCTGTCTTTTATGGTCCCTTAATTTCTAAATTATAAAAACTCTTTTTCAGCAGTGAAAAAGCACATCTCTGAGAAACCTGGTTCTTCAATTGTTGTTATTGATTCTTCTTTCCTATATGAGTTGACCAGGGAGAAGACGGGGAAAAAATGACCAGTTTTCATGACCTGAAATTCAAGTTGTTCCAACCCATTTAATATAGGCTACAACTGTTTTGGTGTATTGACTGCAAGACTTTAAAATGCACAGTGGCCTCAAAACTTTTACTCTATTGAAACAAGTTTTTTCGTAGTCAAAATTTATGCCACTGGAAATGTTAAATTAGATAGTATTTTCCTAGACTGCCAAGCCAGGCCATAAGCAGTATTGTGCTTCAAGAGATAGAGACAAAGTATACCTATATATGGGGGCTTCCCTGATGGCTCAGATCGTAGAGAATCTGCCTGCAATGCCAGAGACCGTGTTTGATCCCTGGGTCAGGATGATCTCCTGGAGAAGGGAAAGCCAACCCAATCCAGTATTTTTGCCTGGAGAATTTCATGAAGAGAGGAGCCTGACAGGCTACAGTCTATGGGGTTGCAAAGAGACAAGACTAAATGACTAACACACATATACACCTCAGAAGCCATAAAAGTATACTTATATACTACATTTTTGTGGCTTCCCAGGTGGCACAGTGGTAAAGAATCTGCCTGCTAATGCAGGAGACACAAGACATGCGGGTTCAGTCTCTCAGTCAGGAAGATCCCGTGGAGTAGGAAATGGCACCCCATTCTATTATTCTTGCCTAGAAAATTCCATGAGAGAGGAGTCTGGTAAGTACAATCCTTGGGGTCTCAAAGAGTCGAACACAACAGAGCATGCACGTGCACGCACACACTGTATTTATGTGTGACAGTGTATGTGCATGCATGCTAATTCGCTTCAGTTGTGTCCAGCTCTTTATAACCCTATGGATTATAGCCCGCCAGACTCCTCTGTCCATGGAATTTTCCAGGCAAGAATATTGGAGTGGGTTGCCATTCCCTCCTCCATACTATAGTATATTTATATGCTATATAAATATATAAGAGAAAGGTAGGAGATATGCAGCTAGTTTAGGAAAAAAATAAACCTCAGTAAGATTTTACTGACATTTCATATCAAGATCACAACCAATCCCAGCATCAGTTACATCCTCTTTGCCTTGTTGGCTAAATTTCTGCATTTAGTAGCTGTCATTCCCTCCAAAAGCTTTTATTCAGTACTTACCATGTGCCATAAATGCTGCTAAGGACAGGCTGGACGTGGTCCCTGCAAGACCATTTAAGGGATCAAATTCCATTTGGAAGAGTGAGTTGCCC
>SJYX01011363.1:0-13130 GCA_006410675.1 Oreotragus oreotragus
CAAATCTGTTCTACTCTGCCACCAAGTAACAAAGGGCTATCACTGATTCTAAAGAGGACCAAGTCCAGGGAGTGAGAAAACTAGAGCCACAAAATCTTATTTATCTGACAAATATATATCAGTCAACTTTTGCTTCACCCCAGCCAATCCTATGAATTCTAATTCCCAGTCAGCTGGCTAAGCATCTTTTAATAGCAACAGTGCAAAAGGATCCTTCAAAAAAAAAGTCATTTTTTATGAAAACCAAATAGGATGTGAGGAATAAAAGAGGAGTTGATTTAAATTCTCTGCCAGCTGCTGTGAGATTTCAATACACTCCTGACCAATGCCTTTGATGTCCAAGCAGAAGGACACTGCGCTGATTATTGGGCCTGATTTCTATTCTGAGAGGAGCTGTTAATTTCTTTCTGTTTCCTCCAGTACTTTTCCATTTCTCCATCAATTACTGGAGGCCAGCCTGCCACTGCTATAATATCAAAGAATTTGCCCATTTCTGATCACCATACCTCATTCAGAACTTTTCTGAGGATGAAAAAGCTTTTATTATTTGTCTGGATTTTTTTTTAATGATTGTCCTAGTGGTGGCTTTGTTAGTAAAGGGGATGATGGTGATTCAACTGTTAAATAATGATTAATGACTGAGAAGCAACAATGTGGCATGAACCACCCTGTAGAATGGATGCTGAGCTGGACTTGTGGTGAGGCAGTGAAGGTAAGAATACAATGGAACTGAACAGAGGTGTTGGCACTGGTGGGCATGGTGGAGCTTGTGGTGGAGGTGGAGTTGGTATGATTGTGGCATGGGTGTGGTATCAGTTGTGAGGATGGAGATGATAGTTGTAGAAGAGACTGCCTGTGAGGGAGATATGACGTGATGGTGGTGACCTTGAGAGCTACCATGTTAGTGTCGATGATGGTTACAAATGTAGAGATGTCAGCAAGCATAACAGAGAGAAATATATAGAAAAAATATATCTGTATCTATAATATATACACATAATGTATATACATAACATATAATATATTTATATATATATACTGTGGTTTCTCAAATAATATTGTTCCCCCAAATATTTTCAGGTTCGTCTTCTCAGACAAACTAAAGCCAGAGACAAAGAGTAGTTTCCTTTTCCTCAGAAAGATATTCCCTCCACTGGATCATGAAAATAGGAAACGCACATCAAAGTAACCAAGCCCTGGTTGCATCATTAGCTAGAACAGCTAACAAGTTAGAAGTTGTCAGATGCCATCTGTACTGATGGAATTCTAGCTTAAGCCATCTTCTTCTCAAAGTTCTTCCAGAAAGAGAGAGCACTGGGGAGGGAGAAGAAATTCTTATCGGGATTAGAGGGTGTGGGACTGAAAAGACACCACACCCTATGGGGGTCCCAAGACTACTTACTCCCAGGTTCAGTGACTGGCTGGAAGGACTCAGAAGACTCAGAGATAGTTGCACTTGTGCCTAAGGTTTCTTACAGTGAAAGGATGCAACAAAAAGAAAAAATGCATCAGGCAAAGTCTAGAGGAAGTAAGACGCAAGCTTCCAAGAGATCCTTCCAGTGAAATCACACTGGACATGCCTAATTTCTCCCGGAACAAGTTGTGCCATCTCACGTGAAGTGCTGTCTTCAGGAAAGCTCTTTCGAAAGCCAGAACCCACCATTTTTAGTAGGTGGTCACGTAAGCACCCTCTGACTGTTGTTACCGTTGCTGTTCAGCCACTAAGTCATTTCCGACTCTGTGACGTCACAGACTGCAGCACACCAGGTTCCTCTGTGTGCTGTATCTCCCGGAGTCTGCTCAAATTCATGTCCTTTGAGTCAGTGATTCTATCTAACCATCTCATCCTCTGTTGCCCCCTTCTCTTCTTGCCCTCAATCTTTCCCAGCATCAGGGTCTTTTCCAATGAATTGGCTCTTCGCATCAGGTTGCCGAAGTATTGGAGCTTCAGCTTCAGCATCAGTCCTTCCAAGGAATATTCAGAAATTGATTTCCAGACTCCAGAGGGGGAAAAAACGCAGATGTTCAAAATAAACCACATTGTTGGTCCAAACTGTTTAGACACAATAAGCCATACTAATACAGAAAAATTTTTATGTCAATATAAGAAGCTGTGTAAGTTCTGGCAGCTCTATGGTGGGGTTAATGATGACCTCCTTCAAGAGGGCTTATGCCATATCCAGGTCTGCTGCGTCCGAGCCCCTGCCCCTGCAGCAGGCCACTGCTGACCCTGACCTCCACACTCAAACACTCATAGGCAGGTCTGGTTCAGTCTCTGTGGGGTCTCCTGGTGTGCACAGGGTTTTGTCTGAGCCCTCTGAGTGTCTCTGGCAGGTATGCAGTTTGATTATAAATGTGATTTCACCCCTCCTACCATCTTGCTGGGGCTTCTCCTTTGTCCTTGGACGTGGGGTATCTTTTGTTGGTGGGATCCAACATTCTCCTGCTGATGGTTGCTCAGCAACAAGTATTAAACATATTAAAAACAGCATATTAAGAAGCAGAGACATTACTTCACTGTTAAAGGTCCGTCTATTCAAAGCTGCTGCTGCTACTGCTGCTAAGTCGCTTCAGTCATGTCCGACTCTGTGTGACCACATAGACGGCAGCCCACCAGGCTCCCCTGTCTCTGGGATTCTCCAGGCAAGAACACTGGACTGGGTTGCCATTTCCCTCTCCAGTACATGAAAGTGAAAAGTGAAAGTGAAGTCACTCAGTTGTGTCCAACTCTTAGCGACCTCATGGACTGCAGCTTACCAGGCTCCTCCGTCCACGGAATTTTCCAGGCAAGAGTAATGGAGTGGGTTGCCATTGCCTTCTCCACTATTCAAAGCTATGGATTCTCCAAATGTCATGTTTGGATGTGAGAGTTGGACTATAAGAAAGCTGAGCACTGAAGAATTGATGCTTTTGAAGTGTAGTGTTGGAGAAGACTTTTGGGAGTCCCTTGTACTGGAAGGAGATCAAATCAGTCAATCCTAAAGGAAATCAATCCTCAGTATTCATTGAAAAGACTGATACTGAAGCTGAAGCTCCAATACTTTGGCTACCTAACGTGAAGAACTGACTCATTGGAAAAGACCCTGATGCTGGGAAAGATTGAAGGCAGGAGGAGAAGGGGACAACAGAAAATGAGATGGTTGGATGGCATCACCCACTCAATGGACATCAGTTTGAGCAAGCTCCAGGAGTTGGTAAAGGACCTGAAAGCCTGGAGTGCTGCAGTCCATGGTGTCGAAAACAGTCAGACACGACTGAGCGACTGAACTGAACTGGTAAGAAACTGTTTATCAGCCATGTTCCAAGACACCAACCTAGGGTCAGCTTTGCAAGCAGCTTTCTATGACTAGATGTCTCATCTCTAATGTACAGAAGAGATGCAGATGGCAATGGCTGAGAACCAGCATCACCCATACATAGAAGGCTGGTCTCACAACCTCACAAGACTTTTGCAAGCAAAAATGCAGATGCAGCAGCACTGTCCTTGACCTCATTGGGTTGTTGGGTAATTACATAGCCCTGGGGATCTATTTCCACTGATTAAGAAGAGTCCAGCTGCAAGGCAAGCAGATGTGTTGTTCATTGGGGTGACTATAAAGTGATGAGTCCTCTAACAAAAACAAATCTAATTACCTCAGAATTGCATCTCACAAAAGAAGTGTTTGCAAATCCAGTCTGGTTTTGTCATTAATTCATATCTGAGTTGCAAAATTTAGAGTGGCAAAATAGAAATTTTAAATCAAAATCTGGTTTTTACTATGTATTAGCTAGTTGACTTTAGATGAATCACTCTGGGTCTCAGAAAGTTGCATGGTTTCTTTGGGGGCTTGGCATTCAAGGTCAGAGGGTTGGGATAGCCAGTCTTCAGGGCTTGCTACACTCTTCATTAGTGCCATCACGGACCCTCTCTTATGTCACTTTATATTTTAACTTCAGCTCTTTTCTCTCAATCCAGTTCTACCCACCAGCAGTTCCATGTATAAATATGCTTGGAAGAAGTCTATGTATCTAAACTTTCTCATTTGTAAAATGGATATGTTGATAATAATACCAGCCTTACTGACCTCATTATGTTTTTGCAAAGGTCAAAAAAAGATGCCTAAAAACACTCATCATCAGAAACACCATGTAAATGTTAATAGTGATTGTTTTTCAGTCACAAGTGGCTCCTGACCTTTTTGTTTTAGGTTTCTGTATCTTCTCTTCCGGGCTTCCCTGGTGGCTCAGTGATAAAGACTCCACCTGCCAATGCAGGAGACACAGGTTTGATCCCTGGGTTGGGAAGATCCACTGGAGAAAGAAATGGCAATGCACTCCAGTATTCATGCCTGGAAAATCCCATGGACAGAAGAGCTCAGCGATCTACAGTCCATGGGGTCACAGAAGAGTCAGACACAACTTCGTGACTAAAACAGCAACAAAAATCATCTTTTTCATCCTTCTTGGCCCAACACAAACATTGGGACAGGACTGCTGTGTTCTCATCTACTACAGGTTGAACTGTGCCACCCCCTAAAAAAAAAAGACATGCTCAAGTCCTAAGCCCCAGTACTTGTGAATGTGAACTTACTTGAAAATGCATAGAGTCTTGCCAAAGTAAAAAAATTAAAATGAGATCACACTGGATGACAAGGGGCCCTACTGCAATGACTGGCACCCCTACAAAAGAAGGAAATTTGGACAGAGAGACACAGAGAAGACACACATGGACAAAGCCATGTGACAGTGGAGGAAGAAATTGAAGTGATACCCCTACAAACCAAGGAATCCCAAAGATTGCCGGCCACCGCCAGAAGCCAGGGAGAGGGAGTAAGGACCCTCCCCGAGAGCCTTTGGAGAGAACATGGCCTTCCCAACAACTAGATTTTATACATTTAGCCTCAAGAAATGTGAGAGAATACATTTTTTTCAGTTTTAACTCCCACTGTTTTGTGGTAATGTGTTATAGCAGCCTTAGAAAATTTCATCCCATCTCACCACCATAGCACTCAGTGGTCTTGGCCAAGATGCTTCATCAGGCTACCATATGCTGTGGTCCAGAGAGACAGCATGGATTAGCCTCGAGTCTGTGGGTTTTGGAAATATTGGGTGGGCCAAAATAGTTCATTCAGGGTAACATGGAAAAACCCAAAGGAACTTTTTGGCCAGCCCAATAGTAGGACCAGAGCCATACTTTGGAAAAGCCAAAAGAGAAACTCCAAGAGTGCCCTCTTCAGTGTGCAGAAATGTGGCTTCAGGCCTGTGCTTCTAGGGTTATGAATGAGAGAACCAAGGCGGTAGGTGATGAAATCCTTCAGCTCTAGCTGTATAGTAAGCTAGTGGCAGAGCAAGGGAAGAACCTCAGTGTTTGGCCTCCCTAAGTCTGTGCTTTCTCCATGTCATACAGGGTGCCCTTTTCTGTTTGGCCCTCAACATCAAGAAGATGCAAGAACAAGGATGGCAAGGCAGCCTGTTCTGTGCTGGAGCAAGGAAGCCTGCTGCAAGGGGAGCGATGTGTGGGAATTCTTAGTGGCAATAAATCACCTCTCCAAAGTCAGCGCCAGCAATAAAGGGAGGGAGGTTTTGCAGTGGTCAGACCGGTTGATTCACTGTGGTTTAAGACCAGACCCGGCTCTCCCATTCATTTTAACTCCAACTCAGTTTGGAGGGATTTACGACCACGTTGTATGAGCGTGATTTGAGTTACAGCTTGGCCTGGTCGTGTTTGGGAGTCAAGGGCAGAATGTTTCATTTTCCAGACTGTTGAGTTTCTTTTTAACTCTCCTTCCTTGAAAACATAAATAAAGGCAAGACATTGAAAAATGATCTTGCATTTCCTGATGGTTGAATCCTATTCAGACCTTCAAAAAGAAAAACTGAACAATCAGAGAAATAACCTGATGCATGCATGCACGCTAAGTCACTTCAGTCATGTCCAACTCTGCAGCCCTATGGACCATAGCCCACCAGGCTCTTCTGTCCATGGGATTCTCCAGGCAAGAATACTGGAGTGGGTTAGTTACCATGCTCTCCTCCAGGGGATCTTCCCAAACCAGGGATCAAAGCCACATCTGTGTCTCCTGCATTGCATGGAAAAATGGACCAAACTCTTGTGATATACGTTTTAGATTATGTCATCTGAGATTGAAATTAGAATTCCTGGCCAAAGTAGTCCAGGCTAGTGATGGTACACCAAAGAAGTGAAAAAAGGAAATGTTTTAATGCAATAGAAAGATGCCTCTATCAGCCTATTCAGTATTAGTGAAAATATAGAAATAATTCAAGTGCCAACAATAATATATCTACATGGTGCTTCTTCATTAATAGTCAAGCCCACTGCAAAAGGATCAACTATCTGAATTTTGCACAGTGTGTCCACTGCTGCCCATTCCAGCTTCTTTATTCATTCAGTGTTTCCATCACTCAGGTATACTTTTTAATATAGTTATTTATTTGGCTGCACCAAGTCCTAGTTGCAGCATGTGGTTTCTAGTTCCCTGACCAGGGATCAAACCCAGGGCCCCTGAATAGGAAGCACAGAGTCTTAGCCGCTGAAGCACCAACAAAGTCCTAGAAGTGGCTAGCCTCTCACTCTACCTCCTGGGAGCAGTGTTCAATATAGGATTGTTTGTTTGTTCTTTTATGCTTTGAAATATTTACTTTTGATGAAGAATGTTAGACCTAAAATGATTCTAGGAAAACTCATTTTCAAAAAGTAATTTTATAAACAAATATAAACTAATGGATGCCCATGTCCACTAAAAAATGTCTTTGCTATCTAAATATTTAAAAATTAATATAAATAGAATAAATTTTTTATAAGTAGTCATGTATTTTAATGCTTTTCCAAAGAATGTATTATTTTTTAGTTTAAATGTTACTTTTTAAACATTTCAGCATCAAAAACTATGCAATATTTTTCAGGACAATATTTTTTTAATTAAAAATAATTAATATATACACAGGGAGAATAACCAAAATGCAGTATGTGTGTGCGTGTGAGACAGAGAGTTAATAAGAATATAAAAGGAAAATAATTTAGTAGAATTATTATTTCTTTCTTTGTTCCTGTCATCAATTTGGTTTTATACTGTTTAGAAAGGCTTTTAAATTTTGGTTGCATTTTGTTCAAAATAAGCTGGCACTATTCAACCAACCTATTAACAAATGGAGTACAAAAGCTTCACTATATTAAGATGCTATGAAGGCAATTATTGAAAATAAAGCTTGCAAGCATTAAGACATTGATATTTATACATAATAAAGAAGGAACTGAGCAAAACATAAGATGAGAACTTCAATGACATACAAAACTTAATTTTGGAATACTCTGAATGTTTTAAGGCAATTTTGTGCATGTGAAATTTTGTTTTTGAAACACAAATTTCTAGAATTAAAATTATTTAGTTTTTTTTAGATTTAAATTGCCCTCTAGGAGTTATATTGGAGAAGGCAATGGCACCCCACTCCAGTACTCTTGCCTGGGAAATCCCACGGACAGAGGAGCCTGGTAGGCTGCAGTCCATGGGGTTGCTAAGAGTCATGACTGAGCGACTTCACTTTCACTTTTCACTTTCATGCATTGGAGAAGGAAATGGCAACCCACTCCAGCATTCTTGTCTGGAGAATCCCAGGGATAGGGGAGCCTGGTGGGCTGCTGCTGTCTAAAGGGTCGCACGGAGTTGAACATGGCTGAAGTGACTTAGCAGCAGCAGCAGAAGTTATATGTCAGTTTTCACCAGTAAATACTGCTTAAGAAATGTCTCTTCACTGACGTGGAGAACAGACTTGTGCATACAGTTAGGGGGAAGAAGAGGGCGAGACAAACTGAGAGAGCAGCACTGACCTATGTACACTGCTGTGTGTGAAACAGGTAGCTAGTGGGAAGCTGCCGTACAGCACAGGGAGTTCAGGAGCTCAGCTCGGTGCTCGGTGATGACCTAGCCTAGATGGGTGGACGGGGATGGGGGGAAGAAGGCTCACGAGGAAAGGAGTATATGTATACACATAGCGGAGTCACCTTGTTGTACAAGAGAAACTAGCACAACATTGTAAAGCAATTATACTCCAATTTAAAAAAAAAAAAAAAGGGAAAAAAGAGAAAAGGAAATTATCTCTTGGGTTCAAATTTATCCTCAGTGTAGGATTTCCTTTGTCCAGTAGTTTTCCCAAGCTACCAGTCACATGGCTCCATCCAGCTTCTTGGAACAGAATGAGTCAAGGGTAGAGAAAGGCCAAATGTATGTTTAGGGTAAATTCCTTCTTCATAGCAACAGAGTGGAGAAAACGACCTTCCCCTCCAACACGTTCTACATCCAGCTTCCTCCACATGGTGAAAATGTGGTACCAGGAACCCCAGCCTTCTTTCTGCTGAGCTTGGCAACTCCAGGAGAATGGAACATCTTCCTCCCAGTGTCCACACAACAACCTTTGTCCTTCTCCTCTGAATCATTCGGTTTCCCTCCATGTCTTTCTGACCCCTCTGATGTCTGTCTCTCATCTTGCACTGTCTCTGTGTTTTACAGGTTTTGTTTCTCTTTGTCCCCCTAAATTTCTCTAACACTGTCCCTCTTTCTGTTCCTCAGTTTACCTCTGTCTCCCTGTATCTTTCTCACAGTGTGGGGGACAAAAAAAAAGTCAAAACCAGGACAGGGTGTCTCAGCAGCCTAGCAGCTGATGGAAATTTTCCGTCCAGCCAGATCCAGCTCCATCAACTGGGTTTATGCATCCAGATTCCCAGACCATAGCCTCCTCCGCCCACCTAGCAGGTGATGTAAGACCTTGGAGGCCAAGGATACTAAAAAAACTGTCACTGTTCCAAGAGCTAATGGTCTATGAAATGAAAGTGCTTGGCCCACCTGCTCCACAGAGCCACCTCACAGTGGGAACCCTCCACTGGCTCAAGCCAACCCTGAGGAAAAGTAGGAGGAGACTAGCTCTGAGTCAACAGACATCAGGAGAGTCTGCTGAATGCAAGTAGCTCAAGCCAAGATTTTGCCTTCACCAGTGCCATTATTCTTGCTATTGTTTAGTTGCTCAGTCATGTCCGACTCTTTGAGACCCCATGGACTGTAGCCTGACAGGTCCCATCATCCCTGGGGTTTCCCAAACAAGAATACTGGAATCGGTTTCCATTTCCTTCTCCAGGGGATCTTCCCAACCCAGGGATAGAACTCCCATCACCAGCATTGGCAGGCAGGTTCTTTATCGTTGAGTCAATGGGGAAGCCCCTCACCAGTGCCAGGCAACATTCCAAATATGCCCAGAGTATGAGGTTCAAGGAACTCTAAACTGTCAGAAGACCTGGATTTGACCCACAGCTTTGCCACCAACTGACTGCAACTTTGGGTTGGCCACTTGCCTTTTCCGGACCACCATGTTCTCATCTGTAAAAGGAGGTGCACAAATGTGACCAACTAATTCTACAGTGGCTTTAGTTGCAAAGTTGTTGCAAAGAGACTAGGCCCATTCTGTTTCCCTGTAAATTAGGTACCTGTTGGCTATACACAAGCATCTATAGTGCCTTTTCATAGGATGAAGGAACCATGCAAGAAGTAATAAGGATGGAAGAGTAAAGTTATGAAAAGGTATGTACTTCTCCATTCTTGAAAAGAAACATAAGTATGGGACTTCCCTGGCAGTCCAGTAGCTAAGACTCCAACTTGAAATGCAAGGGGACCTGTGTTCAATCTGCAGTCAGGGAACTTGATTCCACATGTCGCAACCAAGACCTGGCACAGACAAACAAATAAAGAAACCTAGGTAGTTACTTAGGAGGCAGACACTCCAGGTTCCTTCTTTGCTGCTGCTGCTGCTAAGTCGCTTCAGTCGTGTCCGACTCTGTGTGACCCCGTAGACAGCAGCCCACCAGGCTCTCCCATCCCTGGGATTCTCCAGGCAAGAACACTGGAGTGGGTTGCCATCTCCTTCTCCAATGCATGAAAGTGGAAAGTGAAAAGTGAAAGTGAAGTCGCTCAGTCGTGTCCGACTCTTCGCTGCCCCATGGACTGCAGCTCACCAGGCTCCTCCGCCCATGGGATTTTCCAGGCAAGAGTACTGGAGTGGGGTGCCATTGCCTTCTCTGTGCTACACAAATACCTGTTCTTGAGGATATGTCCCCAGACTCCTGTTTTATCTCTATTTTGGTGGATTAAATGCATAGTTCATGATGACAGCCTCTTTCGGCTCAAACTCCTGGCTGGTCTAAAATTCCCTCCTNGCTACACAAATACCTGTTCTTGAGGATATGTCCCCAGACTCCTGTTTTATCTCTATTTTGG
This sequence comes from Oreotragus oreotragus, assembly GCA_006410675.1. Taxonomy (NCBI): domain Eukaryota; kingdom Metazoa; phylum Chordata; class Mammalia; order Artiodactyla; family Bovidae; genus Oreotragus; species Oreotragus oreotragus. The sequence goes on from SJYX01011363.1 coordinate 10,260, forward strand.
TGGATTAAATGCATAGTTCATGATGACAGCCTCTTTCGGCTCAAACTCCTGGCTGGTCTAAAATTCCCTCCTCAGGGAATCAGCACTACCAACCTCTTTGTTCAAGGGAGGCTTCTGATTGAACCAAGAAGGAAACATGACCCAAGATATTCCATCACAAACTTCCTTGGTGGCATAGTGGATAAGAATCCTCCTGCCAATTCAGGGGACACGGGTTCAATCCCTGGTCTGGGAAGATTCCACATGCCAGGGAGCAGCTAAGCCCGTGCACCACAAGTGCTGCGCCCACGTGCTGCCACCACTGAAGCCTGCACGCCTAGAGCCTGTGCTCTGCTGCAAGGGAAGCCACCGCGGTGAGAAGCCTGAGAACGGCACTGAAGAGTAGCCCCGCCTGGCTGCAGTTAGGGAAAGCCCGGACAAAACATCAAAGACCCAGCACGACCGGAAAAAAAAAAACAACTAATTAATGATTTTTCAAAAAGAGATCCCGTCAGTAGCTTGGCCAGTGATTGTTGAGGTCGCCTGGAGTGAAGGACTGAAAGAGGGAAAAGATTAGCAAAGTCATCGTGGAAGTTCCATCTGAAATTTGTGGCAGAAGTTATTAACAGAACTGATTTACCAGCTACAAAGGAAAAGAGAATGGAACAGAGACATGAGAGAGCTGGAGGTACTTAGAGACAAAGACCATCTAATTCAAGAGGAAGACGGAAAATAGTGGTTCCTGCATCCAGGTGGTTCCTGGCAGCATCCCAGGTCAGCAAAATTCCAACCTTCACGAATCCACGCAATGATCTCTCTCTTTCCTTTAATGGCCTGAGGGATAGTGTTCCTGGCAACCCACAGAATGCATCAACACACACAAATGAGGACATCATGCTGCAAGCACTGGCACCAAATTCCTTTGATGTTAAACATGTAGGCAGCCAGTGATGTCAACGGTATGACTTCTAGAAAAGTCTATGAAACCACATCTTTGGGCAACATAAAAACCTTTGTATTAATTGTTTTCCCAAAACCGATAAAATCTTGCTTTAGCAAATTTAAGGAAAAACATACAGACCATTAATTAGTCCAACTCTTCATTTTACAGTTAATTTTTTAAAAAGAAAATGTAAATGAAAAACTGAATTTCATATAACTTAAGAAGCAGAGAAATGTCTATCCTGCTTTTCATAGATAGCTCTTCTGTAAGTCCTCCAATCACATTCCTCCTCTTTGAGCGGGTAGGGTACATGAGATAAAGCATGGTGCGCTTGTGTTCTGGAATCAGAAAAACTCAGTTTTGTAACACTGACCAACAATTGTTTCTGCCCCTCTTTGAGTAGCCCTGCTTCTTTTAACACATTGCTCTCCCCACCCTCCCAGGCCCATAATCTCAATTAAAATCCTGCAGCTCCCTGCTGAATGAGAAGGTAAAAGGGAAGACACAAGACCTTTGTCTAGCCAAACAAAGGACCCAGTTCTCCTGACCACAGTTTTTGGTCCAAAGGCAAGCATATAACCTGAGCAAAGCTAGTCAGAATCATTTCTTAGAATGGTTTAGATTGGAACATGAAGAAAAGGACCCTATATTTTCAGGTCACAGAGCTGGAAGTATATGAAATGGGGTTTTGCAATGGATGTCTTTCCTCCAAGTTAGGATAAATGGAGCAGAGAAGAGAAATGAGGGAGTAAGCAAACTATCTTACTCGAGTCTCTAAAGCATGGGACCATAATTCAACACATGCTTAAGTGTTGTCATATATATATTTCTCTTTCCTCTGTTAATTCCATATCATTCTGTAAAGTAAGGAACTTTATCTATGTCCACAAATGTTCTGCTTCAGGTAGACAGATGATAGATAGTTGATAGATTAAAATATATAGACAAATAAATATAAAATATTTATGCGCTCCTCTGTGTAAGTGGGAAAGGATAGATGTAGGGAGTTATGGGTCAATCAGATAGCTTCAGAAAATTAGAAGCTGTATTATGAAGGACTAATCATCAACACCGGTGGTCAAACACATAGACCGGGTAGAAAACAGATTCCAAAAAAGTTTTAGAAGGTGATGCATTAGGTCTGTAACATTTCCAGAGGAAAGTTGATTTGCTGACTGAGTCTCCTTTCTCCAGGAAGATGAAGCCTGTGAGTAATGAATCTAATTATCATGAAATGATACCATAAACTAAATGGCAAAAAGAAGTAGGATATCCTGTGAATAAGACTTAATGGTTGTGGGAGGCAGACGGGAAGAAGGGAGAAAGGGAAAAGGGAGTTTTCTGTCTGATCTGCTGGNGGAAGATGAAGCCTGTGAGTAATGAATCTAATTATCATGAAATGATACCATAAACTAAATGGCAAAAAGAAGTAGGATATCCTGTGAATAAGACTTAATGGTTGTGGGAGGCAGACGGGAAGAAGGGAGAAAGGGAAAAGGGAGTTTTCTGTCTGATCTGCTGGGCCAGCAGTGCTGTTCACTGAAACTGCAGACCATGAGCTCCCTGGAGAGGCAAAGGCTGCAAGTGGGAATAAAGCGAAGATATCCTCTGATCCACTGATTCTCACTAGTTACCAGGGAAGCTAAGAGACCACCTATGGAGAGACTGGGAAAATCGGCTTCTGAGAGAGTCTGATTTGCTGCTAGTAGTTTGAAGCCTCGTGGCACTGTGCTGCATGACTTGAATTCACTAGCAGGAGTCTAGGTCAGGTGAGACAGCCCAGAACGTCCCAACTATCCAAGCTCACTTGACTGTTAACAGTTAACACCAGTGTGTACGTCCTCAGCCGCATCCTATTCCTTGCGACCCCATGGACTGCAGCCCACCAGGCTCCTCTGTCCATGGAATTTCCCAGGCAAGAACACTGGAGTGGGTTGCCATTTCCTTCT
>SJYX01011364.1:0-12455 GCA_006410675.1 Oreotragus oreotragus
ATCCTCTTCCCTGTCCCCTGAAGTCCCCGAACTGGGGGGACCCGGGGTATGGCTTCCTCCACTTTTGCTCAGTATTCCCGTGTCTCACTTTCCCTGAAGAGGGAAGGCTGGGAATCTTAACTCTGTATCCCCCTCTACTTATTTAATTCTGTTCCTCCTGGTGGTTCACAATTGAATTGAATTGCGAGGAGGGTGTGGGGTGAGTCATGAGGGACCTCAACTGTCTTCCCCACCGTGCCTCCTTCCTTCTCAATTGCCTGGGTTTTTGTTTTTGTTTTTATTTTCTATAATAAAATGGAGCTCTCTCTGACTCTCCTGCTGCTTCTCTTTCTTTTGAAAAAGGGAATGGGGGTGGGGGTGGGATGGAGTGGGTTCTGGGTTCCTCATTCCAGGCCTCTCTCACCTTCTTACTAGCCATAAAGAGGAAGCAGCCGTGGCTGTGGGAGGGGAAATATGACCGGGAACCAGAAGCTCAGCACTGACCGTGGAGAGTGGGTTCTGGGAGAACCTGGCACTGGTCTCTTCAAGGACCAGCAGGAGAGGGACTGGGGATTTTTTTTTGTTGCTTTGGTCTGGTTTTGTTCTTGCTGTGCCTCTCAGCTTGCGGCATCTCAGTTCCCCAACCAGGGACTTATCCTGGGCCTCCATGATTAAATCATCAAATCCTAACCACTAGACCACCAGGGAACTCCCTGTTTTGTTTTCTCTCTCTTTTTTAATTAAATTAAAATTTTTTTGGACTTCCCTGATGGTCCAGTGATTAAGAATCCGCCTGCCCATGCAGGGGACACAGGTTTGATCCCTGCTCCAGAAGATGCCTGCTGCAGGGCAACTAGGCTGGTGTACCACAAGTACTGAGCCCGGGTACCTAGAGTCCGTGCTCTGAAACGAGAAAAGCCACCACAGTGAGAAGCCCTCCTGCCCACCTCAGCAAAGAGTAGCCCCCACTTGCTGCAACTAGAGAAAGTTCGTGTGCATTGAAGACCCAGTGCAGCCAAAAATAAACTATTTTAAATGATTAAAAAATAATTTTTTAAATTATTGCTTTTTAAGTCTAGGGCTGCAGTCCATGGAGTCACTAAGAGTCGGACACGACTGAGCGACTTCACTTTCACTTTTCACTTTCACGCATTGGAGAAGGAAATGGCAACCCACTCCAGTGTTCTTGCCTAGAGAATCCCAGGGACAGGGGAGCCTGGTGGGCTGCCGTCTATGGGGGTCGCATAGAGTCGGACACGACTGAAGTGACTTAGCAGCAGCAGCAGTAGCAGCAGCAGGGCTGGTTTGAGGAAGGACAGTTGGAGCATCCACCACACTGGACATACCATGATGACAAACAGTCGGCTGGGTTCACTGCAGCATCCCCATGCCTGGCACCTGATAGACACACACAATTATCTTTAGAATGAATGAACAAATGAGCAGATGAAAGGAGATAAAAATTTGGAAGCAAAGGACACTCTGAATTGAAAGATTCTGGTATTCAGAAGCCTAGTGCAAGGCAAGCAGCCAGAGAGTGTATGATTAGAAGTGGCTAATCCAAGGGATTTTACTCCAAGACTCAAGACCATAAATAATAAATCTCTTGAAACTGCTGCAGAATGGTACAGAGGGGCAGATTCCTGAAAAGGGTCTTCTCTGATAGACAACTGGTTTTACATTCCTAAAGTTATAAGAACCATAGATAATTCATGGCTTTGTGGCCCAACTATAGTTGGCACTGGGACACTTTCTAGTTTCCGTGAATTTGTATCTTCTAAGTGTGGAATATTTACATTTTACTTATCAGATTTTTTTTCCAGTTCTCCATGCTAATAAAGATATGGCAGATATAGTCCTATCACTAGAGGAAGGTCCTCCTTTATTAAAAACAAAATGTATTAGAAAAATTGATCTTAAACACATGCCAGATACATTCCCAGCAAGGGAATAAGCAAGGGGTCAAAAGAATAAGCCACTTCAGAGAGGCTGTGAGTATGGAGGGAGAGTACTCACATTAGTAGCTAATTAGGTAAAGACCCTAATTTAGTTTTGACCCAGGAAAGCAGAAGTAAGAAGTTCTGAGATGTCAGGGGTGTTCACAGTCCATTTCAGAAACAGAAAACAGTGCATTCATGACGTCAATGATGTGGAGCTACTTGTGGCTGTTCGTTGGAATAACAAAAGTTTAGTCTCCCAACACAGTGTCAGATAAATCCAATTAATTGTAAAAGTATGAAGCAGAACCAGAGTCCAGACAGTAGTCAAGCAACAAGTTCTGCTTACTTAAAATTAAGCGGACACCAGTGACTTTCTCAAGCTGTTAGCAAAAAAAAAAAACCAGAATACAATTTGCATATTTCTTAGTTTACAGATCTTTTAAAATAACATTATGAGATAGCACTAAGAAAAGAGGGTACCTTTGCTTTTTCTCCACATCCTGAGTTTTCATCTGCCTGGAGTCCTCGATTAAGCCTAACCTGTATTCACTTCTTGCAGAAGGTACCTGTCCTAGCAAAGGTCACTCCTAATTACTTGATCTGTAACAAGCATGGGCCTGATCTTCTAATTTGAACACCCCACCCCACAATCGCCCATACACACCTTGCATTATTTTTGGCTCCATATAACTTTGTATTTTATATTTCTATGTATCTTGTCTCTGTCAGGCTGGTCCCCATTCCCAACCCTCTGCCACTGTAAATTCAGTAAGGGATTTGTTTCTGATTTGTTCTTTGCTATATCCCTGGGTACTAAAACTTCCTGGCCCACATTGAAAGTGTTGGTCGCTCAGTTATGTCCGACTCTTTGTGACCCCATGGACTGTATTAGGCCAGGTTCCTCTGTCCATAGAATTCTCCAGGCAAGAATACTGGAGTGAGCTACCATTTACTCCTCCAAGGGGGTCTTCCCCACCCAGGGATCGAACATAGGTCTCCTGCATTGTAGGCAGATTCTTTCCCACCTGAGCCACCGGGCACTTTGCTGCTGCTGCTGCTAAGTCGCTTCAGTCGTGTCTGACTCTGTGTGACCCCATAGACGGCAGCCCACCAGGCTCCCCTGTCCCTGGGATTCTCCAGGCAAGAACACTGGAGTGGGTTGCCATTTCCTTCTCCAGTGCATGAAAGTGAAAAGTGAAAATGAAGTCGCTCAGTCGTATCCGACTCTTCGCGACCCCATGGACTGCAGCCCACCAGGCTCCTCCATCCATGGGATTTCCCAGGCAAGGGTACTGGAGTGGGGTGCCATTACCACCTGAGCCACCAGGCACTTAAGGTTCTCAATATAGTTGAACGAAATGAATGCGTGTAATATTCACGAATGACCAACAGAGGGCGAAAGAAATTCAGTAGGGGAAGAAATGAAAATGTTTTATTCCGAGCTTCGCGTACAATTACGCGAGATTTGAACTCGCTCGGCCACCGTAGTGCCTAGGCCGGAAATGAGCAGCCATTTCCGGCCTCAACGGTCCAGGAAGGTTGTTTTGGACTATTGGAAACCGAACCCCTCGGTTCTCAGGCAGCTCCATTCCGGAGCAGAGGCTCCGTCCTGGAGCTCTAGGCCTCCGACCCGCCCGGCCGCCGACGTGGCAGCTGGAGACACTTTCAGGGCCGGGAATAGGGAGGGTGTGTCGCCATGGCGACACCGGCGGGGCTGGAGCGCTGGGTGCAAGATGAGCTGCACTCGGTGCTGGGACTGAGCGAGCGGCACGTAGCCCAGTTCCTGATCGGTACCGCGCAGCGCTGTGCCTCGGCAGAGGAGTTCGTGCAGCGCTTGCGAGACACCGATACCCTGGACCTCAGTGGGCCGGCCCGGGACTTCGCCCTGAGACTCTGGAACAAGGTGCTGAGAGAGGCGGGACCGGGCGTGGGAGCGACGGGAAAGTGGGTGGAGCAGGGGAGGGGCCCCCAGGTTACTTGTCCAACGGAGTTTGGGCTCACTTGGGCTAACTGTCCAACGGAGAATTAAGCTCAGTTTGCTAGCAGTTATCACTTTCGGGCTGGACGACCACTTCGTGAAGAAGATTGAGGAGGGCTTAAGGGTGGATAGAGCAGTGTTTCTCAAACAGGTTTAGGATTCATCCACGGCTTTTGTTAAAATGAGGATTCCGATTCTGTAGGTCTGGGATGGTTTCTTCGTTTCTTCATTTCTAACAAACAATGTAAGTTTTCAGGTGATGCTGGGTGTTGCCCACCCTTCGAAGAGATGTGTGGGCAGTGTTGTGGGAGGGTAAGAAGTGGTGTGGCTGTGATCGAGAAAAGTAGGCCCAAAGATTATCTGGAATTTGTTGGGTAAAGAAAGGGGAAGAGTAAAGGTATAATGGTGAGCTCCTGGAAGGCAAGACTGTGATTTTTGTCTTTGTATTCATACCATCTAATTGTACCCTGCAGGACAAGAGCTCAGAAATTATACAGTAAGACTAAAAGTGTTGAACTTGTTCAGAGAATGGCAGATAACCTGGTGTGGCTGTCCCATTTGCACTTGGTGAAAGATGAGAATGTACTTGATGTGAGGGTAGGAGCTCTGTGTTAATCCCTTCACCCGAGTATCTCTGGAGGCTGGTACAGTACCGGCCGTGACAGGGCTCTGCAAAACAATCTGGACAATCCTTGTCCAGTCCTTGGGTAGGAATGACTTAGTCATCAGGAAGAACAGAGGCTGAGCAGTTGAGAATTGGGTGTGAGAATGTAAACTCCACGAGGGCAGGAAGTTTTGTCTCTTTATCCCTATATCCCTAGTACCTACAGGGGGTGCATGGGATAGGCTTAGAAACTGAGAGACCCCATTCGAGCTGATGGACATGGTGTGAAGCCTTGGGGAAGAGAGAGAATGACAGCTGGCTTAAGATCAGTTACTCCTTAAATTAGGAACTGGGCAGAGTAGGTGGGCAGAGATCAGGAGTTGCTCACATCCCCTTGACTTCTCTCTCTCCCGACAGGTCCCACGGAAGGCAGTGGTGGAAAAGCCAGCTCGGGCAGCTGAGCGAGAAGCCCGAGCCCTGCTGGAAAAGAACCGCTCTTATATGTTGTTGGAGGACAGTGAGGAGAGCAGCGAGGAGACTGTGGGCAGGGCTGGGAGCAGTGTCCAGAAGAAGCGGAAAAAACGGAAACACCTCAGGAAGAAACGTGAGGAGGAAGAGGAAGACGAGGAGGAGGAACAAGTTTCTGAGAAAGGAAAGAGGAAGACAGGGTAAGTCAGAAGTAGGGGGCGAGAGGATGGGGCAGGTGGGGGATGGGACAGGAAGCCTCTGAGTGCCCTCAGTTAATCCCCTGGGCTGGGCTGCAGGGAGAAGAAAGAGCAGAGGGAAAAGCCAGAGTCGGAGGATGAGTGGGAGCGGACAGAGCGAGAGCGCCTTCAGGACCTGGAGGAACGTGATGCATTCGCTGAGCGGGTTCGGCAGCGGGACAAGGATAGGACTCGCAACGTCCTGGAGCGGTCAGACAAAAAGGTGCATTGGAGCAGCACGTTCCATCAGTCCCCAGGCAGACCCCTGGATCCGATCTGAGGTTGGGTGTGACCGCAGATAGTGATCTCTGGGAAGACAAGGGGCCGCCTGCAGTAGTCTGGTCATCTCTTTGGGTCTTTGGGCTAAGGTGGCTCTCTGCTGAACCTGTAACCACAGAGATTCCTCAGTGAAGGAGGAACATTTCTTTGTGCTAGGGAACATCTGAGTGATCCTTGTGATTCTAGACAGGAATGGCTGTGGGCATGGGGACTTTGACCACTCTTGCCTTCTTCTCCTAGGCTTACGAAGAGGCTCAGAAGCGCCTCAAGATGGCTGAGGAAGACCGGAAAGCCATGGTGAGTCCCTGTGCCCAGGAAGACAAAGGGAAAGACTTCCTGATGGAATGGTTAGGGTAGGGAGGAAAGATGCAGAGGAAGTGTGGTGGGGCTGTTGGGTCTGTGGTTGAGGGGCCAGCTAAGGATAGACTTAAACTGTAGTGGGAAGGAAGTGGCCCAGAGACCCTCTGACTCCTTAGGATCAGATCAGACTGTATGTTAGTGAGGGAAGTGTTTCCCTGTTCGTGGGACTTAAAGAGGCGTACTCAAAAGGCAGCTAGAAGGTCAAGGGGCTGGCTGGAGGACAGGGGCAGGGCAGGGCCATACTGCCCAGGGATATGCTGACTGCTGAGCTTGTGCTCCCGATACCTTCCTACCGTCTAATCCCTCCGTTCCGCCCCGCCCCCCTCCCGGGCCTTGTGATCACCCACTGATTTTCAGAGTTGGTCTTCTCACTGCACAGGGACCTGGCCCTTACGATTCATACCCTAGACTTGTTACGGGGGAGTCTCAGTAGGGTTGCAGTTTTCTGAAGGCCTGGCCTTCCCATGTCAGTCACACTTAGATTTCCCCCAAAGAATTTCGAGACTCTTGGTGTCTTAACAATGCCTTAGTGGCCATCGCGTCTCCCCTGATGCATCCATCTCAGGTTACACCCTAGAAAGTGACTGTAGCCAGAGACTTCTGAGATGTCTCTTGGTGCTGATGTAGTATTTTTATTTTCTTGAACTTTTCTTTCCTTTTTCAATTATGAAAATTTTCACAATTTACACAAATAGGAAAGTTGAACGAATAGCATAACAACATCCATCCAGGCTGTTTGGATTAAAAAATTGCTAATACTGTGTGCAGTATTTTCAATGTTTGTGTAAATGGCAGCTTTTTTGGTCCTTTTTGAACCATACGAAAGTTTTAGACATTGTGGCATTTTATCCTATCAGCATGTCCCTGGTGCCTGCAGACATTCTCACACAGTGCCACTGTCATAGCCAAGAAGATGAGTCTCATGTATCAGCTAAGAATCTGCCCACAATAAGATTTCCTCAGTTATCCCAAAATGTCTTTAATAACTGCTTTTTCCAAACTGGAAGCCAGTCACGTTTCATGCGTCGCATTTGAGTGTGAGGTGTCTTCAATTTGTTTCATTTTCCCCTTCTCTCTTTTTTTCTGTCTCATCTTGTACGCCATGTCCTACATTCTGGATTTATCTGATCCATATCTTGTGGTGTTAAATTCTGTCCCAGTGCTTACTTTAAAGTGGAAATTGGGTCTTGCAGCTCTCTTAGACTCAGATTGAAGAGCTGTAGCAGCAGCGCCTCTTGGGTGGTGGTGTGTACATCCCGTGGTGGGGCGAGGGGCGGGTACTGTCCAGTGGTGTGCCTGTCAGGCCGAAGGAGAATTCGATTGTGGTACTCAGATCAGGTCATGAGCATAAACTCCATTTTAGTGTATCATGGAACAAAAAAAAACAAGCAATTAAGTATTGAGCTGGCCAAAAAATTCATTGGAGTTTTTTCCATAAGATGTTACAGAAAAGCCCGAATGAACTCTTTGGTCAACCCAATACACTCGGCCCCCGAGGGGAGGGCCCCTGGTGGACTCTGAGTGTCTCAGTTGTTTTCATTTGGAGACTTCTGCCTCCACATCGTCATGTTTTCTCCCTTTACACTGAGTCGAACAAAATAGCAAGGGTAGAATAGAAAATACACACATAATCATCCTGGTGAGTCGATGTTGGCAAAGATGATGAGGCTGCTTGGAAGGACCGTCCGAGCTGCTGGCAGGCAGCATGTGGGCCGTGTCGGGCTTCTCATTAGGCTGTTCAGTGAAAAGGGAAGGGCAGTGGAGGTCACATCTTTAGGCTCCAGGGCCAGCCTGCCCAGGAGGTTGTGCCTCTTAGGGGAACAGGGGAAAGGGGTCACTCTTCTAGCAAGGTGAGGCCCTGACTGTCCTGGCCTGACCCAGGTCCCTGAGCTGAGGAAGAAATCCCGCCGAGAGTACCTGGCCAAGCGGGAGCGAGAGAAACTGGAAGACCTGGAGGCCGAGCTGGCGGATGAGGAATTCCTCTTTGGGGACGTGGAGCTGAGCCGACATGAGCGCCGGGAGCTCAGGTACAAGCGGCGTGTGCGGGATCTGGCCCGGGAGTACCGGGCGGCTGGGGAGCAGGAGAAACTGGAGGCCACCAATCGCTACCACATGCCCGAGGAGACCCGAGGACAGGTGAGGCAAGGGGTCACCGCTTCAGCCCAGGTGCCCGAGCGGAGGGGAGGGAAGGCTTTGGGGACTAGGGTGGCGGCTTGGCGGGCCCTCCATTGTCTTGCCTTTCTCTGTGGCGGTAGCAGCTGGGGAGGGGTCGCTGGGCAGAGAGGGCAGCTCTCTCCATGTCCCCCTGTCCCCATAGCCTGCACGCGCAGTGGATCTAGTGGAGGAGGAGTCTGGCGCCCCTGGGGAGGAGCAGCGGCGCTGGGAGGAGGCCCGGCTCGGGGCAGCATCCCTGAAGTTTGGGGCCCGAGATGCTGCCTCCCAGGAGCCTAAGTATCAGCTAGTGCTGGAGGAGGAGGAGACCATCGAGTTTGTCCGGGCCACTCAGCTCCAGGGCGATGAGGTGAGGGTGGGGGCACAGGGACGTCCTGAGGAGGGCAGCGCCGGCCCTGATGCTCACAGCCCTCTCCCCACTCCTTAGGAGCCGTCGGCCCCGCCCGCCCCCACTCAGGCCCAGCAGAAGGAGTCCATCCAGGCCGTGCGCCGCAGCCTTCCTGTGTTCCCGTTCCGCGAGGAGCTCCTGGCTGCTATTGCTAATCATCAGATCCTCATCATTGAAGGCGAGACGGGCTCGGGCAAGACCACCCAGATCCCGCAGTACCTCTTTGAGGAGGTATGGCAGCCACGCCCTCAGTTGCCACTGACCAGAGGCTGTGCTGGCAGCTCCTTGTCATGGGGTTTTATGTCGTTGCTTTCTGTTTTTGTCTCACTCCTTTTGTCTTTTCTGCTCGGTGGTGAGGGTCTTCAAAGGAAGGACTACATGCTTTTCCCGTTTCCGTTCTCACTTCCTGCCACAGGGTCCATGCCTGGGGGGCGCGCTGTGGTGGCAGGAGGTAGAGATGGATAGATGGCTCGTGGGTGTGATCGCGGACCCCGCGCTCCACCAGCCTGGCCTCTGCAGGGCCAGGGAATGAGGACTCAAAAGACCTCACCTGCTTTTATGCCTTCCTTTGTTCCCCTTGTTTTGGGGGTCTACCCAGCCGGTCAGTCCTTTTTCAGCTCACATCTCACAGAGCCCTGAACCTGATGACCCAACGGGCTGGGGCTGCCAGGGCTGGTGAGGACCCTTTGGGAGCTCCAGGTCTGCCATCCTATCTGTTGATCTTTGTCTGGTTTTCGACTTCGTCTGTTCCTCTGTTCCTGCTGCCCTGGCCTGCATTTCCAGCTTCTCTGAATTGCATGTTTAGCAAAGGGAAAGCCTCCTTTTTATTCTTGTCATGCAGGGTTACACAAGGAAGGGTATGAAGATCGCCTGTACCCAGCCCCGAAGAGTGGCAGCCATGAGTGTGGCTGCCCGAGTGGCCCGGGAGATGGGTGTGAAGCTTGGCAATGAGGTGGGACCTGTGGGGACTGAGGGTTGCGGGGAGCCCTTCGGGTCTGGGATTCAGCCCCTGCCAGTCCAGGTGCTCGCCCTTGTCCCCTGGCCCTCCCTCCCGGGAGCACCAGCCCAACTGTCCGTCACTCCTGGACCCCTCAACAGGTCGGCTACAGCATCCGCTTCGAGGACTGCACGTCAGAGCGAACTGTCCTGCGCTACATGACGGATGGGATGCTTCTCCGGGAGTTCCTCTCTGAACCTGACCTTGCGAGTTACAGGTCCACACAGCTCCCACAGCTCCCACGGGAAGGGGAGCCACCCACCCTCGCCTCCCTCCCGTCTGCTGCTCTCCCGACCTTCAGCACCATCCTTTACCATATCCTTTCATCTCTGTCTTTTCTCTCCTTCCTTCCCACCCTGTTTTCTCACTTCCAACAGCCAGTTTGGCCATTGTCTTCTCTTCTGACTTATCTACCGGTTCGTGAATCTTTATGGTTTTAACCGACCTAGAACTGAGATGGACCCAGAGAGTCGGGGTTAGATTGTGGGTGCTGTTGTCTGCCCAGGCTGGGAGATGCTGTAGACTCACAAGCCCGCTCCTTCTTTGACTTGCTGTTGTCGGTCTTAACTGGGATGACTGGCCTCTCCTTGGAGCCCCCTCCTCCCACATTCACCCTTTGGCTCTTTGCTTCCTTCTGTTTCTCTCCTCTGGGGGCCCCAGTGTCCCACCCCCACCGGCTCACTGCTGTCCCCGTTCCTTCCCCAGCGTGGTGATGGTGGATGAGGCCCACGAACGGACCCTGCACACAGACATTCTCTTTGGCTTGATCAAGGACGTTGCGCGGTTCCGACCTGAGCTCAAGGTCCTGGTGGCTTCAGCCACACTGGACACGGCCCGCTTTTCCACCTTCTTCGATGACGCCCCCATCTTCCGAATCCCTGGACGCAGGTTTCCAGTTGACATCTTCTACACCAAGGTGCCCCCTCAGGGAGGGCGGGCTTAAGTGTGAAGGCAGCAGAGCCTTGGAGGAGATTGGCCTTGGAGGGAAGGATGGGATGAGAGTCCTGAGGGGAACCGGGATGAAGAGTATGTCGAGCTGGGAGGAGAGGAGGGGGTTTGGGGGAACAGGTGGCCCTCCCGTGACCCCGCGTCCTCCTGCCCAGGCCCCGGAGGCAGACTACCTGGAGGCCTGTGTGGTGTCTGTGCTGCAGATCCACGTGACTCAGCCCCCCGGGGACATCCTGGTGTTCCTGACAGGACAGGTGCGATGTAGGGCAGGGGTGCTGTGCGTATCCCGGGGAAGACTGGGCTGGGTCGGCCCCGCGTGACTCTGGGTCCCGTGCTGCTCTCCCCACCCAAATCCAGGAGGAGATCGAGGCTGCCTGCGAGATGCTCCAGGATCGCTGTCGCCGCCTGGGCTCCAAGATCCGGGAGCTCCTGGTGCTGCCCATTTATGCCAACCTGCCTTCCGACATGCAGGCGCGGATCTTCCAGCCCACGCCCCCAGGGGCACGGAAGGTCAGTTGGAGAAGCCCACATTCATCATTCCCTATGGTTCACGCAGTTAGTAGAGAAAAGGAAAGAATGCGCCTGCTCTGTGCAAGGTGTGTCTTGGGCACAGCTGCGAGGCTGGGTGGCAGTCAGCCAGCCCCTCACTGCTGGCGCTGGAGTGAGAGGGTGACAATGGCAGGGACAGAGATATAGTCAATTGCATGGTCCAGAAAGTGAGTGTGGTAGAGATGCAATGAGAAGGGAGGGTCTGGGTGTGCCAGGAGGCAGGATTTGAACTGGACTTTTAAGGAAGATGCTGGGGGAGTATCAGAGGAAGGCCTAAGGGGTGTTTGAGGCCAGAGTAATCTAGCAGGCTTAGTGGAAGGCTCACGTGGCAAAGTAAGGGGAGACTGGCTGAAAACAACTTGGGATGGTGGTTAGAGAGAGAGAGCCTTTGATGGCAGGAGGAAGAGTGTGGACTTCAGACCAGTGAGTGGTCATCAAAGGATTGTGAGCAAAGATGTAACTTTCCACAAATATTTACAGAGCTCCTCCCACTTTCCAGAAACTGTTCTAAGGGATGAGGATACAGTGATGAACTAAACAAAGTCTCTAGCCTCAGGGAGTTTAGACTAACAGAGGTTAGGAAATAACACATAATTACATAATGTCAATTTGTGACAAAAGCTCTGAAGAAGTACAGTGCACATCCAGAGGAGTCACGGTGGGGGGGAAATAATGGCAGAAAGACATTTTCCTTGGGGTGTAGGGACACCACCTGTCTGATGAGGTGAGAGTGAAGCTAGAGCCTCAGCCAGGCAAGGGAGGGTGCCAGGCTGACATCTGATCCAGAAGAGTGCGTCACGTGGAGGGACTAGCGCGCGTGGAGGATGGATGTGAGGGCAGGGGTGGAGCGAGGAGCCCTGGTGCTCAGAGGTGAGATCAGAAGGGTCGCCAGGGGCTGGAGAACTTGGGGCCTAAGATCTTGGCTGGGATTGTCAGGTAGGATGGGAACCACTGAAGGATGCAGGGAGTGATGTAAGAGGCTCACGTTTTAAAAGGACCATTCCGGATGCTGCGTAACCAGGGGCAGTAGAGCAGTGAGACTCATCAGGGGGTTTATTTTAGGAATTAACATATGAAGGTGATTATGAAAGCAACAGTGGGAAAGATGGGGCAAGAGCCTAACACCCTCAACTCCCATCTCTGAAAAAAACTCCCTGAACCCTCTTCCTTTCCTTTCCTTGTTATGCCCTGTTTATCCCCACGTCTCTCTCCCCTCTCTGCTGGTCTGTTCCCCTCTCTTGACCTTGGCCACAGATCGCTTCAGCTCCTGCTCCTTTGCCCCCGTTTGTCCACTCCTTATCTTCCAGAAATGACTTTTTCTGGGTAACTAGGTGGGTGGAGTTTCTGGGTGACCCCACATCCTCTCATTCAGGTGGTTGTGGCAACCAATATCGCTGAGACCTCACTCACCATTGAGGGCATCATTTACGTGCTGGATCCAGGGTTCTGTAAGCAGAAGAGCTACAACCCCCGCACAGGCATGGAATCGCTCACTGTCACACCCTGCAGCAAGGTGGGCCTGGGCTGGAGTGGGGTCTCCATGGGGCGAGGGGGACA
>SJYX01011366.1:0-30464 GCA_006410675.1 Oreotragus oreotragus
AGATGGGAAAACAGTGGAAACGCTGACAGACTTTATTTTTCTGGGTTCCAAAATCACTGCATTTGGTGACTGCAGCCATGAAATTAAAAGACACTTACTCCTTGGAAGAAAAGTTATGACCAACCTAGACAGCATATTAAAAAGCAGAGACATTACTTTGCCACCAAAGGTCTGTCTAGTCAAAGCTATGGTTTTTCCAGTAGTTATATAGACTATAAAGAAGTCCAGTAGCTATGGACTAAAAAGAAAGCTGAGCACTGAAGAATTGATGCTTTTGAACTGTGGTGTTGGAGTAGACTCTTGAGAGTCCCTTGAACTGCAAGGAGATCCAACCATTCCATCCTAAAGGAAATCAGTCTTGAATATTCATTGGAAGGACTCATGCTGAAGCTGAAACTCCAATATTTTGGCCACCTGATTCAAAGAGCTGACTCATTGGAAAAGACCCTGATGCTGGGAAAGATTGAAGGCAGGAGGAGAAGGGGATGACAGAGGATGAAATGGCTATGGTATCATTGACTCAGTGGACACGAGTTTGAGTAAACTCCAGGAATTGGTGATGGACAGGGAAGCCTGGCATGCTGCAGTCCATGCGGTCGCAGAGTTGGACATGACTGAGTGACTGAACTGAACTGAGAATGAAAAGAAATGAAAGACAGAATCATAACTAAAAGAAGTGAAAGTAAATAAAAGTCTTAAGAGTGGAGGTACTTTATATGAATAAAGTAAAAATTATCCACATGTAAGTCATATGACAAAGTGAGGGTCTCTCAGAAATAAGACAAGATTATTTATAAAGGATAAAAATAGATGAATTTTAAAGATCTGATACCCAAGAAGCAGCCAATATCAAAGACACAATGGCACTGTTGCAATAAATGTTTAAGATCAAAGGATAACATACAACTGCCTAATTTCCATAAGATTTGTTTAAAGAAAAAACTATTAATACCTCAGTCCTTGTTTAAATATTGCTGCCTGAAAGATTTTGGTTATTAATTTTCTCTCAGGTTGAGGAGACAAAGACAGAAAAATTACTTGGGTTTGAGGATCTGGAAGATCTATATGATTCCTAATGTGCATTAATTAGTTGTACTTCGACGTTGGACCGACATGCATTAAAGAAAGGCCGTGGGACTTCCCTGGTGGTCCCGTGGTTGAGAATCCGCCTGCCATGGCAGGGGACACGGGTTCCATGCCCGGTCCAGGAAGATCCCACATGCCCAGGGCAACTAAGCCCCCATCCTAGAGCCCGTTCTCCGCAAGAAGAGAAGCCAGGGCAATGAGAAACCCGCATCTCCTGGCAAGTATAGAAAGCCAGCACACAGCAACGAAGACCCAGCGCAGTCAAAAGTAAATGTTGTGTAAAAAGAAAGCCCGAGGTGATGGCACCCCACTCCAGTACTCTTGCCGGGAAAATCCCATGGACGGAGGAGCCTGGTGGGCTGCAGTCCATGGGGTCGCGAAGAGTCGACACAACTGAGCGACTTCCCTTTCACTTTCACTTTCATGCATTGGAGAAGGAAATGGCAACCCACTCCAGTGTTCTTGCCTGGAGAATCCCAGGGATGGGGGAGCCTGGTGGGCTGCCGTCTGTGGGGTCTCACAGAGTCGGACACGATTGAAGTGACTTAGCAGCAGCAACATCAGAGAACGGGGTCTTCTGGTAAATCTCACACTTTGGTTTGGGATATACAGATGTTTACCGATTTTCCAGAATCAGAAAATAATAAGATACACATAACGTTGACTCGGGGAAAGCAATGGCACCCCACCCCAGTACTCTTGCCTGGAAAATCCAATGGACGGAGTAGCCTGGTGGGCTGCAGTCCATGGGGTCGCTAACAGACAGACTGAGCGACTTCACTTTCACTTTCACTTTTCTCTTTCATGCATTGGAGAAGGAAATGGCAACCCACTCCAGTATTCTTGCCTGGAGAATCCCACAAAAAGGGGTCACACAGAGTCGGACACGACTGAAGTGACTTAGCATAGCATAGCAACGTTGACTAATTTGCAATCCTACCCCTAACCCTCCTTTCCTCTATCTAGTAGTTAGCTCCTCATACCAGCGCTCGATTTACCCGAGCAAACACTGTTTACGCCAAGGCCCTGGCAACGCTACTGCCTCCCCCTACTTCCAACCGGGTTCCCCAACTCCAGAAGCCCCAAACCCAGGCTCCAGAGCCCTACCCGCGAAAGCGTGGGAACTGGAGCCAGTCGTTCCTCCCCGCTGGCGGGGCGGAGCCGGGCGCCTCCGGGCCAGTGCGTGCGGCCGCGCCAGGCTCTCAGTCGCGGCAGGCGCTGCTGAGCGGGCAGAGGGTGGCCAGGGGCGCGCTCGCACGGCTCTGGGACTGGCAGAGCCGGCACAGGTCGGCGCGCGAAGCCGCGTCGGAGCGCACAGGACCGACCCACTCAGGCGCTTCGCCCCGCCCCGACGTCCGCGCCAGTGGCCTAACCTGCCCGACTCGCCGAACTCGCCTCAGCTCCCAGCAGCAGCAGGTGGCCCCGGAGTCCCCACCGTCGCCGCAGCCGAGGTGGGCCACGCGCCCCGGAGCCCTCGCGAGTGGGATGGAGGCGGATGGGGACCTGGAGGAGCTGGCCCGGCTACGCTCCGTCTTCGCCGCCTGCGACGCGAACCGCTCCGGGCGCCTGGAGCGTGAGGAGTTCCGCGCTTTGTGCGTGGAGTTGCGCGTGCGGCCGGCCGACGCCGAGGCCGTGTTCCAGCGGCTTGACGCCGACCGCGACGGCGCCATCACCTTCCAGGAGTTCGCGCGCGGCTTTCGCGGGGCCCGCCGCGGGGGTCTGCGCCGGGGCTGGGGGCCGCGAGAGCCCGCGCCCGCCGCGGCCCAGGTGGGGTCCGACTCCGGGTCCGGCGAGGAGGACGAGGGGGTCGAGGACGCGGCAGCGGCTCTGGCTGCTCCCTGGGACTCGGCGAGCTCCGGCCAGGCTTGGCAGGACTTCCAGGCGCGACTCGGGGACGAGGTCAAGTTCATCCCCAGGTACGAGTGTGGTTTGGAGGGCGGGAGGTGATGGTGGTGTTTCCTGTCTCTCCCGGGACCCTGCCATCTCTCTCCCTTACCTTCGGNGCGAGCTCCGGCCAGGCTTGGCAGGACTTCCAGGCGCGACTCGGGGACGAGGTCAAGTTCATCCCCAGGTACGAGTGTGGTTTGGAGGGCGGGAGGTGATGGTGGTGTTTCCTGTCTCTCCCGGGACCCTGCCATCTCTCTCCCTTACCTTCGGAGTGTGCAGACCCCGTGGATCCTGTCTCTCCCTTGTCTCTATTTATTGATTCACTTTAACTTTTCCCAGATGAGACCCTTTAAGGAACGAGAATCCGCTCAGCTGCAAAGGGCACTTTGTTAGTTACACAGGCCAGAGTGAAACCCGCAGCGTCCGGAGATTCTTCCGAGACACTGGTTTAGGAGTGCTCCCCAAACCTCGGCGACTTGATTATACCGGCTCCTACTCCTGGCCTCCAGGCTGCACCCGCAGCGGCAGCCCCGAGCGGTGACCCGGGCCGCTAGCCAATTTGGCATTCTCTGTAGTAGTTTTTGGTATTTTCTCCTACGTAGAAAACAAAACCTTGGTGTGCATTTATTTTGCTGCACACAAATATTCATCGCTGCTACGTGCTGAACACTTTACAAGTTCTTTCGTTTAATATTCAAAATAACTTTGGGGGGTGGACTTTCTTTGATCGATGGAGCAATTTCGATCTAAAGACGTTAAGGGACTTGTCCAGTTGCTGAAAGAGCAATATTTGATCCCAGATGTTGTGAACTGAAAAACTCTCACTTTTTATACCACAGAATGAAATGATTAAATCACACAATAAACTACTCTTGTAGCTCTGACAGAAATAGCATAGGATCAAGTTACTTTTCAGGCAAAAGGGGGATCCCTGCAGGTTCAGGACTTGGTGGGAAAGATACTCAGGTTTTATTGAGATTAATTTGCATCGGTCTCTACTTCGAGTCATTGTTGTCTTGAGCCATTCTCACATCTTCCTTGGGCGCTACAAACATCTTAATACTATAAAATGTTTTTCTGCTTTCTGGATTTTCATTGAAATTATATGGGTCTCTGGGTGTCATTGTTGGGAAGATCTGAAAGGCATCATTTTGATTGGCAGTTCGCATATCTGAGACAGAAGACTGAGGAAAGGAAATAGCTCTGGAAGGCAGCAGTGACCTGGCTCACCCATTCACAGCTTACACCTACAGGGCTAGGAGTTCTCACTTCCTCCACCGCCCAGCTTCTTCTCCCTCCAGTTTGAAAAGTTCAGGGAATACTGGGCATGGAAAATGAGTCACTGCAGTATAAGAGGAATTGTGTAGAGAAAGTGGGTGTGATACCCATCTTTCCTATTATGTATAAATGAGTGAAAATGCAGTGTCTCCATCAGGGAAGTTAAAAAAAAACCACTTTGAATATAAAAAAAATATGTTTATACTTTGAATCAGCTTCCATCTGTAACTTGGTTTGGGTCCAGGTAGGTAAAAAAGGTAATAATATTAAGAATAAGAAAAGGTACACCCATACCATATTTTATGCACACACACACACAAAACTACTTTACAGAGTTGTCAATTCTCAGCAGCAGATATTTGACTCAGCCTCTAAATGATCAAAATTATCTTGTTAAGGTCAGGATACAACCAGGACTTATATTATTGGTGGCATTATTCTTATCACAGTGCCTTTCCAATTCTTGAGAACCTATTAAATTTAATGGCACCAGTGTCACCTGGTAGACTTGTGTCCTAAGCCCCACCCCTGATTTCTGTGAGATTAACAAATACAATATTTGCCTTCCTGTACTTGTTGAAGAACTAAACTGAGTCGCTTCATCTGATTGTTTCTATGGCAGCCATTAACTGTTTGGGTAAATTGGGCTCCTTCTATTCCACTTCCTCATATAGCTGTTCACCTTCTCTTTCTCCCATTCAAACTTGATAAAAATCTGTTGTTATTGACAATGGTATTGTCATTATTTTAGTCAAATTAATTCTGCAAACATTGTTGAGGGCCTCCTTGGTGCCAACCACTGTCTTAGGTACTGTCCTAGGTCCCTGGAGACAAAGAGCAGGAGACCATGGTTCATGCCCTCAAGTTCATAGTGTGAGTGAAATATTTCTCAAAAATTTCCTTAGAGGGCATGTAAAAGCGGAAAAACTATTTGCAGGAAACTCCACGTATTGTGGGCTTCCCTGGTGGCTCAGTGGTTAAGAATCCGTCTGCAGTGTAGGAGTTGCACAAGACTGGGGTTGTATCCCTGGGTTGGGAATATCCCCTGGAGGAGGGCATGGCAACCACTCCAGTATTATTGCCTAGAAAATCCCATGGACAGAGGAGCCTGGTGGGCTACAGTCCAAAGCATCGCAGAGAGTCAGACATGACTGAAGCGACTTAGCACACCACGAATTGTGGACATAGCCCAACAGACTGCCAGCAAGCAGGAACTTTCTCTGAAGTTCTGAATTTTTATCTCAAAAAAGAAGTCATGTATTTGTTCATTTTACTGTATAATATCTTGTGACTTGATTTAACATAAAATATTATATTTTCTTCCAGAAGAAAAATGTCTCTCTGGGAAGGTGTGCCATTTCACCTGGTGCCTTAATTTCCCACCTGGCACTCCATCTTCCTCTGGATAGCACCCTGTCCCATCCCTGTCTTTGGGGCGTATTCATGTACAATTTGAGGAGAAACAGATATCAGATATAGGAATGTTTGGTTCCTATAGAGGCAGAACTGGTGGTGATGATTTCCATTTCAAAGATCATTCAAGCTCTTAGACGTAAATGTTAAGCAAATTTGGGTTAAACTCCTCAGTTATTGATAATTGTGATATTAGAGAAAAATAATTTGTATTGTGAAAGAATAAAAATGGTCTCTGGGATATGTGTTAATACCCTCATAAGTTGATTTTCCCTTCGAAAACTGAGGGAGCCTTTGCCTTCAAGCCTGGGGAGGGAAGCGTCCCGGGTAGCCGTGTGACCTGCTCACCTGAGGTGGACAGGTGTAAATGGTCCGGAGGGTCAGGATGGGCCATTGCCACTTCCTAGTAAGCTGGAACAAGGTCAGCCGGCAGGTGAAACCAGAACAGGCAAGGCAGTGTAGTTATGTAAGAGAATTCCAGAAGGAGGGTTGCATCGGGCCAAGAAAAATTCATGAAGTGGGGAGAGAATGTCTGGGGAGAAACAGAGAGCAGACTTGTAACCACCTAGTGGAGCCAATTTCTGGGGCCACAGGCATTATGTTGGTGAAAAGAAGGTTTTTACACAGTGGGTACTCAATAAATATTTGTTCAGTGTTCTTTGATTCCTTGCTTCATATCCTGAGAATGCAGTTAGTTCATGCTGTATGCATTCTCTTCATTTCTTTTGTTGGTTCCCTCCCTTTATTTGCAAGTTCCTGATGAGAGCTCATGTGTCCTGAGATTGGCAAGGAGAGAAGGATACAAGGTGCGTGTGTGCATGTGTGTGTGTGTGTGTGTGTGTGTGTATGCATGAATTGACCATTTGACCGAGGAGAGGGCATGGCAGGAATTCATCTCTCTTGTCTAGTCAGAGGCAGAACTTTTCAGAGTGTTCTCAGTTCCATCTGTAGAAATTTTGAGTGTCATTTGTGGACTGATTAATAATTTAGAACCCCACATTCTCATAAACAGAAGCACAAGGGTCCAGCTGGCACCAAAACCACAATGGACTTGTGAACGGCCACGAGTTTTGCCACAGTATTTAGAGCAGACCCAGAGTGGGTGCCTCTGGTGTAATAAGGGTTCGCACAGCTAATGACCTGCCAGACAGGGTTAGGGTGGGATTTGTTCAGGCACCAAAATTAGACCCACGTGGTCAGTTGTTCCACATGGTCTGTGCCCTTTCTACGTGCACAGTGTTGAAGAAGTCTTTCATTGAATGACTTAGAAACAAAAAATTTAATTGAGAAGAACCAAAACTACCCACCTGTAAACTGTCACGTGGATCATCAAAACGGTTTGCTTCAGCAAGTCTGTATAACTATGAGGATGACAACTAAAATGGAGTGGAAATACAACGGCTAACACCAATCCCACTTAACTTGTAGGACGAAGCTACAGCAGGCAGAGGCATAGTTTCCTTTACATTTCCCTTTCTTGGGGTCCACTTTAGGGCTCTGATCATCGTCTTTTGTAACAGTGCAGTTGCTTCCTACGCCCACTTCACCACTTCATGATGTGGTGCTTGGCAAGATGGAAAAGGGAGAGGAGAGAGGGATGCACAGAGACAGGTAAACACAGGGAGACGGCTGGAGACCCAGCGTGAGGAGGGCAGGGTGAGAGGAGGCAGGAGACCAGCAGGCAGATGGAGAGACACTGATGAATGATTAGGCAGTGCCTCGGTTTCCCCTCTCTCTCCACTCAGTGTGCTTCTGGCCCTGAGCCAGCTTGAGGTGCGAGAGTTAAATTAGCTCTTCTCTGCTTGAGCACAGCTCTTAAAAGTATCTTCCATATGTGAACATCTGGTGCTTTCAATGGTGTTTGTAGTGTTTAAAGATAAACATATTTGTCACTCATGTGACCAATCATGTCCGGTGTTCGTCCAGAAATAAACATTTGCTCTAGCCTTGAGGTACCAGAGTGGGTTGGAGCTCAGTCCTGGAAGACGTTCAGAGATATTTTTGACTGTGTGTGATGCTTACCTTTGGCACTAACCTTGGGGCCTATCAGTGCTAGCCACAAGCTTTCCAGAGATTTTCTGACTTTTCTTCATTCGGAACTGGGAATGTGTGTGTGTGTGTGTGTGTGTGTGTGTGTGTGTGTGTAGTGTTGTTGCTGTTTAGATGCTAAATCATATCTGATTCTTTGGAGACCCCATAGTCTGTAGCCCTGCCAGGCTCCTCTGTCCATGGGGTTTCTCAGGCAAGAATACTGGGGTGAGTTTTCATTTCCTTCTCCAGGGATCTTCCCAACTCAGGGATCAAACTGGCATCTCCTGCATTGGCAGCCAGATTCTTTGCCTCTGAGCTACCTGGGAAGCCCAAGTGTGTGTGTATATAATACATATATTTTATATATTTTTGTGTGTCTGTATGTCTCTATATAGATTATATGTGTCTTTATTTCTAACTGTTGCTTGTCTGTTGCTTTTTGTTTTTTCTTTTCACAATTATCTGTGTCATTACCTTACTGCTAAGTGGGAGAAACCTGTCTGTCAAAACCACAGCCCTTCCTTGAACCTTCCGAACCTTACTCCTGGGCTGGGCAGGCATCTCTGTGTGGCTTACCTTTCATGAGCTCTGCTTGCTGGCGGTGGCCCCTTCTGGTTCTGATATTGAAATTTCATCTCAGGGTAGTTTCTTTTTGGCCTCTTGGCCCCAGAAAGGTATTCTGGCCTTCCCAGCCTTAGAGGACTGCCAGCTTGGCCATATGGTCAGGGGGCTGCTCTGAACCTCAGATCTCACTGACTGTTCGAAGCACTGCTGTCAGGTTTTGAGCAGAGATTGTTTGCTCTGCCCTTATGGTGTGGGTTCCAAGTAAAATGCCTAAGACGGGATGCCATTGGAAGACTACTCTCCAAGAACTACGGACTCCTCTAGCTTGTCTTTTAGCCTGAATTTTTCATTTACTCCTCTCCTAAATCATTGTTGAAATTCAGTCGTGCTACTCCTCTCACTTTGAGCACGTAAAACCTGTTTCTGGATTTCTTCCCAGGTTATATGATTTGATTTTATTTGTGAAACAGAAATAGCCAAATGTAGCTAATCTTCCTGGAATGGCAACGTAGAGGCTGATTGCAGAGCCTTTAGATGATGTGAGGTTAGGGTGCCAAGGTGATTCAGATGTCTGCATTTTTCTCCTAAGAGAATATACATAAGATACTTTCTTGCTTCCCATATAGCTTGTTAAAGCTTAGTTGAACCTGACTGCAGTCTATTGTTGGAGGGAAGAAATGGAAAGAGATGATTTATCATGGGTATTCGGGCTGCTCCTATCTAGCTCTGTTAGTCTCATATCAGGTTCTAAAATGGAAAGTAAACACTTTCCCAGAGGAAAGTTGTAATGACAGAATGACATGTATGATTTCTTTGATATTAGTTCCTCAAAAAGAAAAACAGTTTCATTGCTTCAACTGGTAAAAATGTGGGGTCTTCCAAATTATAATTGCTTCTGTCAGAGTAATTATAAAAAGAGAGAGGTGAATTTTAACTCTTTAGGCCTTTGTCTATATGCCTTATTAAAGCAAGACATATAGATGCAGTAGCTCAGGCGTGTTTCTTTCATTCTTTCTCTAATTCCCCCAGTATTCATGTGCCTGCCAGTGTCCCAGGCACTAGAGAGACTCCCTTGCAGACCTGACTCTGACCTTCAAGGAACTTATTGTCACCTTTTTGAATACCTAGGAGTTTTTGACACCCAAAGGAGCTGAGATGCAGTATAATAAATGCAGAAAAATGCCTCCAGGCACATCTCCAAAATGTAGACATTTCATGGCAAGATAGTTTCTCAAATTGGGGGACCTTTGGGTCTTTACATGTGTGCTTGGGAATCTTAGAAGACTAAATAGTTTTGTTTTCATTATATGTTATCATTATCTGATAATATAAAACGAATTAATTTGAGCAGATTTGGAATCACCTAGGTGACTGTGACATGACAGATTTGACTAACTGTTTCACAACCCACCTCTGTGGTGTTTAAGGTGGTGTGGCGTCCACAGCACTCTGTTCCTTGTCATGGGCGATGAGGAAGGCACAGCTGTGGGCCTGGTGTAGATGACGTGTCCATGTAAATTGAAAGTGACCAGCAACACAGAGTGTTGGTTGTCTGCGTTCTCAGTCGAAAAGTGATTGGGGCACAGGGTTTTGATCCTGTGAGTGTGGCTGGAGAGTGCAGCACATAGGCTTCCAGGACTGTGCTGCTGTTGGCTTTGGGGCTGTAGTTTCAGCAGCGGAGTGTCCCTTGTCAAATTAAATAAACGTTGCTCATTCTCACTCCCTTGGTTCTCCAAACATGTGTTGGTCACCTAAGTGCTTGGGAGCTGTAAGGATAAGGAGTTTATATCTGGTTTATGTTTGTTCATAGTTAAGTAACATGATATAAACAATGTTTATGTCACCTCTGGAATCCATAGGAGATATTTTCTTTAGTGAGGACTACATGTTTATCAAGTGGGAGAAATACTGTTTCTTGAGGACTTGAAATCCTCAAGAACTATATAAGATGGAAAACATTAGCTTCCCTGGTTTTCATTGCATATCAATCTTGTCCGTCATTTAAATTGGAAGCATAATACAAACCAGCAACCCCATTGCTGGGCATACACACTGAGAAAACCAGAATTGAAAGAGACATGTGTTCATCACAGCACTGTTTACAAGAGCCAGGACATGGAAGCAATCTAGATGTCCATCGGCAGATGAATGGATAGGAAAGCTGTGGTACCTATACACAACGGAATATACTGAATATATATAGTATATACTATACTCAGCCATTAGAAAGAATGCATTTGAATCAGTTCTAATGAGGTGGACGAAACTGGAACCTATTATACAGAGTGAAGTAAGTCAGAAAGAAAAACACCAATACAGTATACTAACACATATATATGGAATTTAGAAAGATAGTAACGATGACACTATATACGAGACAGAAAAAGAGACACAGATGTGGACTCTGTGGGAGAAGGCGAGGGTGGGATGATTTGAGAGAATAGCACTGAAACATGTATATTATCATATGTGAAACAGATCGCCAGGTCAGGTTCGATGCATGAGACAGGGTACTCAGGGCTGGTGCACTAGGATGACCCTGAGGGGTGGGATGGGGAGGGAGATGGGAGAGGGGTCAGGGTGGGGAATACATGTACACCCATGGCTGATTCATGTCAGTGTATGGCAAAAACCACTACAATGTTGTAAAGTAATTAGCCTCCTATTAAAATTAATTAATTAATTTTAAAAATAATAAATTGAAGGCATAATATCAATATTGTGGAAGAAGTTCAACTTAAATTGCTCTCAGTCTTAAGGATCATTTTTGTTATTTGCCCAAAGAAGAAACTCTTCTTGCCTTTTTCCTATGTCGTTCATTCACTGTTTCATTTAAAACACTTTTGTAATCCATGTGTGCCTGGGACTGTACTAGAAACTGGGTGCTTTATTTGTATCCAGTCAAAAAATCAGATTCTTGGCCATTTGCTCTCTCTCCAGAGGTGATGGCACCAGGGAATATAATGAAGAGGGAAAATCACAAAGTCTGGGTCCAGCTCTCAGTGGGAGTCAGGAAACAAGCAGATGAACTAAATTCAGGGAGTTTATTCTTCTCTTTAGCAGAGCAGTTATCTTGCGTGTTAGTGTTACAGTTCCAACAAGAGAGACTCTCGGCTCTGATCAGATTATCCCCTCAGTCCCTCTGGTGGACTGTGACTAATGTAATGGACTGGGAGCTCACAGACACCAAGGCCTCTTGGGTTAGGCAGGTAACGTCGACCCGGTGGAAGGAATGGAGTTGGGGCCCAGTACCCACCTCTGCATCATCTGCCAGTATAGACACACATGCTGCCATGCAAGAGGTAGGCCTGGTGTTGTCACTGATGCCAACTAAGATATCCAGATTTTATGTAGGAATTCCCAATTCTGTGTTCTCTGTGAAGGACAGAGCACAAAAGTGGGAAAGATACTTTTCCCAGTTTGCAGCCCGTTTCCTGCCTGAGAACGTGCACTGGTAAGTTCAAGTGTCAGATGTGATCTTTGCTTTGAAGGTCGTGTTGATGTGAACATGTGGTTCCATGGCACTCTAGCTTAGAACCTTAACCATGCTACTTCTTCCTGGTCCAAGTTTGTGGGATAGTATTTTGACTCAAAGGTAGTCTATCTTTACTCTCTTTTTTGCTCTTGAATGTTCTTGTACTTTCCCCAGTTACCAAGTTCAAGCTCATCAGATGTTACTGTTCAGTATTTTCTGTCTCCCGATTATGCTGCTCTGGCAAGTGTGTCCCTGGGGGAAGAGGGCTGAGCTCTGAAAGCACTGAGATGTCCAAAACACCTTTTACCCTGATGTCTTTCCCTCTCGTCATTTGAAGCTGAGTGTATTTGTCTCAGATTTAAGACATGGAAGAAAATCAATTGTCATGGAATAAAAATAAGGGAATTTAGTGATAAGAGGTTATATTTTCTGGTAACATAGTGGTAAATCCTTTCATTATTGGAATATTTTGTCCTTCAGTCAAAAAAGATTTTTGTGAGGATGAAAAGATGCTCATCACTAATCATCAGAAATGCAGATCAAAACTGCAACAGATCATGTTCATGTTTGGTAGAAACCAACACAGTACTGTAAAGCAATTAACCATCAATTAAAAATAAGTTTTTTTTAATTGCAATGGAAATTGCCACTTATTGGATGTTATCAAAAAAACAATTATAAGTGCTAGTGAGAATGTAGAGAAATCACAACCCTTGTATATTGTTGGTGGGAATGTAAATTGGTGCAGCCACTATGGAAAATGGTATGAAGGTTCCTCAGAAAAGTACAAATGGAACTGCCATATGATCCAGCAATCTCATTTCTGCATGTATATCCAAAAAACTTGAAACCAGGATCTTGAAGAGATATCTGCACTCCTATGAGCACTGCAGCACTAGTAACAATAGCCAGCAGATGCAAACAGCTCACATGCCCATTGACAGATGAATGAATAAAGAAAATGTGGTATATACTTCAGTGGAATATTACTCAGCTATAGCTCAGATGGTAAAGCATCTGCCTATGATGCGGGAGACCCAGGTTCGATCCCGGGTTCGATCTTCCCTGGGTTGGGAAGATTCCCTGAAGAAGAAAATGGCACCCCACTCCAGTACTCTTGCCTGGAAAATCCCATGGAGGGAGGAGCCTGGTAGGCTACAGTCCATGGGGTCGCTAAGAGTCGGACACGACTGAGGGACTTCACTTCACTTCATACAAAAAGAAGGAATTTCTACAGTATGTGACAACCCAGATGGACCTGAGGACATTATGCTGAGTGAAGTAAGCCAGTCACAGAAGGACAAATACTGTACAGTTCCACTTATATGAGGTATCTAAAGTAGACAACTTTTAGAAAGTAGAATGGTGATTGCCAGGGGCTGGGGGATTAGGAAATGAAGAGCTGCTGTTCAGTGGGTTATGGGACTTCAGTCGTTCAACATGGAAAAGGCGCTACAGATCTGCATGAAATAGGCATGTAGGCAACCACACTGTACACTTCAAAGTTTGTAAAGAACGTAGATTTATATTATATCCTTCTTAACCACAAGAAAAGCAAACGTGTAGAACGTAAAACTTCTTTTATTTCAGAGGTAAACAATCTGGATAGCTACAGAGGCTCTATGTCTCATATCTACTTGCATCAGTCCCGAATATAGGCTCCCTCAAGGATTGCCCCTTAAATGTACTCACGCCTGTCATGTGTAGGTAACTGAGCAGAAACATTTGTGATAATGACACANAAAACTTCTTTTATTTCAGAGGTAAACAATCTGGATAGCTACAGAGGCTCTATGTCTCATATCTACTTGCATCAGTCCCGAATATAGGCTCCCTCAAGGATTGCCCCTTAAATGTACTCACGCCTGTCATGTGTAGGTAACTGAGCAGAAACATTTGTGATAATGACACATTCTGGGTGCTCCTTCCCACCACACGTACTGAAAACAACCGCTCTCTTCAGTTTTAGTTTTAGGGGACATTTTCTGGGAATGTTCAGTCATGATACCCCCTCGTGAGCATTACAATTATGGAGCATGCTCAAGTGGCCATTTTGTTATAATGGTACCTCTGACCTAGAGGGTTTTTTGTTTGTTTGTTTGTTTGTTTTAATGTCTGGTTAGAAAGCAAACAAGCACAAATCAGTTCTTTATTCTGAATCTGGATGCAGTGGTGGGAGTCTCACCTGCTGTAAGCCTCCTGTGACTGCCTGGTCCCCACATGGAGGAATGGTGGGAGGTTGTGGCAGGAGGTGCCGGCCTGTTGCCCATCTCCTTGGGCATGATGGCTGCAGTTTTATCTCCTGGTGTGACCTCATAATTCTTGCTCCTGTAGAACAGAGTGACAGTCTGCCCTGGCTGAGGTGGAAGAATTCTTGAGGAGTCAATCAACATTTGCTTAGAAAATCCATGTTTTTATGATGCCGCAATCCCACTGCTGGGTATACACACCAAGGAAACCAGAATTGAAAGAGACACATGTACCCCAGTGTTTGTCACAGTACTGTTTACAATAGCTAGGACATGGAAGCAACCTAGATGTCCATCGGCAGACAAATGGATAAGAAAGTAGTGGTACATATACACAATGGAATATTACTCAAATATTAAAAAGAATGCATTTGAATCAGTTCTAATGAAGTAGATGAAACTGGAGCCGATTATACAGAGTGAAGTAAACATAGGGAAGCCCAGAATGTTCCACCAGATCTAGGTCCTAAAATTCAGCCAGAAGAAAGCGATGAGCTCCATGCTCAGATTCCCAGGACCAGGCATTATTGCACTCCCAGGAGCTCGGCAGACACTGGTTTTTAAATCACGTCTTTTCTCTGAAGCTTGAGGCCTCAGACCAGGGGCATTGGCCACCCCTGGGAGCTTCTCTAGCAAGGCAGACACTAGGCCCCACCACAGACTTACTGTGGTTTAAAAGGGTCCCTGGGTGATTTGTATGTCTTAAACTCTGATAAAGAAATGAGAAGTAAGAGTGTAGGATGTGGTCGAGAATTCCTGTTAAAAAGGTAAAGGGGCTTCCCTGGTGGTCCAGTGGCTAAGAATCCACTTTCAGTACAGGGGACATCAGTTTGATCCCTTGTCTGGGAGGATCGCAGATGCCATGGAGCAACTAAGCCCATGTGCCACAAGTACCGAGCCTGCGCTTTGGTGTCCATTAGATGCAGCTCCTGAAACCTGCACGCCCTAGAGCCTGTGCGACACAACAACAGAAGCCACTACGATGAGAAACCCACGCATCACAATTAGAGAGAAGCACCCACTCTCTGCANTAAGCCCATGTGCCACAAGTACCGAGCCTGCGCTTTGGTGTCCATTAGATGCAGCTCCTGAAACCTGCATGCCCTAGAGCCTGTGCGACACAACAACAGAAGCCACTACGATGAGAAACCCACGCATCACAATTAGAGAGAAGCACCCACTCTCTGCAACTTGAGAAAGCCTGCATGCAGCCGTGAGGACCCAGCACAACCCCAGAAAAGTAAAAATAATTTAAAAAACAAAACACATAGAAAAGCCCCAGAAAGAGAATGTGGAACCAAGGCAGAAAAGATAAACATCACCTGCTTCAAAAGTTTTGTCTTGGGTTGCCTCCGAACTTGAAATCTGAATTGTGACATGTTAGTGGTTGAGTTCCCCATGAAGGTAAGAAATGTATACTTCATCAAGTCTGTTGTGTACTATTTTGGCGATGTGTTCTTCAGAGACAAATAAACCTACAGAGAAGTGCACGGAGCTTGGTCTATAGCGTGCTGACTCCACATTAACAGCATCCAGATCAAGAAACAGCACGTTGTAACAACAGCATGAATCAGTTTTATGTATACATACATCCCCTCCCTCCAAAAAGAACACACCGTTGTAGTGCAATTATACTCCAATTAAACGGAGCTTGGTCTATAGCGTGCTGACTCCACATTAACAGCATCCAGATCAAGAAACAGCACGTTGTAACAACAGCATGAATCAGTTTTATGTATACATACATCCCCTCCCTCCAAAAAGAACACACCGTTGTAGTGCAATTATACTCCAATTAAAAATAAATGATAATGTTTTAAAAGAACTTAAAAAAGAAACAGCATGTTACCTAGAAGCCCCTGTGCTCCCTTCCAGTCACTACAGTCCCTCCCTGACCTCCAGGCCTGATCTCCTGTGTGTTTTTTCCTTATTACATGGTCTGGCTTCTCGCACTCAACATTATGCTTGTAGCTCTGTCATTCCCATTGCTGTAGAGTATTCATTGTGTGAAGATACAACTTATTTATCCGCTTCACAGTTCATGGCCATTTGAGTCATTTCTACTTTGTGGCTATTACATATCGTGCTGCGGTGGGCCATCTGTCACACAGCTTTGGGTCAGCATATGGGCTCACACAACACCTTGCTTTCTCTTCTCCTTGTTTAAAAAGATTTGTTTATTTTTTATTTTCGGCTGTGAGTCTGCTACGGCATGCGGGCCTTCTCTAGTTGCCGAGAGTGGGGTCTACTCTAGCTATGGTGCANTGGGCCATCTGTCACACAGCTTTGGGTCAGCATATGGGCTCACACAACACCTTGCTTTCTCTTCTCCTTGTTTAAAAAGATTTGTTTATTTTTTATTTTCGGCTGTGAGTCTGCTACGGCATGCGGGCCTTCTCTAGTTGCCGAGAGTGGGGTCTACTCTAGCTATGGTGCAGTGGCTTCTCTTGCTGTGGAGCACAGGCTCTAGGCCACGTGGGCTCGGTAGTTGCAGCCCATGGGCTCTAGAGCAACAGGCTGAGTAGCTGTGGTGCATAAGTTGGGTTGCTCCGTGGCATGTGGGCTCTTCCCAGACCAGGGATCAAGCCAGCGTCCCTTGTGGATTCTTCACCACTGGATCAACGGGGAAACCCCACCCAGTGCCTTGCTTTTAATGACCGTTTACAAAATAACTTCAGCTTTCCTTGTGAACTCAGGGTCATCATCATGGAGTCGAGGTTCATTCTGGACTATGGTGTAGTGTGTCCCCAGCGTTTGTGGGGATGGCAGTCCAGCTTGGCTTTTTGAGNCATAGTCAATAAAGCAGAAATAGATGTTTTTCTGGAACTCTCTTGCTTTTTCCATGATCCAGCAGATGTTGGCAATTTGATCTCTGGTTCCTCTGCCTTTTCTAAAACCAGCTTGAACATCAGGGAGTTCATGGTTCACATATTGCTGAAGCCTGGCTTGGAGAATTTTGAGCATTACTTTACTAGCGTGTGAGATGAGTGCAATTGTGCGGTAGTTTGAGCATTCTTTGGCATTGCCTTTCTTTGGAATTGGAATGAAAACTGACCTTTTCCAGTCCTGTGGCCACTGCTGAGTTTTCCAAATTTGCTGGCATATTGAGTGCAGCACTTTCACAGCATCATCTTCTAGGATTTGAAACAGCTCAAGTGGAATTCCATCACCTCCACTAGCTTTGTTTGTAGTGATGCTTCCTAAGGCCCACTTGACTTCACATTCCAAGATGTCTGGCTCTAGATGAGTGATCACACCATCATGATTATCTGGGTCGTGAAGATCTTTTTTGTACAGTTCTTCCGTGTATTCTTGCCACCTCTTCTTAGTATCTTCTGCTTCTGTTAGGTCCATACCACTTCTGTCCTTTAACGAGCCCATCTTTGCATGAAATATTCCCTTGGTATCTCTAATTATCCTGAAGAGATCTCTAGTCTTTCCCATTCTGTTCTTTTCCTCTATTTCTTTGCATTGATCACTGAGGAGGCTTTCTTATCTCTTCTTGCTATTCTTTGGAACTCTGCATTCAGATGCTTATATCTTTCCTTTTCTCCTTTGCTTTTCACCTCTCTTCTTTTCACAGCTATTTGTAAGGCCTCCCCAGATAGCCATTTTGCTTTTTTGCATTTCTTTTCCATGGGGATGGTCTTGATCCCTGTCTCCTGTACAATGTCACGAACCTCATTCCATAGTTCATCAGGCACTCTATCTATCAGATCTAGGCCCTTAAATCTACTTCTCACCTCCACTGTATAATCATAAGGGATTTGATTTAGGTCATACCTGAATGGTCTAGCGGTTTTCCCTACTTTCTTCAATTTAAGTCTGAATTTGGAAATAAAGAGTTCATGATCTGAGCCACAGTCAGCTCCTGGTCTTGTTTTTGTTGACTGTATAGAGCTTCTCCATCTTTGGCTGCATAGAATATAATCAATCTGATTTTGGTGAATCTTAGCCGCACAATAGAATGAGCTGCAGTTTTTGAAACTCAGCCCACTAGCCGCACATCAAACTAATTACATTGGAGTCTCAGGGGAAAGGAGCAGGGAACCGAAGATTCAGTAATGTATATAACTCCACATGTTACTCCAATGTGTATCCAAAACTGAGAACCACTTTTCCAGAATGCGTTTTCTCTCTTTCTCCTTCTTTCCTCCATAGCTCTGAACCCTAACACTGATTGCTCAACCTATGGATCCACCATCATTGCAAACAGCAAATCAACAAGTATTGAATTCCCTAAGTACTCACATCTGTGACTAATTTTACTCCCTCCTCACTCTTTTTCCCCCCTCCCAGCTGCATTTCTCCATCTCTATTCATGGCACTAAATTCTTGATTTTAACAATTACACTTTAATTTCCTTTTAAATCTGTTTCCATGTCATCTCTCCTCAATTGCAAAACTTTACTTAAAATTTCAACTAAATCTTCTCCATTTTCTCATTCAGCATATGTGCTGATTTTCTCTAGCTTTCATTTCTTCTCACCCACCTGTCTTTGTTTTGTATTAATCATAAAAGTGGTATACACAGATTTTTAGTGACTCAACGTATCTCTGTTATGTACTCGCATCTCTCCTGACTCTTGCTTTTTTAGTACAATTGCTGATCATAACATCTTCCTAGACGTGACATTCTATAAGAAGGATACATTGTTACTTACTGTCTCAATGTCCGAAAAAAGTAATAACAATGTAAATCGTTATTTCATGTTTTGGTACTAGCCTAGTGGTTAACAAATAAAGTGTATTTGAAAAGAGCAAATGTTTGAAGATCCGTAATTTTAACATACACACATAAACACAAAAATATATGAAGAATGAAAACACCTTCAACATTCCATCATTTTCTTTAACATACCAAATTGCTGTGCATATGTGTGTATAGAATAGCAAACTCTAGCCACCTCTGAAACTGGAGATGGAAGATGGTATTGCTGGCCAGATGCATTTAAACTTCTTCTGTAGATTCCACCACATTCTAAGTGGGACAGAGCAAGTAATTGAGAACTGACTGCAGAAGTGTTTTTAGTGCAGAGTATAGTCGGTGCAGATCACAGGTGCATGCAGTGGCTGAGCTCAACCACCCAATCCTGGAGACAGGAGGCTAAGAGAAACCATCATGATCAGACGGAGAAAGACCGTCCACTGATCTGCTGAGCCAGTTCTCGTTGATTTCTTAAACCGGCACATGCACAGGGAAAACTACTGGAATTAAGAAAATCAAGGACAAGAGAAAGAGGTAAATATGCTAAAAAAAAAAAAAATGGTACTACAATTCAAAAAATGAGATGTACATTGAGTGGAAACATGACAGGAAGCAGTGCTTGAGTAAGTCTCCAGATCTACTGGGAATCAGGAGCTAGAGATCACA
Source organism: Oreotragus oreotragus (assembly GCA_006410675.1). Taxonomy (NCBI): domain Eukaryota; kingdom Metazoa; phylum Chordata; class Mammalia; order Artiodactyla; family Bovidae; genus Oreotragus; species Oreotragus oreotragus. Next base: position 19,358 of record SJYX01011366.1, read on the forward strand.
GAATTAAACTAAATACGCAGAAAAATGTCGCAACAAGTAATTGACAAATACAAAGCTAGTGGGCCTTTTTGACAAGTAATGAACTTTCTTCCCACCAAAAGAAGCCTGGTCATACCTGAGAGAATGCTGGAAACTTCTTCAACTAGCGGTAAAGACAATCAAGATACCTTACTGAGTACCTCTTCCCTATTCTTCTGTCTGCAATCCCGGAGTTCAGGATGGAGACTTAAAAATAGAATCAAGAAGCTAGATGAAAATACTAGACATATAAAATGAGAACCAGACATATAAAATACTAGACATATAAAATGATGTGAGAGTTGGACTATGACACTTGGAAAGTTTCAAAGGAGAGTCACTACTAGCAAAATCAATGGAGTCAAATGGAACAGTTTCACTCACAAGATCTTTCCAAATATACTATCCTAAAACAACATGAAGAACCTCATGATTGAGACCTGTGGCTGCCATACTAACTTGTACAAACATTAGACATTTTCAATCATTTTGTGATAAACTATATCATATAGCAATCCAACTAGCCGATAGACTCCTTTCATCTCTGTACTGACATCACTTTATTATTCTAATCATTCCCCTACATGATCTCCTCAAGCTATTTCCCATTGAACTGGTTTCTACTCTGGGGTCCCTATTTTATAGGCCTCCCCAAAGCTTCTCATCATTTTACAGACTGCATCTCTAATAATGTCTTTGATTATGTTTTCAATACCTCACTCTATAGTATCGCATTGGTTATGTCAGCAGAATGTGATCAGAAAACCAGATCCCCTTATACTGAGGAAGAATGGGTTAACAATTTTTTCAGCTGCATTTCTTGCTGGTGAATATGCCACAGATGAATATTTTCAAAATGAATATGAGCAGTTTTAGATGAGTGCTCCTTAAATGTCACTGTGTATTAGTCATGCAAGGATCATTAAGGTGTATGAGAGAAGGTAGACATGCACATTTCATCCAAGACATAGATTCTCACTGTAGACTGGAACTGTCAGAATTGCCAGGTTAGACTCTGCTGCTAGTGATTATTAATGCAACTGAAGCATTAAATGGTTCATTTTTCTCCATGTACAACTATATTTCCAAAATATACAGAAAAGAAGAACATTTTCTGCATGAGTCCTTGGGGGTGGCAAAGAAGACAAGGTAAATGAACCAGTAAAAATTTCAAAATAAATTGATAAATTGGAAATTATCTTCTATTGTAATTTAACAATACATTACTATGCTTATTTATAGATAGAAAACATATTTCTGCAATGAACCACATTAGTGGTTCCAAAGTTCTTTAGGAAAACATACATCACTGAGTGTCTTGAGTGCTTAAATGCCAGTAAATCTATATGTTTCCTTCCTTTTTGATACATCAGATATCAGTCTCTTATAAGTATATAAGTATATATAAGTAACTTCAGTTGATACCTGCGCTCCTTAGATATTTGTATGACAAAAAGGAAATGCTCCACAATCTCTTTTCCAAGCACACTTGGTGACCTATCATTTAGATTTTATTGGGATGTCAATTGTTTGACTCTTGAGGCTGATCAAAGAAGAGATCCTTTGAAACTTGCCAGATTGCCTCTGACAGCACATGTAGGCCAAAGGCAATTTTATGCAGGAAGGTAAGGTAGGTCTGGACCAATGGTTTGAGTCAAGTCCTAGAAACCTTTCTAAGAAATAATATCTCTTCTCAGAAGGGAACCCTCCTACACTATTGGTGAGAATGTAAACTGGTGCAGCCACTGTGGAAAACAGTATGGAAGTTCCTTAAAAAACTAAAAAATATAACTACCATATGATCCTGCAATCCCATTTTGGGGCATATATCTGGAGAAAAACATGGTCTGAAAGGACACATGTACACCAATATTCATTGTAGCACTGTTTGTAATAGCCAAGACATGGAAGCAACCTAAATGTCTATCGACAGATGAATGGATAAGGATGTAGTACATATATACAATAGAATATTACTCAGCCATTAAAAATAATGAAATAGTGCCATTTGAAGCAAGATGGTTGGACCTAGAGATTGTCATACTGAGTGAAATAAGACAGATAAAGAGAAATATCATATGATATGGCTTATATGCTTAAAAAGCAGAGGCATTAATTTGCTGACAAAGGTCCATATAATCAAAGTTATGGTTTTTCCAGTAGTCATGTATGGATGTGAGAGTTGGACTATAAAGAAAGCTGAGTGCTGAAGAACTGATGCTTTTGAACTGTGGTGTTGGGAAAGACTCTTGACAGTCCCTTGGACAGCAAGGAGATCCAACCAGTCCTGTTTATTCATTGGGAGGACTGATGTCGAAGCTGAAACCCCAATACTTTGGCTACTTGATGTGAAGAACTGACTCATTGGAAAAGACCCTGATGCTGGGAAAAATTGAAGGCAGGAGGAGAAGGGGACGACAGAGGATGAGATGGTTGGATGGCATCACCAACTCAATAAACATGAGTTTTAGCAAGCTCCAGGAGTTGGTGATGGACAAGGAAGGCTGGCATACTGCAGTCCATGTGGTTGCAAAGAGTTGGACATGACTGAGCGACTGAACTGAACTGATGGCTTATATGCAGAATCTTAAAAAAAATAATAATACAAATGAACTTATTTACAAAACAGACTCACAGACTTAAAGATCAAGCTTATCATTACCTGAAGGGAGGGATAGTTAGAGAGTTTGGAACTGACATGTACACACTGCTCTATTTAAAATAAATAACAGGACAAAAATAAATAAATACATATATATTTTAAAATGGTACCTCGTCTCAATACCAGGTCTCACATAATCATTTCCTTTGACTGAGTAAATCATTTTCCTTCAGTTTCTCCATCCATAAAGTGAGAAGCAAACACCTCATGGGATGACAAGTATGTTTCAGGCTTTTAATAAGGTTCTTTAAAGAAAGTTAATACAATTTACTTATAATTATAGTATAGCAATTTGAATTTAAAGAATATTTTTCTCCTGAGTGATTCCAGTTACTGAGCACTCTTTGTCAATGTAGTAAATTATTCTAACTAGGTAGAGGTAGCTGGCAAAGTGTGAAAAGTTACTATCGGCATCTTCATTCTGCATTTAAAAAAGCTTTCATGATAAAATTGCAGACTCTTTTATCTGCCTGAAATATGAGTAAGACAGCAAATAAACGTGATTTTTAGTCCTCATTGTTAAACAATGAGCTCTTAAATTGAGCAGAAATCCCTGTGCAAGAAAGAGAATTCAGTGGTGTCTATTGTTATTACTATTATGTTTTCAGAATCCAAACTTTTATATTAAAAGCTATAATTAGATTTCTAAATATTAAATCATTTCATAAATAAAACTTCCTTTTATCTCAGTAGAATAAAAATGATTTTCGTTTCCTGACAAAAATATGATTTCTCTGAGAGAGGTCATTCTTGTCTATCTAACTCTATTTATCTCTCTCCTGTGCATAATCAAGAAAAACTCTCCCAAGGCAACTCAAATGATTCAATAAAGCAGCCCTATATATATCACAACCTCATTAACTGAGCTTGAAGTAGAAGTAGCAGGACATACACGCATCTAAAACATACTTAGGCCAAACAGGAGGAGGGAAACTATTAATATAACTTCCCTATCACTTCAGACAATTTTCACTAAACAGTATGCTCCATTCCCATTCCTATTATTTTAAGTCTTGTATTAGAAGTATAATTGTGAACATGATCATTGATTAGGATGCTAGGGATCAAGAAAATTAAATGACAGGTCCAGGAATCTTAACCAATCAAAAAGACACACACACATAGGTTTGGGACCAGTCCCTCACTTGATACCCTGGGCTTGCAAGGAACTGTAAACATGGTTTCCCAGCATCCTTGCTTCAGTCAATTCATCCTTCATACTCCTTGCATCATCAGGATGAAGCATAAATATCTTAGCGGCACCCATACAGCCCTTCTGACTTTGTCCTCATTCTCTTTATATCTTCAGATTCCTTTCTTGCTACTCCTCCATGTACATTTCATGCTTTCTCATCTTTTCTTGACATAGTATACACATACAAATGTACATATATGGTCACAACACAAAGACTTATCTATGTCTTCACACATTTATCTTTCACTACCCAGAACTCATTTTCATCCTTTAAATCTCCCTGTGAGGACCTCTCACCCAGGAAGTCTTCCCTGGCACCGAATCCCAGTCTATAGTCCTCTAGTACTCTGTTTACTGATGTCATAGTGATTTCTATAGTCTGCCTTTTCTCTGTTTTCTCAATAAACTGTATGCAGCTCAAGAACAAGGGCTTTTTATTCCCGTGGCCTTGGAGCCTAACACAGAGACTGAGACACGCTGAGTGTTTGGGCCTGGACTCTTTCAGTGCTAACAACCTGGTGAAATAGCTAAGACATGCATGTATGATGCAGTTAAACGCACATACGCCCATGTCAAACTGAAATGTGGAATCTGGTGCTGATCGACATCGGGAGACTTTTTAGAGAAATAAGAATTTAGACAGTTTTCATGAACAAAAAAATGGAGGTGAATAATATGATAACCAGGAAGCCAAAAGGGAAGTCTAACAGCAGGGGAATGGAAACAAAGAGACCTAAATCCAAGCAACAGTAAAATATAATAATGGATTAATATTATGCACTTAAAAATCTGTTAAGACAATAGATCTCTTATTAAGTGTTCTTTCCAAAATAAAATAAAAGGCCCAATGTCACTTTTATAAACTAGTGTTGGAAATGTTAAAGTTGTACAGGCTTTCTAAAAGGCAGTTTTTCACCAAGAATGCCTTAAAATATATCCATCAACATTGTCACCACTCTCTTGACAATATTCTTTTCCCTACCTACTGATACAATAATTCCATCTCTAGCAACTTTCCTAAAGAAACAATTAAGAATATGTGAAAAGATATGTATGAAGCTGTTTATTAGAGTATACTAAAAATTAGGCAAAAAAGGAAACTAATAGTTTCCCATTAATAAAGGTCTCCTTAAATAAAGCATCACATTCTATATAATGAAATATCCAGCAATTATCCAGTTGATACTTCATTATCCATGTTATGTTGTTATCATGTGATAGTAATAATAGTATTAAATGAAAATGCTAGAATATTAAAGGTATTGACTTTAAAAAACTCTAGTTTATAAAAAGCATTTACACTGTTATTTTTTTTTAAATATACTGACACGAAAACAACTGAAAATATAAGAACATGTCAACAATGAAGGAGTTATAGAACTTTTTTTTTTCTTTGCATTCTGTGTATTTTCCAAAAGAATAGTCTATTTCTAGTAGTAGTAAATTCATCTCACTTGACATAAAATCTTTACTGCTCTAAGAAATGAAGGAGAAAGAATATGTTAGGATAGGAAGATAATTTGGGGAAAATGCTGAGGTTATTTTAGAATTATATCTTATAGAATGATTGATAGAATCCAATGAGATTAAATATGAAAGAAGTTTGAGAACTGAGAAGCATAGTGATTGAATTTCTTGAAGCCTCTTCTCAGGAATGTATGGAAAGTTTATGTCAAAACATTGCGTTGGTATAATAAAGCTAGAATATTATGAATGAAGCAATGTTATAGGGATTTTCACTGCAGGACATATCAGAGCCTTTAATATGCTGGATTTTGCTGAAGAACTTTCAGTTCAGTTCAGTCCAGTCACTCAGTTGTGTCTGACTCTTTGTGACTCCACGGACTGTAGCACACCAGTCTTCCCTGTACATCACCAAATCCCAGAGCTTGCTCAAACTCACATCCATAGAGTCAGTGATGCCCTCCAACCATCTCATCCTCTGTCGTCCCCTTCTCCTCCTGCCATCAATCCTTCCCAGCATCAGGGTCTTTTCCAATGAGTCAGTTCTTTGCATCAGGTGGCCAGAGTATTGGAGTTTCAGCTTCAGCATCAGTCCTTCCAATGAAGAACACTGAAAGGGCACTATATAATATGCGTTGTTTCCCAAGCATATTTGGCTGTTTCTTCACAGAATATCTGATAGGACTTATGTTTCACAGAACACACTTGGGTAAGATGTTCTCATTACAAAATACAATGTAGTGTTCCTTTTGAAGTGATTACAAACATCTGTAAATTCAGGACTGGCACAATCAATGTTAGAGTCATCACCACAAGCCAGATTTTCTCAACCTGGCATTATTGATAACCGAGGGCATACAGTTCTTTGCTGTGGGGGGTAGTCCCGTGCACGTAGCATGTTTGACAGTACTCACCAATGAGCCCCAGTGATGCCAGTAGCAACCACCATCTCCCCCGACCCAGCTGTAACAACCAAAAATGCCTGTAGATATTGTCAAATGTCCACACCAGTGGTAAAGAAGACTGATTTGAGAAATTAGGCTAGGAAGCTCTGACTGAGGTCAGAATTCCCAGGCCCAGTTCTTCGGTATTTTTAAATATAAGCTGCCTTAACATTTGCAAAATGTCTGTCTGCTCCAGCAAATGCAGAATGTCATCATGTTACTTTTCTAACACACTATGTCAAAAAGAACCATCTGTTAAAATGCTACATTGCACATCTTCATCATTTTATCTATGTAACATTTTGATGAATTCTTAATTTAAAAAGTTATGAATTTTACAAACAAATGAAAATATCCTCTTTTCTATATGTTAACTCTAACAAATAGGTGTGTTATTGGGCAAATCAGTTACTTAGAGCCTTGATTTCCTCACAAACACACACACATATAAAAATGGTGGGTAGGCCATTGGCCAACATGATTTCTAGAATCCCTTCCAAAGCTAAAAATCAATAAAAGCCGATTTTTATTTTTCATTTATGATATAAATCATTTTACACATTAAACTTAAGTTCTGGTTGTCACAATACTTTCAACTGGGGAAATGCTACATTCAGACATTGGAGTGAATTATATTCAAAAGAAGCCAGGATTATAACCTTCTTTATACTTTGGAAACCCAATGTGCAGCTGGAGAAATAAGCTATGAGTTCATCAAAAACAATAATACAAACATTTAACATAAGGAATGAGAAGAGAGATTTAACTTCAGAAACAGATTTTTCAATTATGAGCAATACTATGATAATATTAAAATTAGAATCATTGATGAAATAATTTTCTAGGATAAAAGTTGAAAGAAATTGAACAAGATGTCCAAAGAGAAGCCAAACTCAGTTTTAGGGAAGAATTTTTTCTTCAGAATACAGATCATTCTTTAGACTATTTTAATTCCTTCAGTGTAGAAAAATCTTGAAAACTTGTTGATTGTTTATAAAAAGCTATTATAATCATGATACTAGAATCAGAGTAGATGTATCACCCCCCAAAAAATATATTAAAATAACAATCTCACTAACACAAATACAATAATCCAAAGCAAAATGTTAGTAAATCATATCCTGTAATGAATCAAGGGAAGAAGTATCTGACATAATTAAGTGGGATTCAATACATCTATTAATTCATTCAACAAATGTTTATTAAGCATTTATAATACAATCATAATTCTCAGTACTTGGAGTATATCATCATAAAACAAAGATATCTGTTTCATGGAAATTACTTTATAGCAGGGGATTCCTAAAGGAAATCAACCCTGATGGAAGGACTGTTGCTGAAGCTGAAGCTCCAATATTTGGCCACCTGATGTAAAGAGCAACTCATTTGAAAAAGACCCTGATGCTGGGAAAGATTGAAGGCAAAAGAAGAAGGAGGTGGCAGAGGATGAAATTGTTAGATAGCATCACTGACTGAATGGATATAAATTTGAGAAAACTCAGAGAGACAGTGAAGGAGAAGGGAGCCTGGCACGCTACAGTCCATGTCACAGAGAGTTGGATACGACTTAGCCACTGAAAAACAGCAACACACTGGTATCATTAACAGGTACATTTCACAGTACGTTAGTGACAAATGAGCTAGGAAAAGAAAAATTGGAGTTGGGTAAAGAGATCAGGGTGATGAGATCAGGAGTGGAGTGCCATTTTAAATAAATGTTCAGGAAGAGACCTCCACTGAGTTGATAGCATTTGAGCAAAAACATAAAGAAGACCTGGGAGTTAGTTTTATGGATACTCTGTGGAATAGCATTCTAGGCAGGGGATACAGCCAGAGCAAAGGCCCTAAGGCCAGATTATGCTTGGGAGGCTCAAGGAACAACAGAGGCCAGTGGAGTGGGAGGAGAGTGCAGTATGGGAGGAGCTGGAGACTGGAGTGGGAGAAATAAAAGGGCCAGATCCTCTAGGGTTCCAGGCTAAAGGCTTTAGCTTTTACCCCAAGTGAAATGGGGAGACTTGGGGGATAAGAGCAGAGCAATAACATAGATGATCTACATTGTAAAAGAATCTCTCTGGCTGTTGTACTAAGAATACACTGTAGTGGGAAAGGATGGGAGCAGGGAATACAGGAGATCATTGTGTATTCTGGGCAAGTGAGTGGCTTAGATCAGTGTGGTACCTTGCAGGGTGGTAAGAAGCGGTTGGAGTCTGGATATATTTTGAAAATACAACCATCCGAAATAGCTCATGTATTGGAGAGAGAGGAGGTGACAGTGACTGCATGGTTTTTATCCTCAATACCTGGAAAGATGAAGCTACTATCAAGTGCAATTGGGAAGGCTATAAACTGAGCAAATTTGAAGGAGAAGATCAAAAATGTTCTGAACATGTTGCGCACAAGAGGGATTTAGATGTCTAAGAGGAAACAAGTAGGCACCTGGATAAACATGTTTAGAACCTGAGAAAGAGTCAAAACTAGAGATACAAGGTTATAAATCTTCAGTATTGTTGCTTAGTCGCTCAGTCATGTCCAATTCTTCTGTGACCCCAGGGACTGTAGCCCACCAGCCTCCTCTGTCCACAGGAATTCCTAGGCAGGAATACTGGAGTGGGTTGTCATTTTGGAGCTTGAGAAAGAGTCAAAACTGGAGACATAAATTTATAAATCTTTAGCATATATATAGTATTTAAAGCCATGAGACTGGATACATTCAAGAGCAGAAGGCAATAAATCAGATTTATTTGTAGCACGTAAACATTAAGAGATTAAATGAAACTAGCAAAGGAAACTGAGAGGAAGAGGAAAAAAAAAAAGACTGTAGCCCACCAGCCTCCTCTGTCCACAGGAATTCCTAGGCAGGAATACTGGAGTGGGTTGTCATTTTGGAGCTTGAGAAAGAGTCAAAACTGGAGACATAAATTTATAAATCTTTAGCATATATATAGTATTTAAAGCCATGAGACTGGATACATTCAAGAGCAGAAGGCAATAAATCAGATTTATTTGTAGCACGTAAACATTAAGAGATTAAATGAAACTAGCAAAGGAAACTGAGAGGAAGAGGAAAAAAAAAAAGTAAGCAAGCCAGAAGAGAATGGTGTTCTAGTAATAGTGTTTAAGTTCTGTAAAGTAAGTATGGGTCAGTTCAGTGATGTAAGAACATAAGAGAGTATATTAATATAATTATTAATTTCATCACATATAAATATTATAGTAATGATTATATAATTAATTATATTACTACAATTACATTAACAGAATTATTTTGATGTAATTAATGGAATAATAATATGTCAAAGAAGAAAAATTATATCAGCGTCTTAATGGATCTACCAGAATGTTAACTGATAGAACTGAAGGCTATTTTAAAAGGTATGTGATCAACTAATAGCCAACATAGGGCTTCCCTAGTAGCTCAGACAGTAAAGAACCTGTCTGCAAAGCAGGAGACCCAGGTTTGATCCTTGGGTCAGGAAGATTCCCTGGAGAAGGGAATGACTACCCACTCCAGTATTTCTTACCTGGAGAATCCCATAGACAGAGGAGCCTTGCAGGCTACAGTCCATGGGGTCACTCTCAACTGAAATGGTGGTAATTCTCATTGAAGCCAGGAAGAAAAACAGCATGCCTACAAGTAACGCCATAACTTTTTTGTTGTTTTGTTTTGTTTTGTTTTGCAAATTCTCATGAAGAAAATAAGAAATGTCCCTCTATATGAAAAAAAGGAAATAATGAGTTATATATATTTGAATGTAGGACACAGTATGATTACCTATTTAAAACTGTCTGAAAAATCAACTCTAAAATTTTGTAATAAGAGAATTAGTGAGATTAGTTACCAAGTAAATATGAAAATATTACTTTTTACTATAAAAAACAGTAAAAAAATATGAAGTAAAGATCCCATTTTCAATTAGTTCAAAAAGATAAAAGATCTAGAAGTAACAGTCAATATGATTTTAAAAACATGGCTACTGAAAGTGTCAGTTATAAAGCATGTAACTTTAGCCAAAAGGAGGCAAGAACGCTAACCTGTGTCATACAAGATATCAAGCACAATAGCCTGCATTACTCCTTTCCAGCATCTTTATTAGACCCATAACCAGAGTCACTTGCCTTCTCAGCTTTTCCTTAGGCTATCCATGGAATCAATTTTATTTCTCGTCGGTGACAATTTTGCTATTTCCAGCCCAGACAGTAGTCGTTTCTTCTCAAACTAGAAGTTCATAATTGTCATCATTATTTCCCACCTGGAATATACTGCCTTATGACTAGAACCATGCGTTTTCAAAGCTGCAAAGTTTCTTGTCTCTTAGCTCCTTTCTGTTTAGTATATATTTATTATTTGAGAGAGAATAGAATAATAGCATGGTTGCCATGCCTCCTCTAGGGAATTTTCCTGACCCAGGGATCAAACCCACATCTCTTATCATCTCTTGCATTGGCAGTCAGGTTCTTTATCACTAGCACCACCTGAAGGCCACTGAAATGCTATGGGAATTTTAATTTTGGTGCAATAAAATACAAAATAGCTCCCAAAGAACTTTACATGTTAATAGGTCAGGTTTCGGGGAAGGCAATGGCACCCCACCCCAGTACTCTTGCCTGAAAAATCCAATGGACGGAGTAGCCTGGTGGGCTGCAGTCCATTGGGGTCGCTAATAGTCGGACAGACTGAGCGACTTCACTTTCACTTTTCTCTTTCATGCATTGGAGAAGGAAATGGCAACCCACTCCAGTATTCTTGCCTGGAGAATCCCAGGGATGGGGGAGCCTGGTGGGCTGCCGTCTATGGGGTCGCACAGAGTCGGACACGACTGAAGT
>SJYX01011366.1:30501-76406 GCA_006410675.1 Oreotragus oreotragus
CTTTCACTTTTCACTTTCATGCATTGGAGAAGGAAATGGCAACCCACTCCAGTGTTCTTGCCTGGAGAATCCCAGGGGCAGGGGAGCCTGGTGGGCTGCCATCTATAGGGTCTCACAGAGTCAGACATGACTGAAGTGACTTAGCAGCAGCAGCACATCCTTAATATGGAAGACTGCAGTTATTTGAATAAGGCAGACCTCTATGTACCCACACAGAAACATACTTTCCATGTATTTATTGCTAAGGAAAAAGATAAAGCAAGATGTAAATTATGATATGTTGACAATAGCTCAATATGTGTATGGAAATGGATATGTGAATTCATAGCAAAATTTCTAGGATCCTTGTAACTTGAAGGAGGGGGAATAGAATGCTGAGATTGGGTGGGAGGGCACAGGAGAAAGCAAGAAAAAGGAAATTGAGAAATCTTTATATATTTTTGTTGGTTTAAAACACAAATTTTTCTGTTTAATATTATAATAAAAACATAAGAAAGAAAATATGATGTTGGTATATTTGTTATCAATAGAAAATCATGTATCTATCTTGAAATAAAGTATGAGATAATTGTACTTTGAAGTATTTATGGTGAGGAAACTGAACTTGTTTAAAAAATTATTACAGGTGTATTTCTGTTCTCTGTGTACACTGGCAGGAGAGAGCATGCAGTCATTTCGTTTTTTGGCTATGTGGCATGTTTGATCTCAGTTCCCCAACCAGGAACTGAACACATGCCCCCTGCATTGGAAGCACAGAGTCTTAATCACTGGACCAACAGGGAAGTCCCAACACAGTTCTTTCGTAACTTACCTATAAACTTATCTTTCTAGAGTGTCACCAACTATGCCATTACCTTAGATTGCTTCCCTAAGTTTTTAGTAAATATTCTGATACCTTTATATAATTTCAAAATGTAAATTATTTGCTCATGCCCCAGAAGGAATTTCTCTATGCACTTATAAATAAAAAATTTGGAAGTACATATAACTAAAGGAAACTTTGATGATAAGGTGTTGCAGAATAAAGAAGGGAACTTGGACAAGAAAAGCAAAAAACTGTTATGCATACTAGCACATATGTTTATAAATTCTTTTATGTTACTTATTAAGATGTTCAAGATAATTTTTCAGATAACAAACTGGTGCAACTTCAAATTTCATATAATGTGATCACGTAAAGCTCCATGTAGTCAGTTCCTGACTGATCTGAGAATATAATCTGATCAAACAGAGAAAAGGGGAAAAGTTTACAGAGGAAATGGAACTTCACTGAAGGTGTGGAAAAGTGATGACACTGCCATTTTATATTTGGAAGGATGAAAATTTAGTCATTATAGAACCTTAATAAAGAATACTAACTTCTTCTCTCATGGAAATTGAATATAATGAAATTCTGTATTTAGCAGATTTCTTCATCATGATGTGTAGAACAAGAAAGAGAATGTGTGCAGGCAAATAATAATCATAGATAGCATCGTCTTAAAAAATAATGACCAGCACTTTTTCAAGGAGGATTTGAAAGTATTCAATAATTTGGAAAGGCCTAAAAAGAGCTTGAAGATTTAGTTGTGACAGAAACTGACTGGCAATTAAAAATGCTGAAATAATTATTTGTCTTCGTATCTGTTCAAATCTCTTTTAAGTGTGACTTTTTTAAAGAATGTTTGTTTCTAATGAAAAGAGAAAAAAGATAAGAAACACTGAGAAATTCTCTGGCTTTTATTACACTCTTGCTATATTTATTTTTTAAGACAAGCATCTCAATAAGGTGCTATACTTGCAAAGGAATCCCTTATGTTCTTCACCAATTAACTCTCTGAAATTGCTTGCCATCAAAATCCTCTATGAAAATTTATTAAAATAAATGCAAAGTGGAGGTATGATGCTAGCTTGATGGCAGTCTATGTGACATCCAGACTGTTTACTTTTTCCTTATTGTTTTTTTCNCTCCAGTATTCTTGCCTGGAGAATCCCAGGTATGGGGGAGCCTGGTGGGCTGCCATCTATGGGGTCACACAGAGTCGGACACGACTGAAGTGCCTTAGCAGCAGCAGCAGGTCAGGTTTGGAAGAATGAGCCACAGAGAGCATCAGAACCTTTCTCTCAGACCCAAACAGGTATTTGAATCTCTGAAAATTTTTCCAAAAATTGTGATTAAGACCTGTCAGAATGCTTGACCTAGCAGGATGGTTGTTTACACACACACACACACAAAAACAAAAGCTCAAAAAAGAAAAAAACAAAAACCACATCTCCTGTGTAGCCTCCATTGGCAGGCAGACTCTTTCCCATCACCTGGGAAGTCCTAGGTCATGAAGATAGTTAGCAGCAAAGCTCAAATTTGAACCCAGGCCTCCTGACAACAAACCCACTACATCTGTATAGCCCTGGACCAACCAGTTCCCTTCTCTAAAGACTCAGTTCTCATCACTATACTTTACAACTACTAATTCCTAGTCCTTCTGCATCTAAATTCTTTGTGTTTTATAGAAGTTAAAAAAGAAGACGTTCAGAGTAACTGAAAAAATATATTATAAATGAAAATTTATATCCTATGTCTGATCAGTGAAAATCTTTTATCGAACTTTTATAATCTCATACACATTCATTCTTAATTTTTGACACCACCAGCCAAATCTTGGTCCTCTAATTTCAATTTTATGTTGCCAAAACCTAGCTGGTTTTACTGCTGGACTAATTGTGTGATGTAGATGGTACCACACACAATACTTGTCTACTCTATCACTTTTTATTATTTCCTCACATTTTCTAAATCTCATCTCTTCTGTTTGGTGTTCAGGTTCTCTCTGATTTGTTCTCATCTCATTTATTTAATCTTACTTTCCAACTGGAGTGCCTTTACTTATGAGACCAGTGTCCTTGCCAACCAAAGATGTTAAAGTTCAGTCCCACTTTTGTGTCTTCGGTCATACAGTTCCCTCCCCTGGAATTATTTCTTGACATTCCACATATTTCAGTGCTATGTCTCCTGAAAGACTGCTCACTTTCTGCTATCACCTCAAAACTTCTTACTGCTTCAAAACTACTGATACCTCTTTAGCCAGCTTCTCCTCAAAAAGCCTCAAAATGCCCAGAGAATTCATGGTCTCCTCCTAAAGTCTTAGTTATATATAGTACAAAGTAGATATTTTTCCATTTACGACCACAGAGAATTGCTCATGCCCACCTATGTTCAGAAGTAAAGAAAAATCTAGTTTGTGTTCAGTGTACTACTTGAACTCTTGGTACTGATACTTGAGACTCTTGATACTTGAACTCTCAGTAAAATAAACATTCAGTATATTACTAACTGTGCCTTGAAATTATTTTATATAAATCCTATTATCAATATTTTATATTGTTCTGGATGAACTACCTCAGCTTTCATTGAGAAATGTCTCCTCAAGCACAGACCTTAAAGGAAAACTAACCAAGTTGATTAACCAAATTTCTCATATATTGTTAGAGTCTAATATACATATCTAATATAAAACATCACTTTAGTAAAAAATCACTAGACATATTGAGGGAATATAAAATTTATACATAAAATGTTTAAAAGTAGAGATTCTTAAGTTTTTTAATATTGCTACATTATGGGCAAGATGTAATATTCAAAATATTCTAATAGGTGAGTTATGAAGTATACCCTACAGTTTCTATAAAAACTTAACTTTATACTTCCCTGAAGGCTTAGATCTGAGTTAACTTACTTGGAAAAAAGAGTCAGTTGAATTTAATGAATATTCTTGCCTGAATAATTTTCTGCTGACTGCTGTAACCATGGGTCTTTTTAATTTTTTAAGTAGGGAGAAGATAATCATGCTACATGTGAAGCAAACCAAGAAGACTGTAAATCTATTAAAAATGTAACTAATAGTTAAAATAATAAGCGCACTTTAAGCCAACTTTTTCACTCTCCTCTTTTACTTTTATCAAGAGGCTTTTTAGTTCCTCTTCACTTTCACATGTGCTAAATTTTCTTATATGTGTAAAAGGGATAATGATACTTTAATATACGATTATGATGATATGATGGTCAAATGTGATAATATATAAGAAAGTGGACTTGTAAACCCTAAACTAAAATATATAATGTTACTATTCAGGATATGAACATAGATACCTAAGTCCTCATTTAAAAAAGTAAATTTAATTGTATGTTATAAAATGCTTTGCATTCATACAAATTATTTTTATGAGCTATTTTATTCATGTACATCTTAAAAGTCTCAATTTTTAATATTTAAGAATCATTGCCACCCCATGTGCAGCCCATGTGGTCACAAAGAGTCGGACATGACTGAGCAACTGAACTGAACTGAACTGAAGCATCATTCAGTTCTCTCAGTTTTTGACAAAGTTGTACACTAACAAATTATGTAAATTCATTTTTGCCAAATATTTTATGTATAACAACAACAACAATATTTATCAAGAGTATTTTTCATTGTGAAGGGCCCACGTATTAAATGAACTCTTTTCAAAACTATTAAATTGTTCTAAAATAGTGTTATTAAGTTCCTCACTCATCTAACAAAACAAGCATGAATAAAGAGGTACAATCTCATGAAGCATTCTCTATCTCAGAAAATTAATTTTTTCACCACCTAAAAACTATCAGCACAGCAAAAACAAGTTAATGGTTATTTCAAGCCAGATAATAGAGCATTCTAAAAAAATAGGCACAATCATTTACTTTATTTGCTTCTATGTTTCTGGTAAATGCGACGTGGGCTATTTGGTGTCTTTTCTTGAAACTACACAAGAAAATAGCGGGCATTACTTATTCTATTCAATGGGGTATTAAGTTTAGAGCAGCCAGTCCTTGAGAACAAGACTTGAATAGAATTATTCAATTAACTGGGGTTTAAATTTTGGATTCAGTTTAGAACTGAAGGAATGCATTCAGGTAGAACGCCAGTTTAGGTCTTACAGGTATCTTGTTAATGAGATTAGTAGACTTGTATTCAGAGATAAAATTCTATATTTCTTTTGGTTTTAAAAATACAAAAGTAAGAAAATGAATAAAAAGATGTGCCATTATAATTTCCTACTATTCCCTTGACATTTTACAAACACACACATACCACACACAATTAAATTCCCTGGAAATTGCTTTTGACAAGCAGTTTTTCTCTCCATCCTTTATGGTATCTCTGATGGTTTAGGACTCCCACTACAGTAACACTTTTCATGTATCTCTCAACTGAAACAACATTATCAGTACTTGTCTGTCCTATATCTTCTAAGTGAAGAACTAAGAAAAATATTATAATACTAATTATAAGATAGATTCAAGCATTATACTGCTCTCACAGCATATGCATTTTTTCTTTTTTAAATTTAGTTTAATTTTTAAAATTGTTATTGGAGTATACTTGCTTTATACTGCTATGTATGGCAGCATTCATATATATATTTTTAGAGGATTTCAAAGCTTTCTCCAAAGATTACAGATATGAGTTTCTGAAAACATGACAGATTAATCAATGAGATATTTTTGGATGGGAGGATTGTGTCTTACAAACCTTAATGCATATGTTGTCACATGTATAAAGAGTTAATATCATAGCTTCTCTCTAATTTTCTCCTTTTTGCCTCCCCTGATCATTTTTCATGTTGATTGTGCCTCTGCAAGTTACTTTTGAGGTCTGTCTTTTGGTTGAACTTATTTAATGGAGGCAACTCTAAGAGATTCATTAAAGAAATGAGAATAAGATCAAAATATCTATTATCCATTTTTCTCTCTGCTGGGCTACAGGTGTATACCTCAACCAAAGGCCACAACTACTGGGCAGCCAGAGGACAACTCTTCTAAATTCTGGTGACCTTGCCATACTGGAAATAATAGCTCTTTATTTTTGTTAGTCCAGAGGTGTTTCACTGTGTCTTGGTTTCCAGTAATCTTTCACAGACCTTTTGAGTATCTTTCACAGAAGTCTACTGCCTATAGTTGTGAGATTGACTAACATAATAGGGTGTTGAAAAAATAAAATTACAGGGACTACTTCTTGAAATAATGAGGAAAAACTGTTTTCATCTAACTAAGATTTTCATAAATGTTCATGTGCATATTGGTTTATTTTCTCAGTCTTTGCTTATCAATTTAAAAAATATAAATTAATAAATGACATATACAAAATTAACATCAAAAAATATAAAATTATGAAGTAAAAAGTGGAAGTTCCATCTAACTACCTACATTCTCACTAATGACATCCCACTTCACCCTGGTACTTCTTGTACTCAACAAAAGCTACTGTGATTGCAGCATTTTTTTTTTCCTATGCATGTATTCACTTTTTATTTTGTTGGTAACAAATTATTGCAAACTGTGTAGCTTAAAATATCCATTTATTATCTCAAAGTTAGTCTAGGTCAGAAGTCTGACCCAAGTTTCTATTCAGAATCTCAAAATAGTGAAATCAAAGTGTTGGCAGGCTATATTCTTATCTAGAAATTCAGTTAGAAAAGGATCTAACTTCAGCCTGCTTCTGGTTGTTGGCAGAATTCATGACCTTGTATCTGAAGAATTCATGGAACTTGCTTCTTTAAGCCAGTAGCAAAGAGGAAGAGTCTCTGTTGTTTTAGAGTCCTTTGATCTCTAGAACATCTTTTAAATGGCTCACCTAATTATGACAGAACAGAGAGTAAAGACTCTGCCTGCAGTGCCGGAGATCCAGATTCAAATCCTGGGTGGGGAAGACGCCCTAGAGAAGGGAATGGCTACCCACTCCAGTATTCTTGCATGTGAAATTCCATGGACAGTGAATCCTGGAGGGCTACAATCCGTGGGGTCTCAAAGAGTCAGACATGACTGAGTGACTATCACCTTCACCAAGGATAATCCATTTCTTATTGACCTTTGAATAATGAGGGGGACTATGGATGCTGAAACCCAGAAGAGTCAAAATCTACAAATTATTTTGCAGCCAACCTTTTGTTTCCAGTTTTGCATCCGGAATTCAACCAACTGCCAATTCTGTAGAATTGCAGTACATATTTATTGAAAAAAAAATCTGAGAAGAGTGAACTTATGCAGTTCAAACATGTTGTTTAAAGATCAACTATATATTAAAGTCATTGTTGGGCATTAAAAAAAAATATTTAAGATTTATATAAATTTATTATTTATTACTAAAATAATTCATGTTACTTTCAGTTAAAAATGTTTTAATGAAACTAACCTGTTTAAAAATTGTCCTATTATATTACTAAAGTAAACACAGTTAACATATTTGTTTATCAACTATCAGACATTTTTCAAAGTGTAATGAAGCCTTTCAATTTTTAAAATATAAATGATATCTTAGAATGCATATAATATATATTGTAGAGGGGCAATTATTTTTATATCCAATTTATGTATATGTGGAACTAGATTTTTAAATATTTATTTTCCTACTCAATGCTGATGTGCATCTGTGTGTGTGTGTGTGTGTGTGTGTGTGTGTGTGTATTTCCTTGGAGTAAAGTCCTAAAAGCTATTCATACTTTTTAAGACATCATATTTATATTGCCAGTTTTAAAATTTCAAATAGTAATACCAGTTTGAACTCATAAGCCATATGCAAGAATTTTATTATTTACANTGTGTGTGTGTGTGTGTGTGTGTGTATTTCCTTGGAGTAAAGTCCTAAAAGCTATTCATACTTTTTAAGACATCATATTTATATTGCCAGTTTTAAAATTTCAAATAGTAATACCAGTTTGAACTCATAAGCCATATGCAAGAATTTTATTATTTACAATTGTCTCATTTTGAAAAATCATGTCTTATCTTTTTATTTTGCAAATCTTTAACTATTATTGTGTTTGATTATTTTTCTTGTATTAAGTATTTGCTCAATTTCTTTACTTAATACCCATTCTGGTCCTAATTTTATTTTTCTACAAGAAATGCATATACATATGTGTTACCTGTATGGTATTAAAGGAAAATCATATAAATATTGAAAGTATAAAAATTCTGTCAAATTTTACAAATATGTTTCTCTGAATATCCTTTAACCTTGTTTACTAATTTCTTTTTAGCTGTTATTTGATTTTCCTCTGCATGATTTTGGCAACAATTAATTTTCATGATGAAGAGATAGTTTACTCTTTTTAAAAAATGTTTATTTCATAGTTAAAATTTTTTTCTTCACAACTTTATGAATTCAGATACATTTTTCTAGCATTTTCTTCTTTTTGTTTTTTAAAATTTTGCTTAGAAATACAATGTAAAATAGACACCCAAGTTCAGTTTTACCCATATGTTGTTCTATACTGGAGAAATATAAACATATATGTGTACATATATGCATGCATACATATGCTTATGTTTCCATGTATGTACATATATTGCCTTTTCACTCATAGTATGATGGCCTTAATCTCTAACTTAATTTTGTATGTCCTTATATGAATTTTCTTAAATTCATATTGATGTAATTCATTTGTGTATATAAATGCAAAACCATCAGTTCAGTTCAGTCGCTCAGTAGTGTCTGACTCTTTGAGACCCCATGGACTACAGCAGGCCGGGCTTTCCTGTCCATCACCAACTCCTGGAGCTTATTCAAAAACATGTCCATTGTGTCAGTGACGGATGGATGGACCATGCAACCATCTCATCCTCTGTAATCCCCTATTCCTCCTGCCTTCAAACTTTCCCAGCATGAAGGTCTTTTCCAATGAGTTGGTTCTTCACATCAGGTGACCAAAGTATTGGAGTTTCAGCTTCAGTATCAGTCCTTCCAACTAATATTCAGGACTGATTTCCTTAGTTGACTGGTTGGATTTCCATGCAGTTCAAGGGACTCTCAAGAATCTTCAACATCACAGTTCAAAAGTATCCATTCTTTGGCACTCAGCTTTCTTTATAGTCTAACTCTCACATCCATACATGGTGGTGGTGGTTTAGTCGTTAAGTCATGTCCGACTCTTTGTGACCCCATGGATTGTAGTGTGCCAGGCTCCTCTGTCCGTGGGATTCCAGGCAAGAATACTAGAGTGGGTTGCCATTTCCTCTCCAGGGGATTTTCCAGACCCAGGGATTGAACTCGGGTCTCCTGCATTGTGGGTAGAATCTTTACCAACTGAGCTACAAGAGAAGCTCTTTCCTACATCCATACATGACTACTGGAAAATTCATAGACCTTTGAGTAGAGAGCCCTTTGTTGGTAAAGTAATGTCTATGTTTTGTAATATGCTATCTAGATTGGTCTTAGCTTTTCTCCCAAGGAGAAAGCATCTTTTAATTTCATTGCTGCAGTCACCATCTACAGTGATTTTGGAGCCCCCAAAATAGGAGTCTGTCACTGTTTCCACTGTTTCCCCATCTATTTGCTATGAAGTGATGGGACCAGATGCCATGATCTGACTTTTCTGAATGTTGAGCTTTAAGCCAACTTTTTAACTCCTCTTTCACTTTTATCACGAGACTCTTTAGTTCTTCTTTGCTTTCTGCCATAAAGGTGGTGTCATTTGCATATCTGATGTTATTGATATTTCTCCTGGCAATCTTGATGCCAGCCTGTGCTTCATCCAGCCCAGTGTTTCTCATGATGTACTCTGCATATAAGATAAATATTCAGTGTGACAATATACAGCCTTGATGTCTACTTTCCCGATTTGGAACCACTCCGTTTTGCCATGTCCAGTTCTAAGTGTTGCTTCATGACATGCATACAGATTTTTCAGAAGGCAGGTCAGGTGGTCTGGTATTCCAATCTCTTTCAGAATTTTCCACAGTTTGTTGTGATCCACACAGACTTTCTGCCATAAGGGTGGTGTCATCTATGTATCTGAGGTTATTGATATTTCTTCTGGCAATCTTGATTCCAGCTAGTGCTTCATCCAGCCCAGCATTTATCATGATGTACTCTGCATGTAAGTTAATAACCAGCGTGGCAATATACAGCCTTGATGTACTTCTTTTCCTATTTGGATCCAGTCTGTTGTTCCATGTCCAGTTCTAACTGTTACTTCTTGACCTGCATACAGATTTCTGAAGAGGCATGTCTGGTAGTGTGGTATTCTCTTCTATTTAAGACTTTTCCACAGTTTGTTGTGATCCACACTGTCAAAGGCTTTGGCATAGTCAATAAAGCAGAAATAGATGTTTTTCTGAAACTCTCTTGCTTTTTCAAGGATCCAAAGGATGTTGGCAATTTGATCTCTGGTTCCTCTGCCTTTTCTAAATCCAGCTGGAACATCTGGAAGTCCACGGTTCATGTACTGCTGAAGCCTGGCTTGCAGAATTTTGAGCATTACTTTGGTTCGTGACATTGTACAGGAGACAGGGATCAAGACCATCCCCATGGAAAAGAAATGCAAAAAAGCAAAATGGCTGTCTGGAGAAGCCTTACAAATAGCACTGAAAAGAAGAGAGGCGAAAAGCAAAGGAGAAAAGAAAAGATATAAGCATCTGAATGCAGAGTTCCAAAGAATAGCAAGAAGAGATAAGAAAGCCTTCTTCAGCAATCAATGCAAAGAGATAGAGGAAAACAACAGAATGGGAAAGACTAGAGATCTCTTCAAGAGAATTGGAGATACCAAGGGAACATTTCATGCAAAGATGGGAGATCTCTGGCTCTAGATGAATGATCACAGCGTCATGGTTATCTGGGTCATGAAGATATTTTTTTGTCTAGTTCTTCTGCGTATTCTTGCCACCTTTTCTTACCCATATTGCACTCTAAATTTTGACCTTTCCCTTTCTTTCTTTACCTAAAATTGCCTGTTAGACATTTATTTATGTCAATTCTTTTTGCACTATTTTTAATGACTGCATATCATTTCATACAATTCATTTATTATAATTTATTTCTTCACCTACTGTTTAATATTTAAAATATTTTCAACATTTTACTACTGTGTATATATTGTATTGTCTTCATTTTGGTAGGGTCAACTCCTAGATTTTTTTTTGAAATCCATCTAAAAATAGATAACATAAGAGAAAGGCAGAGAAAGAGGTACAGACAGAGACAGGAAACACAGAGAGAGAGAGAGACAGATAATTTTTTAGAAATTGGCTCATTCATTGGTGGGATCTGACAAGTCTGAATTCTGCAGGGTAGGCTCATAGGCTGAAAACCCAAAGAACAGTTAATTGGGTTGATTTTTCCAAAGGCAGACTGCTTACAGAATTACTACTTTCTCTAGAGATCTGTCTTTTTCTTTAAAAATCTTCTATTTATTGGATCAGGGTCACTCACACTATAAAGAGTAATCTCATTTACTTAAAGTCTATTGGTTTAAATGTTAATCTCACCTAAAAAGGTAGCCTCACAATGACTTCTAGACTGATGTTTGGCCTAATACCTGGTACCAGGCCTTTATATTCTTTATCTTTTAGGCCCCTGGGAAGATGTTAATCAATGTAAACGGGATATGGAATGAGATATATAGTAGTTCTGATGTTAGCAACACTAGACTTTTGAGTTAATTACTTTTCTCTTCGTTATATATCACTGCACTCCTCTTGTGTCCTTGCTATGTAAGAATGTAACTTTATTTAGTGCTTTCTGAGAGTGGCACCAGACTTTGGGAAGATCAACACAAATAAGTCTTCTGGTTGACAAACCTTTATCAGAAAAAAGGCTGTAAAATGTTAATTGGCCCTTTTGGCTGGAAGATGATGTAAATCACCTAAGACTTGTGTATGCAACTAGGTATGCAGAAAGAAAAGCCTGGTTTTGATAAGAGTCTGGGCTGCTAACGCTGCATAATTTTGTATTACCCATTGATAGCTATATACAATCAAAAAGGTATAAAAGGCCTTCTGAACAATAGAGGCCGGGGAAAGTCACTGGACTGGTTTCCCCCATGTCTCCTCTTTACTCTAACTTCAGGCTGAATTGCCATCTGGAGTGGGGCGGCTCACCAAGTCTACTTACTTGTCCTGGCTTCTAAGACACGTGTGAAAGGGAGCCTAAGGTGGGGCACCCTTCGATATTCAAATGGGCGCCGGTGGCCCAACGTAGATGGTGCAAATCTCTTGTCCTGAGATTTTATTGGTCTTCCCCGTAAGCCAAGTTATTCAGCCTCTTTTCTCCACTAAATTTTCCTACTACACTAATTCTTCCTAATCTAATCTTATATTAATAAATAAATAAGTCTTTCCTCACCAACGCCATTCCAGCCTCAAATTCCCTGGATCCACCGGGGCTGGACCCCAGCAAATAAGAATACTAATTACTGTGATGTATGAAGGAAATGGCAATCCACTCCAGTATTCTTGCCTGGAGAATCCCATGGACGGAGAAGCCTAATAGGTTATAGTCCATGGGGTCGCAAAGAGTCGGACACGACTGAGCGACTTCACCTTCACCTTCATGACAGTTAGAGGGAAGAAGGACATGGTCTTTCTGAAAAAAGCACTGGCTTTGGATTTATAAGACCCAAGTTGTAGGACAGATCCTAACAACATAATAGTAGAGTGAATATCTATGTGAACTTTTATGAATAATCAGTTTTCACATCTGCAAATTAATCCCTGTAAGTCCTTCCATCATCTGACATGGTAAGAAGTTAAATAGATTACATGTAATAATATATATATACTATAAAGTACTATACAATTTTCAACAATTTTTCTTGCTTATTTATGATTATAAAAGTTTGTCAAATAAAATAAGAAATGTGAGATTTGAAATATTTTCAAATTACTAATAATTTTTGTCATACAATTATACTTTTCACTGTATGACCTTCTAGTTTTTCATCAATGCATATATATATGTGTGTATATAATATATAAATCTTTTAAAATTTTGCATTATGCTATGCTTATTGCTTTAAAAGTTACTTTCCTCATGTAAAAAATAGTACATAAATTTAAATCATCTTTAGGTGTATGTGACAATGAAGATACATAAATGTGGGGGAAAAGAGTTTTCCATGATCAAATCTAGTGTTGGGAGACTTGGGTTAAGGGAAAAAAAAAACAAAAGAACATCTGTATGTATGGCTGAGTTCCTTTGCAGTTCACTTGAAACTATCACAACATTGTTAATTGGCTATACCCCAATACAAAATTAAATGTTCAAAAAAAATGCACTCTCTATAAAACTCATTGGCATAAAATTTTCCAAAATTTTCTTTCAAAAACCATTTAGTAAATTTAAAAAGCAAAGATAAAAAGTGTGTAGTGAGGAGACAATTTGGCATTGAAAATCTCTCTGGGAATCCCTGAATGTTTAACACAAAGGACCCTCAAGATTAGAGTCTCCCTGATTTTCTATTGAGGGCTAATCTGAATGTCCTCTAATTGGGAGGCCTGTATTTTCACAGGCTAGGGCAGCTTACACCTCAGATTTGACCCTGGAAGCAGATGGAGGAAGAGAAGGTGGGTGTGTGCTGCGGCACACTGATTAGATACCCTCTTCAGTCCAGAGGCATCATGGCCCGGCTGCTGGGGTTGCCACTGATGCTGCAGAGCTCCCTGCTTGCTTGGAATGCCTCTGGCTGGGAAGGTGGGAACTGCCTGAACCAGAGGTAGCCCCCAGCCTTTGACTCATTGATGCAGGTACCAAGGGTTGGCCTGTTGCCTCAACTGGGAACAAGTCTGAAGGGCTTTTCTCACTTTCCTATAGAGTATCACCACAGAGATTTCCCCATGAACCAACTTTTCCCCAGTATACCCAATCTCAGCATCCATTTGCAGAGCACCAATAATAACTCCTTCTCCAGGAAAAAAAAAAAGAATCCTGTAAAAAACTGTTACAGAAAGGAAAAAAAAAAATGAAGATTTATAGCAAGAAATAGAAAGTTGGAATCCAGGGCCACTTTAAATAAAATATCATTAGGAGACAGTACTTTGCCAGTTACTAAAGACTTTCACATATATTCTCATTTGTTCCTTACAATAGGCTGGTGAGATATGTTTTATTATCTCCATTTTATAACAAGCATCTGAGAAAAGTAGACTGAACAGTATGATTTATGGAGAAACAGTCCTACTGAAAGATTCCCCTTCTAACCCATTGACTCTGAAACTCTAAGATTTATCAGATACCTAAAGAAGAGTTAAGAAGATGTCTATTAATTCCTTTAAAGTAAATTGTGTAGTTTTCACCACAGTTTCCAAGATGTAGTTTGAATGGGAACTTGGAGGAGATGAAATGGTAGTGGAAGAGATAGGGATGAAGGTAATCTTAAGGGATAATCATCTCTTCCCCAACCCTCACACCTCATAAACTGGCACATCCTACATCTTCAATCTCAGCCTCTCACTACTCCCCATCTCAAGGCTCATCCTTTAGCCAAGTTAAACTCTGTTCCTCAAGCATATCCTATTCCTCCACTTTTTACACAGGAGTTTGGTGTTCTCTGCCTGGACTACACTTCATAGCCCTTTGTGCTTCAGTTCAGTCGCTCAGTCATGTCCAACTCTGCGNCAGAAAACATCTTAGTATTATTGTAAAAATAGTTTCAACCCCTGGAAACTCATACAAGAATCTCAGGAAGGAATCAAAGGCTGCACTTTGAGAATCACTGCTTTATCATAATCATAGGTGTTAAAGGTGAGAGAGTGATAAGAAGTGCTGTTTTAATAACATGGTGGTGATGATCTGAAAATAAAGGTCATTACCGAAATGAAAAGCTGGAAGTAATCAAAATCTACATTTGCTCAATGGTGTTTAATTCAGAGCTATGCAAAAGTTCCCTTTACAATGGAAACCACTTAGTTTTTAGACTTTTTTTTCTTCTTTGAAATTATTTCTGTATAACCTTATTTATGATAAGTCAAGTGGCTTCCTTCATAGCTCAGTCAGTAAAGAATATGCCTGCAATGCAGCAGATCTGGGTTCGATCCCTGGGTCAGGAAGTTCATCTGGAATGGAAATGGCAACCCACTCCAGTATCCTTGCCTGGAGAATCCCATGGACAGAGAAACCTGGCAGGTTCTAGTTCACGGGGTTGCAAAGAGCCAGACACGACTTAGCAACTAAACCACCAAGAGTTCTTTAAAACACAATTATTACTATGGCATGTGTGTTGAAGACACACTGCGATGACAGATAATAATTGTGTGTGTGTGTTTGCTAAGTCACTTCAGTCATGTCATTTTCAGCACCACCCTGTTGACTGTGGCCTGCCAGGCCCCTCTGTCCATGGGATTTCCCAGGCAAGAATACAGGAGTGGGTCGCCATGCTCTCCTCCAGGACATCTTCCAGACCCAGGGACTGAACATATGTCTCTTCTGTCTCCTCATTGGCAGGCAGATTTTTCACCACTAGTGCCACCTGGGAAGCCCCTAATTAGTCCTCACAGAGTTCTAATTCCTTTTATTGGAGAAAACGTAGAAATCAAGATCTGGATGCTGAGTGTCTTCATTGCTACAGGGAAATCATTGCCTCTTCGTGAATAGACCTCAAAAAATATATGTATGTATAGTAACCTCATGCACACACACAACTACAGTCCCTATCCATCTACCATCTATCTATCTGAATGAGTTCATAGTTATAGTTCTGACTTTAAAGCAACACCATCAGTTCATTTTAACCTTTTAATTTCTTATTTGCAACTTTTTATTCTCCAACGTTGACAAGCCTGACTCTCATTAAATGTAATTATGTGCTTATTTTTTTAATCATATTATACACAGTCATTTCAGAATTATTTAATAATACCCTAGAGGAGAAGCAAATTTACTAATTATTTTACAGTATGTATGTACAATTTCTTGTGTCTTAAGTTGGTGGAAGCTGGTGAAAATATTTCCTGATGTTACTTATGTTAGTCTTTTCTTCCTTAGCACATATGCTATGGTTATGTTATTCATTAGTATACACAGTTATCTTCTTTTTTTCCTGTTTTATTGCCTTTTTGATGGTATGCCTATTTTAAATTAAACATTTAAAAGTAATTATGTAAAGTATATATTTTAGATTTAAATTTCTATGTATAAAGTTCCAAAAATCTTTATTAATTTCTAAGTTCCAAATGTGAGTATTATTTTAAATTTCCATGAACTCAGTCCTATGGGTGTGGGATTAATGGGGAGAAGTCAATGACCTTGCTTGACACATAGATTTTGCTTTTTCCTCCTCCAGAAGGGGCCAATTCTCAAAACACTCAACCCAGCATTAATAAAACATACACTTGTGATAGAAAATTAACCCCATTTTAGCTTATTGCTTGAAACTGCCATCCGATTTGCTAAACTGACTTTGCATTGTTGTTGCTCGGTCTCTCAGTGGTGTCCCACTCTTTGCTGTCCCATGGACTTCAGCACATCATTCCTCCCTGTCTTTTACCATCTCCTGGATGGTAATGATTTTTTAAAAATCATGTCCGTTGAGTTGATAATGCAATCCAACCATCTCATGGTTGGATGTTGTCCCCTTCTTCTCCTGCTTTTAATCTTTTCCAGCTTCAGGGACTTTTCTAATGAGTTGGCTCTTTGAATCAGGTGGCCAAAGTATTGGAGCTACAGCTTCAGCATCAGCCCTTTCAATGAATATTTAGGACTGATTTCCTTTTGGATTGGCTGGTTGCATCTTCTTGCAGTCCAAGGGATTCAAGAGTCTTCTTCAACACCACAGTTCAAAAGCATCAGTTCTTCATTGCTCAGCCTTCTTTATGGTCCAGCTCTCACATCCATCATGACTACTGGAAAAACCACAGCTTTGACTAGATGGACCTTTATCAGCAAAGTAATGTCACTGCTTTTTAATATGGTATCTAGATTTGTCATAGCTTTTCTTCCAAGGAGAAAGTGTCTTTTCATTTCATGGCTGCAGTGACCATCTGCTGTGATTGTGGAGCCCAAGAAAATAAACTGTGTTACTGTTTCCATTGTTTCCTCATCTATATGCCATGAAGTGACCAGATGTCATGATATGCATTTTTGAATGTTGAGTTTTAACTCAACTTTTTCACTCTCCTCTTTCACCTTCATCAAGAGACTCTTTAATTCCTCCTCACTTTCTTCCATAAGGGTGGTGTCATTTGCATATTTGAAGTTATTGATATTTTCCCTGGTGATCTTGATTCCAGGTTGTGCTTCATCCAGCCTGATATTTCGCGTGATTCTGCATTAGGTTTTGTATATATAGTGGGAGTATTCCACAAAACATTGAAACGATTTAATATGCCTCCTAAAGTTTACTTTGATTCAACAACCATTAGCATTGTTGAACAGGTTTGACTTCAGACAAGTTGTAACCAACATTTTCTATATAAATCACTTTAAATCAATAATAATTAACATTAAAAAAACTTTAATACCTGTTTAGAAGATAAATCTACTGCATGATATCATTTATATGACTTTATAGAAAAGATGAAGTATAGGGTCAGAAAGCAAATCAGTGTTTACCAGGGTTAGGATTGGCTTCAAGTGGGCATAAGGAAATTTTTGGTATAATGGAAATGTTTTACATTTTGATACTTGTGACAGTTACATGAATGTACATATTGTCAAAAGACATCAAATTGTACAATTTAAAATGGTAAATCTTATTGTGTATAAATTTCATTTCAATTTAAAAATCATGCATAGTGCACAAAGTACAAAGGCTAAAATAAGGTGTATGAGATGTATGATTTAATGGTATCATTTATAAAGATGTTGGAATTGTAGATTACTCTGTGATTTGCAATGTCTGATCAAAAAGCTCAATTTGATATTAGGCTATTTTAAAAGAGAAAAACTGTTCAGGTGAGGGGAAGTTTCTCATAATGTGTGGGTACTGGCCAGATAATAACTATAATATATTATTCAATTTAGCTGTAAGCTTTGGGTGTTAAGAGATATTAGAAAGAAATCACCAAATATGGCTAAAGACTATACATGCCTGCTATGGAAATCATAGGACAAGCATCAAAAGCATACCTGGGAGCTTGTTAAAAATTCCAAAGCTCAGGCCCTGATTTCTTAAGAGTCAAGGATTCTTTTGACTGTGGGACACAACACAGAGATACTGGGATACATGGAAGGCAGAATTCTGTGTTAGTTACAATTTCCAAAGAGAAAAAGCTCCAGGCAGGGCCACAGGAGTGGTTGCATACAGGAGATCATAGAAAACTGAAGCTGTAGGGAGCAGTTTATATGTAAAAAGCAGCACAGTGTTAGCTACTTTCCCTTTGAATTGGTCTATTTGAATAATTTCCATAGGCTCCAGGACGTAGTGGTTGTCCTGTTTTGTATGAAATCTGGCCCCAGGGTGATTAAGCAGATGCATAATGATCTAGAATTTGAGAGCACATTAATAAAAGCCATTGGGATATCAGTCAGTTCAGTTCAATTACTCAGTTGTGTCAGAATCTTTGCGACCCCATAGATCCCAGGTACGCCAGGCTTCCCTGTCCATCACCAACTCCTGGAGCTTGCTCAAATTCACGTCCATTGAGTTGGTGATGCCATCCAACCATCTCATCCTCTGTCATCCCCTTCTCCACATGCCTTCAATCTTCCCCAGCATCAAGTAGCTATTCCAATGAATAACTACTTTGCATCAGGTGGTCAAAGTATCAGAGCTTCAGCTTCAGCATCAGTCCTTCCAATGAATATTCAGGGCTGGTTTACTTTTGGATTGACTGTTGATATCCTTGCAGTCCAAAGGAATCTCAAGAGTCTTCTCCAACACCACAGTTCAAAAGCATCCATTCTTTGGCACTCAGCTTTCTTTATAGTCCAACTCTCACACCCATCATGACTACTGGAAAAACCATAGTTTTGACTAGATGGACCTTTGTTGGCAAAGTAATGTCTCTGCTTTTTAATATGCTGTCTAGGTTGATCACAGCTTCTCTTCCAAGGAGCAAGTGTCTTTTAATTTCATGGCTGCAGTCACTATCCGTGATGATTTTGGAGCCCAAGAAAATAGTCTCTCACTGTTTCCATTGATTCCCCATCTATTTGCCATGTAGTGATGGGACCAGATGCCATAATCTTAGTTTTTTTTTTACTGTTGAGTTTTTCCCAACTTCTTCACTCTCCTCTTTCACTTTCGTCAAGAAGCTGTTTAGTTCTTCTTCGCTTTTTGCCATAAAGGTGGTGTCATCTGGTGTATCTGAGGTTATTGATATTTCTCCTGGCAATCTTGATTCCAATGTATGCTTCATCCAGGCCAAATTTTCACATAATAAACTCTTCATATGAGTTAAATAAGCAGGGTGACAATATACAGCCTTAACCTACTCCTTTCCAATTTTTAAACCAGTCTGCTATTCCATGTCTGGTTCTAACTGTGGCTTCTTGATCTGCATACAGATTTAACAGAGAGCAGGTAAGGTGGTCTGGTATTCCCATATCTTTAAGAATGTTCCACAGTTTGCTGTTATCCACACAATCAAAGGTTTTTTCATAGTCAATAAAGCAGAAGTAGATTTTTTTTTTCCTCTGGAATTCTCTTGATTTTTTGATGATTCAATGGATGTTGGCAAGTTGATCTCTGGTTCCTCTGCCCTTTCTCAGTTCAGTTCATCCCAGTCGCTCAGTTGTGTCCAACTCTTTGCGACCCCATGGGCCACAGCATGCCAGGCTTTCCTGTCTCTTACCAATTCCTGAATCTTGCTCAGACTCATGTCCATCAAGTGGTGATACCATCCAACCATCTCATCAATCCAGCTTAAACATCTGGAAGTTCACAGTTCATGTATGTTGAAGCTTGGCTTGGAGAATTTTGAGAATTACTTTGCTAGTGTGTGAGATGAGTGCAATTGTGCATTAGTTTGAACACTCTTTGGCATTGCCTTTCTTTAGGATTGGAGTGAAAACTGACCTTTTCCACAATGGGATGTGGACTTAATTAACTGCTTAGGAAGGGGAACCCACTAGCTTCTAACCCATGTCTCACAACTGAGTCAGAATAATGTCAAGCACACACAGGCACAACAACAACAGCAAACAGTATGACAATTGACCTGTTGATGTCTTAACATCATTTTAAGACTGAGTTTTAGGGATATTTAAATTGCCCAAGTAGTTGTTGCTGTTATTGTTGTTCAGTTTGTCAGTCATGTCCAAATCTTTGCCACCCCATGGACTGCAGCACACCAGGCTTCCCTGTCCTTTACCATCTCCTGGAGCTTGCTCAAACTCAAGTCCGTTCAGTCAGGGATTACCACCCAACCATCTTGCCCTTTGTCATTCCCTTCTCTTGTTGCCTTCAGGATTTTTTCTAATGAGTCAGTCAGCTCTTCGCATCTTGTGGCCAAAGTATTGGCACTTCAGCTTCAACATGAAGTGAAGTGAAGTGGAGTGAAAGTCACTCAGTCTTGTCCGACTGTTTCTGACCCCATAAGTCCATGAAATTCTCCAGCCCAGAATAGTGGAATGGTTTGCCCTTCCATTATTCAGGGGATCTTCCCAACGCAGGAATCAAGCTAGGGTCTCCTGCATTGCGGGTGGGTTCTTTACCAACTGAGCCATCAGGGAAGCCCTCAGCTTCAGCATAAATCCTTCCAATGAATATTCAGGATTCATTTTCCTTAGAATTGACTGGTTTGATCTCCTTGCAGTCCAAGGGACTCTCAAGAGTCTTCTCCAACACCACAGTTGAAAAGCATCAATTTTTCAGCATTCAGTCTTTTTTATGGTCCAACTCTCACATCTGTACATGTAGTAGGGGAAGCTTTTAAAGTGTAAGGCTTAAGTTGTCCNCCTTGCAGTCCAAGGGACTCTCAAGAGTCTTCTCCAACACCACAGTTGAAAAGCATCAATTTTTCAGCATTCAGTCTTTTTTATGGTCCAACTCTCACATCTGTACATGTAGTAGGGGAAGCTTTTAAAGTGTAAGGCTTAAGTTGTCCTACTATTATAGAAAACATTTTATTATAAAAAGGAAGAACATAGTAGAAATATAAACAGTACTTACAGACTAGTCCATCACCAAGTTTTCCATTTATATGATATTTAAAAATAGATCTAAATTTTGGGAATCTCTAGCATTATCTTGGTGGAGATGTAAAGTGTGTTTAAATTATGAGATTTTTTTTAATGACAGTAATGTATTAGTGTATTCCTGAAGTTAAGTTAGAGGTTTCATTATTAGAAAGGATGAACTGACCTTTTAGTAAGGTGTATTTAAAACTTAGCATTATTTGTAACCATGGGTAAGGAGCACACTTGAAACCAAGAACAGACATTATGGTAGCAAACTGAAAAGAATTAGGAGAAGTCCTGAGAAATGGGAGGTCCTCACCTCCAGAGATCAAGTGAAGTTAAGTGAAAGTTGCTCAGTTGTGTCTGACTACTAGTGACCCCATGGTCTATACAGTCCATGGAATTCTCCAGGCCAAAATACTCGAGTGGGTAGCCTTTCTTTTCTCTAGGGGATCTTCAGAAAACTAAGATCATGGCATCTGTTTCCAAGAGGTGGGGAAACAACAGAAACAGGGACAGACTTATTTTGGGGGGCTCCAAAATCACTGCAAATGTTGACTAAAGCCATACATATAAAAGACGCTTGTTCCTTGGAAGAAAAGTTGTGACCATCTAGATAGCATATTAAAAAGCAGTGACATTACTTTGCCAACAGAGGTCCATCTAGTCAAAGCTATGGTTTTTCCAGTAGTCATGATGGATGTGAGAGTTGGACTCTAAAAGCTGAGCGCCCAAGAATTGAAGCTTTTGAACTGTGGTGTTGGAGAAGACTCTTGAGAGTCACTTGGACTGCATGGAGATCCAACCAGTCCACCCTAAAGGAAATAGGTCTTGGGTGCTCATTGGAAGGACAGACGCTGAAGCTGAAACTCCAATACTTTGACCACCTGATGTGAAGAACTGNCTTTTGAACTGTGGTGTTGGAGAAGACTCTTGAGAGTCACTTGGACTGCATGGAGATCCAACCAGTCCACCCTAAAGGAAATCGGTCTTGGGTGCTCATTGGAAGGACAGACGCTGAAGCTGAAACTCCAATACTTTGACCACCTGATGTGAAGAACTGACTCATTGGAATAGATCCTGATGCTGGGAAAGATTGAAGTCATGAGGAGAAGGGGATGACAGAGGATGAGATGGTTGGATGGCATCACCAACTTGCTGGACATAAATTTAATCATGCTCCAAGAGTTGGTGATAGACAGGGAAGCCTGGCGTGCTGCAGTCCATGGGGTTGCAAAGAGTCAGACATGACTGGGAGACTGAACTGAACTGAAAAGTTATTTTAGGGCAAAAATTACTATGACTATGGATAATTTAGCCAAGGCAATAATTAAAATGAGGCATAGCTGTCTTTTTCCTCTCATTATATTTAGTTGTTTTCATAAGATTATAGGCGATATCACGTTTAAGTTTATTAGAATCCTCATGTATCATTATAATTTAGGGCCCAGTATTAAGTCCATGAAGCTTTGCCATTGGTACTTTATAGCAAATGTTGACCTTAATTTAAAATCTATGTTGTGGAGGTACCAAAACCAGT
The DNA here is from genome assembly GCA_006410675.1 of Oreotragus oreotragus. Taxonomy (NCBI): domain Eukaryota; kingdom Metazoa; phylum Chordata; class Mammalia; order Artiodactyla; family Bovidae; genus Oreotragus; species Oreotragus oreotragus. Next base: position 52,873 of record SJYX01011366.1, read on the forward strand.
CAATATCCTATCTTTTTTATTATTTATATTTTTATTAGTAAATTGGAGATTTTCAGTTGAATCAATAATCTGTTTTAGTTATATATATACCTGTGTGTTTGTCTTGTTGTTTCTTGACCATGCATCCTGTTCTTTCCTTTTTATTTTTAAACTCCACATTTTCTCCCCCATTTGAACTTCTAGCAGCCTAAAACCTCTGTTTTTAGTTTTTCTATCTATTCAGTAATTCATGTATGGACCTTCTCTGTGGTTACAGGAAATGGGAGAGAAGTGGTAGGTTCCCTGCTTCATTGGCAGCCATCTCTTGTTCCAAGCCTTCCTAGTTTACCTCCCAGGGATTAGGGTTTACAGATAAGGAGCTGTCACTGCCTTTCTTTAGGACAGCACAAAAGTCCCCTTGTCCAAATTATCAGTCAACTCAAATGTTGATAAGCAGTGGCTCAAGTAGGCTGGCTATTTTTTTTTTTTTTCATTGCTTAAGACATTGGGTAACCTTGGTAGATGTATCTAGAATATGGGAATGAGATAATCATTCCCTTATTCAAGAGTCCCCTCTTGTTTTAACTATCTGGCTACTGTGGGTTTCCAAGAGTGAAACTCACAATATACTTGGGGATCTTGGGAGCATGAAGTTGGTTGACAGTAGCAGCAAAGGATGTAGTAGCACACCTCTGGAGGTGCCATCTCTTCACTGTAAGGAAGTTCAATCAACACCTGCTTCTACAAGGGTCACCTGAAACACATGGACAAACCCAAATTCTGCTCCAAATAGTAATACTCATAAACAAGGATGCTGAAGAAGTGACAACCCCCTGAAATAAGCCCCGCCAAAAACGGATTATGACCAGAAGCACAGCTGACTCCAGAGAGTAGAGCTCAAGTGACTCATTGTTTCTATAGCTCTTAGGGAGGCCCACACCTGGGCTGGAATCTAGCCCTCCTTCCCCTAGACTTTAGGCAATATTTTGAATATTCCAACACCGAGGAAATTTGGGTAAAGAGAGACATGGGCACCACTAACAGACAGAGTAAGTTTTGTAAGATTTAAAATTTCTTTGATGGTGGGACACAGCACATAGGCACTGGGATAGATGAAAAGCAGAACTGTTTGTAACCTGGGTTTTCAAAAGAGAGAAGGCTGCCAGCAGGGTCACATAGTGGTTGGACATGAAGACAAGATAACAGAGCTGTATGGGGCACCTTCTATATGGCAAGATGGGTAGGGTATTCATATTTCTTGGCCTTCCTGAGGATTAGCTTATTTGAATAATTTCCCAGGTTCTGGGACAAGAAAGTTGCCCCTAGTTATCTGATTACTGGCCCTGACCCATTATTGTGTGCTTAGTCACTCAGTTGTGTCCAACTCTTTGTGATCCCACTGGTTGTAGCCCATGAGGCTCCTCTGTCCATGGAATTTCCCAGGCAAGAATACCGGAGTGGGTTACTATTTCCTCCTCCAGGGGATCTTCCCAAACCAGTGATCAAACCCACATCTCCTGCACTGAAGGCAGAATCTTTGCCACTTAGTCACCAGGATTGCAAGTGTATAACAAAAAAGAATGTGAAAGTTCAGTAATGGAAGTGGCTGAATGCAGGCTTAGTTAGCTGCTCAAGACAGGGAGCTGACTGGTCTCCAGCTAAGACCTCAAAACTAGGTTAAGACATCCTTAAAAAAAAAAAAAAGAAAAGAAAAGAAAAGCTGTACTACAGGACTTATACAGGCCTATTGAATCGGAATCCACATTTTAATATCTCCAAAACACGACAACACACGTTCAAGTTTGAGAAGCACTGCTTTAAGCAGTACCTTTTCAGGAACAGTTGAAACATTGGAAATACTTAATTTGGAAAAGAAGAAATTTTGAGATAACTATTGGAGGTGAGTCATAATACATTTTAAAAATCTAAATAAGAGGGCTTTCATGATATAAGTGGCCTCATAGGAAAGAAGAAGAAATATTAATTAAAAGTTTAAGAATCTAGATTTTATTGAAATAAGATCTTGGTCAACCCACTGTATTATTAGGCACCCCTCTCAATGGAAGAATTATATATCCTCATTCTATTTAACAGGCATGGCCATATAACTTGTTCTGGCCAATGAAATGTGAAAGAAAAAAGACATTTGTTATCTCAAGTGGAAATTTTAAGACCTAGTGAATATTTCAACATTTTTCATTTCCTTGTTTTTGAGATCACAGAAATGTAGGTCAAGATAGAGCTTCCAGCAGTCTATGCACCTCAGGCACTATATAATAAGTAGTGTTTCACTATCTTGCAATGGACATCTAGTATAAACAAGAAATGTTTTTGTTTTAAGAATCTTTTTTTAATGTTCATTTGTTTCCTTCTTTTAGACCTCTGAAATCTGAAGGCTGTTTGCAACCAGTGTAGCATACCTTAGGGTGGCCTGGCTGTGGCAATGAAGAACTTTCTGAAATAAGAAGCATGCAAAAAGGCAATACACTGTCTTCTGAGGAGTGAGGGGAAAAAAAAAAAAACTTTGCAATCAATTAAACATTGACTTCAACCCCAGCTCCATTGTTCCCTGACAATTACATGTACATGGTTTGGCACCTCATGGAGGTTTGGTAAGTGTTACTTTCTTTCCACTAATGCAGCCATTTTCATATAAGGCTGTGAAGCTCCATGTTTCCATAGGGGTGCCTCAGGGATCATGATATACCTCTGAGAGGTTGTTAAATTTCCAGAGCTCCAGTTGTGCAGTCTCCTATTCAATCAGTGTGACCCTACTTGATTTTTTTTTTTAACATATTATAGTGGCATTTAAATTTAGCTGACTAAAAATCTCCAAAGGGTCAAAGGGTATAAAACCTAATGTACTTGAGAATTCCTTGTGAATGGAAATGTGCTAAATGTTTTACTTAACTATAGTTGAGCAAAGCTAGGGTGGCAAAATATGCTAGTTTTTACAGATCTGATGGCTTAATTAGTAATTGTTCCCTGTTTTATTCTCAAAATTTGCCAATTTAGGTGATAAATTATGTGGTCACCCTAATAAAACTTGAGTATCATGGTGTTATGAATAAAGGATGATGATGATGACAAATAGTTGACATTTGCATAACTGCTCACAATGTACTGAGCAGATTTCATTCCTTTTACAAAAAAAGTGATTCTTTGTATCTGATAAATAAATGGGACTAGATATGTTCTAAGAAACATTTCAACTTTGAAATTCTACCATAAAATAAACAATAGAAGAGAGTAATTTCATGTCTTTAGAGGATGGAGAAACTATCATGGTTAAATATAATAAAATAAATAGAAACCATGATTGGACAGCATTTTCATATTTGAAAGCATTATGTGGTTCTAAGAGATAAGCTATATCTTATGAGCATGCAGGATTCCATGATGTTCAAAAATCTTTTGAGTTGGGTTCCGGTCAAGATGGCGGAAGAATAGGACGGGGACACCACTTTCTCCCTCACAGATTCATCAAAAGAACATCTCAAGGCTGAGCAAACTCCACAAAACAACTTCTGAATGCGGGCAGAGGACATCAGGCACCNGGTTCTAAGAGATAAGCTATATCTTATGAGCATGCAGGATTCCATGATGTTCAAAAATCTTTTGAGTTGCAGGAGAAAGTCAGCTTAAAAGCAACAGAAATAATATCCAACCAAGACCCAGAGCCATCGGGCACTGGTTATATATTTTAATCTAAGTTAAAATATAGTTTTTGAATCTAAAGGATGTGTTCAGAATCTCCACTTTCACTTTTTGTAATAGAGTCACTGACAAAAATAGAGTTCACATGTATCCTCAGTGTTATAATCACGGGTTCAGCTGCATCCTAGTCATAGTTCCAGTTCTTAAGGACTCAAAATTGAAAGGGCAGCTCCAAACATGTTGGTTTAGGAATGTAGCTTGTCAGGTTACGTAGGTTTATGTGATTGTGGTGTGAATGGTAAGCATTTTTCAGTTCATGAAGGAGACTTCCCTGGCAGTCCAGTGGTTAAGGCTTCACCTTCCAATGCAGGGACTGCAAGTTTGATCCCTGGTCAGGGAGCTAAGATTCCACATGCTTTGTAGCCAAAAAATCAAACCATAAAAGAGAAGCTATATTGTAACAAATTCAATAAAGACAACAAAAACAAAATTTTTAAAGGTTTAGAATCACTTATAAAAAATAAAACTGACTTTATATTATTTAATATTAGGAAATCTAAGCATAAATATTTGTATTTTAGCTCTTTAATACAATATGTGTGTGTCAGCATGAGTTCCAAGTCACTTCACTCGTATCTGACTTTTTGTGACTCTATGGACTGTATGTAGCCTGCCAGACTCCTGTCCATGGGACTCCTCAGGCAAGATGATTTCAATATGTAACTCCAATTTCAAATGTATAATTAGAAATTTATATTTTAAGTTGAAATTCTCCTAAATTTAAAACAATATTGCAATGTTCAAGATAACTGAGACTCACTCTGTTCAATTTTTGGTGTGTGACAGTGTTAAGAATCAAACTTGCAAAAGTTTATCAACAAAATAGCAGAGGAAATTAAAAACTAAATCATGTAGTTCAGAGTACTGATTAGTGGATGGACTATATGTAGACTCAAGCATCATTTGAATACCTCACATTGTCATTTAAATTGTGTTGGCCAATATAAACCAAATTTAGAAAATTCATTTATAAGCATCTCTGTGGGGGGGAAAACAATCAACATAAGTAGTCATTGCATATATAAATATTCATTTTCCTAAATAGCCACACATCAATCCTGTTTCCTAATAACTTCCAGCCTTGCTTTTCAGGTGTGAAAATAATGACAAGTGGCTGCAATGAAGTTTAAGTATTTAAATGTAATCATAAATTTGACAAAATATTAGCCTCTTATGAGCAATGGGATTTGGGATTAAATCTAATCTTCTCCATGCAGAACATTATTTCTATATTTTATTAATGAAAATAGACAATTTTCAAGGATTTTCAAACCATAAATGCAGCCCAGTATGAAAAGTCTAAAGCTCAGACCTTGAGTTCTTAACTGATAATAAGCTTAATCATCAAATCAATATTTTGTGAACAGAAATTCTGGCGAGTTTTGTGTGCCTGAGGACAATATTTTATGGGTCAATGATGCTATATAGTAAGTGAAAATCATTGCAGCATGCCTGAGAGGGAAATAAAATTAATGAAACAAAATATTCAGCTGTTTTTACAAAATATTGGACAGCACAAATTATTTGGTGTAACCATTGATTTTTTTTTTTGAGCTTGCTGATTCCTATATAATGACTCTTCAGGGTACTATAACTTGTAGTTGTGTATGCTTTGTATTACCTCGTATTTATTGATAACTAATTCCATTTTTAAGTCACTCTACATAAGTATTGGATGAGGTTAAACAAAGCTTTTAGAATAAAAAGATATTTGGGGTGGAGAAAGTTGGAGCACATCTTTTTCTTTTTTTATCCCCCTTTTTTCAAGGAGAGGAAAGAGGTTGAAAGAATTAGCTCCATGTACAGTCATATAGGCATTCACAGAGCACTGGGGCAGGAGTATTCACATATTACCTTTTCCATAACTTTTCATGATGTTTCTGTAATTCAACATAACCAGAGCCTCCCCACCTGCCAGTAAGCCCCACACCAATAAGTCATTTTGGTCATGACCAATGTTGCATGGTGATTTCCCTGATTCTAGAACACACAGCAGGACAAACAGCAAGAAGATATTTTCTTTGCCTTTGTACGGGTGAAAGTAATGGGGTTGACAAAATGAAAGAATTATATATATGTGTGTGTGTGTGTGTGTGTGTGTGTGTATGAATATAAGGGAAATTCTATCCAGATAAAATGCCACTTCCTCAGGGGAAAGATAATTAAAGAATTGGTTGCATCTTTCAAAGTATTATAAACAATTATATTAACCTGATATCAGTGAAATACACTGGTGATTCTCCCTTCTTTTCATTTTGAGGTTTCTTTCTTTTCTCATTATTCCCATTACTCCAGTTCTATGAATTCAGGGATCCAGGCTTCCCTAGTGGGTAAGAAAGACACATACATGCTATAGCTCACCAAAAGTAGGATCTGTTTCAAGTCTCTCAGCAAATTGTCTGTCATTATCTCATTGAATCTGGGGCTCAGCTCACTTCTTTTCAGACTCAGCTAGTTAATCTAAGTGTGATAGACACAGCATGTACCACCAAGAACCCCGTCAAGAAACGACTGCCCTGCTATTGGAATGTGGTGAGCAAAGAACTTTCAATAGTCAGCTCTATAATGATCTGTTTTCAGCTGCAGAGAACAGCTTCATTAGAGGTTGAAACTTCCTGGGAAGTTCATACTAGAAACATAAGAAGGCTGGGGTATAAGTGAACAGTCATTTTAGCTCAAAATAAGACAGCTATGACAGATAACAGTTGCTGTGTACCTCCTCTTGCAGATTTACCATGTCTCTGTAGGACCTACATCAGACTTAAACTTTTCTTCCTCTGCTCAATTCTGATTTTCATCTTTTCCTTTTCCCACAAACGGTGATTTCTAATAAATACTTTGTACCCAGAACTTCATCATAATGTATGCTAAGCATTCCAATGTTTATTTATTTATTTTTTCATTCCAATGTTTAAAGTCAACAAATTCCTGTTAAAGTGTTGCTAGAAAATAACAGCTTAATGTACTCTGCTCTGGGTGTATTGTGGCTGAAGAAAAGACCCTTTAAAACAAAGCCCTCACCTCCAAATGATCAGTTTGTCATGCTAGAATTATCTTAACTTGGTAGGGCAGAAGTTTTGCAGCTCTTCCAAGGGCAAGGATATCTTTTAGGATCATTTTAAGGAACCTCTTTAGGAGGTAACTCAATCTTTATCAACCATTTTACCATGAAGATAGAAAGTGAAAACATCAAATTCTCTATGAAAGATAAATCATTTCTCCATTGATAGTATTTATAATTATTTTAAAAACAAGCAATGTATTATATATTCCATTAAATTATGTACATTCATTATAACTAATCCACTTAGGGGACAATCTCTATTTAACTTTTTACATAAGAAAACTGAAACTTAGAAAAGATAACTGACTTTCTTGAATGAATGAATGGATAGATAGGCAAATAGATAAATAGTGAAACAAAGCAATACTCCAAAATAAATATGAACTCTAAAGCCTGTGTTTCTGTCTTCCTGGGAGGAAAAAAAAAGGGTGAAATTTGGAAAGAGGAATAATGTTGATGCTATCACTAATATACCCAGGAGTTGGGAGCAGAGTTTCAGTAAAAACAAAGCTAAAGAAAATGCAGAAGCCTGAATTTCATCACTATTTTTTCTTTTTGGAATTGTCTGAACCAATGTCAAATACTTTGAAAAATTATTTTTGCATGGAGTTTGACATAAAATAATAAGAATTCCCTATTTATAAACTAAACTTTCAAGAATGTAGTAAAGATGAATAAGTGAAACCTTCTAAGACTTTTGATAATAACTGACTGAAAATATGAATAGAAGGTTACCATTATCACATATGTATTGAATCTCTAGGAAATGCCATATGAAGCACAAAGACACATTACCTTGATTACTTTTATTATTTACATACAGTCAAGATTTTTCAAGTATCTAATGATAAACTCCTAAAGGCAACCCACATCAGGATGGTTACCTTGGCAACTGAGTCTAACCAACCACAGAAACATTTTAGTATGACAGCAGCACCATCAGTGATAAACAGAAACAGTCTGACAAAGGAGGAAAATTGGCATATTGAACCTAAACAGGGCAGGAACACATAAGTTGGATACAAACAAATGCTGCAGTAGGTTGTGTTCTAAAATTCTACTTGTGAGAGAAATCTTCACTGCTCAAAAAAGTACACTAGCTGCCAGAGGATGTTTAATATTCCATCATGCAATGAGTACTCACAAGGTTGAAACTTCAGTTGGCCTGCCAGGATCTTAAACAAAATTATTTAGGTCACACTTCATAGGCACACAGATGATATTTTGAAATGGATTTCAGGGCACTAAAAAACTCTTGGTAAAGTGCTCCATGAATGCCTTTGAAATAAATTGATGCAGAGATGGTGCTGAAAGGTTGAAAAGCTTAAGTCATTGATTTCCTCAGTTAAGTAAGTGTGGAGAACTAGACAAGTGAGAAGACTGCAGTCTTCCTCATACCTCTTCAAACATATCACAGGTACATTTCCAGCTCCCTTGATTTGTGATACTGAGTTTAAGTTGATGGCCTTCTGGGAAAGTTCATTGTAATGTCATTTTTTATAGTCCAGACAAATCCCTACAGGTTGGCTTTGGATACACAGGATAAGATAACAGTACACAGATAATATGCTGAACAGCCAAGCGAAAATTCTGTGTTATTATTTCAGTATGTACAGGCAGCTGGATTGCAAACACCACACTTATATTATCATATTTGCTCAAAAATAGCCCATTTTTGAAACTGAATAAATATGGGAATAATACAACTAAAAAAATAATGTACTGTGTGTTTCTTGTATTGAATCTCTGAGCCCTATTAGAAAGAGTGCTAATTTCAATGTGGCATCTACTGGTGTGATTTTCAAGACTGGATTAGGTATCCCATTTTTTGTACACTTAAAGAACTTTATGAAAATAGCTATTGAATTATTTTATAATCTTTGTGCACTGGCTTGTCTCTTCTTTTCACTGAAAGCTCTTTGAAAGTAATCCTCTTTATATAAATGCATATCCTCAGGATGTTATCCAGCATCTGGCTCAGAGTATATGTATAGTAAATGTTTTTTGACTGAATCAGTAAAACAGTAGAGACTACATGTGAATTACAATGATTGTAGCTAGTGGAACTCCTGTTGACTTCTAATCTCTGATGCTACTGCCTCAGACAGAAACTTGGTGTCCTGGGCTTTCTTGATCTACAAGGAAATAAACTGGGAGTGAGAGAGGGAAACTGATTTTTTTTTTTCCTTTTGTTCAACTCACATCACTCAGTATTGTAAATTATCTAGTGTTATTTTGAAGCAATCGTACCTGTTGGAATTTTCCCTGACCAGACATAACTTCAGATCTAAGATATTAAATTTCCAATTTATCACATGAACTGATAACTCCCTAGACTTCTTTTCTTTTCTTGAGTGCTTTGAGAAGCCGCTGAATGAGCCCCACTCAGGCTTTGAATCTTAGTCTTTGACCTGTGTCAGTCTCTAGATCTGCTTAATACAAATTATTGATGCTAATGTGACGACTAAGGATTCAGCTTTTTAATTTTTTGCATTTTCTTTATGCCAACAGATGATCAGAAATTATATGGGTGTCATGAAAAGTCAACCATATAAAAATGAGATCATATTTGGCTTTCTGTGATAGGCTTTCACTTATCATATCGTCCTCCAGGATCATCCATGTTATCACTAGTGAATAAGGTATAGTCAATGTGAGAGTATAGATATCTCTTTGAGAAAGTGATTCCATTTCCCTTGGATATATACTTTCCTATTATCTGGATGTTTGTACTTTCCCAAAATTCCTTCGTTGAAAACCTAACCCTTAAAGTTAATGATATTATTAGGCGGAGCCTTTGGGAGATGGTTAGGACATGAGAGATGAATCCTTGTGAATAGAATTAGTGCCCTTACGAAAGATACCTCACAGAGATTTCTAGTCCATTCTATTTTATACAAGGATAAAGTTCAATGTCTGCAACTCACAAGAAGGACTTCCATACTGCCACTCTGATCTTAGGCTTCTAGCTTCCAAAATTGTGAGAAATAAATTGCTGTTTCTAAGCCATCCAGTCTGTGGCATTTTGTTTCAAAACTCCAATAGACTGAGATATTAACAGATGTGAAATTCCTGGTTCATAAGATTGTTCAATTTTTATTTTTTTAAGAAACTCCATAATGTATTTTTATAATAGCTGTATAAATGTGTATTTCCACCTACAGTGTTCAAGTTTTCCTGTTTTCCACATTCTCAGCAACACTTGCTATCTTTCACCTTTTTGATAATAACCATCCTCACAGGTGTGAAAATGTTAATCGCTCAGTCATGTCTGATTCTTTGTGACCCCATGGACTGTAGCCCGCCAGGTTCCTCTGTCCATGAGATTCTCCAGGCAAGAATACTGGAGTGGGTGGTCACTCCTTTCTCCAGGGAATCTTCCCAACCCAGCGACTGAACCCAGGTCTACTGCATTGCAGGTGGATTTTTTACCATCTGAGCTATCAGGGATGAGGTGATATTTTACATGGGTTTGGATTTGTATTTCCCTGATGTTGAGTGATTCTGAGTCCTTTTTAATATACCTGATGGCCATTTGTATATCTTCTTTTAAGAAATGTCTATTTGGGTCCTTAACCCATTCATAGAAGCAGAGAGCAGAATAGTGGTTGCCAGGCATTTGAGGGGTGGGAAAAGTGAAGAAATGTTAGTCACAGGGTACAGAGTTTCAGATATTCAGGATGAATAAGTCCCAGAGATCTAATGCAGATCCTCATGAATATAAATAATGACACTGCATTGTACACTTGAAATTTACAGAATAAAAGAGCAAATTTTTATTGCTCTTAAAAAAAAAGTTAACTCTATCAAATGATTATATGTTATCTTGGCTACAATGATCATTTTATAGTAATACTATATCAAAACAAATCAAACAGTACATAATACATACACTTTTTAAAATTAATACCTCAGTAAAGTTGAGGGTGTGGAAGACTTTACTAATCATCTTATCATCTATTTGAAAAATATATGTTTTTACAGGCACACTATTCCTTCTTGATCAGTTTTGTTTTGTTTCAGAGAATAATATTCATTTCAAAGGTACCATTTGATCTTTGTATTAACAGTACCATTGCATTCAAAATAAATATTCTATCCATTTTCAGATAGCAAACTGAGCTTCCAGAAGTTGTAAGTGAACTAGTACTTTATAGAGCCTGGACAGAAAAAAAAAAAAATTTACTTTCTCCTTGCAGCTCCTACAGATGACATTCCATATCAGAGAGTAAAAAAAAAAAAAAAAAAAAAAAAGCACACCTTTTTAAATTCTGCTTGGGTCATAAGAAAATGCTGTATTATTCATGTTGTTCTTGAAAAGGAGGATGTTATGATTATTTGAGAGGATTTATATTTAGTAGCAACAACATAGTAGATGCCTTATAGGAAAAAAAGCCTTTTGTGAATAATTTTTCAAGCTATTATGATGTAAAAAATGTAGAAAAGACTTTCAAAAATGTTTATTTAAAAAAAAATCTGGCAAATATAACTTTGTCCCTGCTGTATATGGCATGGTTTGTATGCATAAAAGGAAGACACCTCATAGTTTATTTTAGAACACTCTTCTATTGGAAGTTTATCTCTCTATTTTAATCCATTATATAATTTCTTCCAGAAATCTGTGCAGTAATTTTTCTAGGAAAATATCTTTCAATTTGATGAGTTAGAAAGCTCTGTTATAATAGGCTTCTTGATAGACAGGCATAATAAAAACTTATTTAAATTTATGTCATGAAGACAAAACAAATGTCATATTAAAAAAAAATACAAGATGACCTTTTGAAGCAAGGTTAACAATCTCATACCCAAGAGGCAAAAATGATATAGCTAATGTTACTTTTCATTTGTCATGATGCACAACCACACAAATGATATTTGTATTTGAAAAGGTCAGAGTGGATGATGTGATTGCTTACTAACACATGATATAATTTAAATTAGGCATTTTACAGTTACATTGTTGAAAAAGTTTAATGGCCATGGGGACTATTGATAGCTGCATCTGAAATTTTCCCATTCTAAAGTTATCATGGCCATGTGTTGTCTGTGATTGATAGTGGTAAAAATGTTAGCTCTCAGAATTTTTTTTTTAGACCATATTTTGGGCCTGCAGAAAAAAGTTGAACAGACCTTGCATAACACACGCTTTCATCATATATCTTAACTTTTAAAAATCATGACACACTTATCTCTGGTCAGTTAATTGTTAAAAATAAATGGATTTACAGCAAAGTTTTTTTTCTGTAAGGCACCAACTTACTTATTGTACATTGTGTGTGTTACTCATCTCTACAGTTGTATCATGAAAGCAGCCACAAAAAGTAATACAAATAAATGTGTGCAGCTGTATTACAACAAAACTTCCAATTTACAAAACTGATGATGGATGAATGGCTGTAGCTTGATTCTTGATAGAATAACAACATCTACAGTTCTGATAGATACAAATTATTGTGGCTCTTAATTTACGAGTTACTGAATAATCCATTGTATTATTATGGGACTTTTCTTTGAAGGAAAGGCAGTTGCTCATTTCACCAGCTTCCTACTTACCCAAGTCTTTCCTGAAAAAAAAAAAATGGTATTTCCATGCAATATTAAGCTATCAGGTAATTGTATGGTTACAATTTTCCTAGATTAAAAAATGTAATGGGGAGATGGTTCAAAGATGCAGAGGAATCATACAGGAAGACCACTTTCTCTCCCACAAATTTATCAAAAGATCATTTGACTGCTGAGCAATTTCCACAAAACAACTTCTGAGTGCTGGCGGAGGACACCAAGCACCCAGAAAGGCAGACCCTTAGGACAAAATATAAAAGACAAAAAGAGAGACAGAAGAGTTAGGGATGGAGACCTGTCCTGGGGGGCAGTTGTGAAGGAGGACAAGTTTCCAAACAGTAGGAAACCCTCTCACAGGCAGGTCTGTGGGGGAGTTTTGGAATCTCAGAGGGCAACATAACCAAGAGAAAACAAAACAACAACAACAACAAAAAAACCCCAAAGAAGATGCATCTAACCACAACTGGCCAGCGAAGAACCACTAGTGAGCGGGGACTGGACAGGGAGGCACGGGCTGCATCATCAATCCTTAGGGTAAGGACTGGGCCTGAATGCCCTGAGAACAATCAGAGAGCTAACGTGAGACAGCAATCCAAACTGTGGGATTGCCAGAGAGAGAGAGAGAGAGAAATAGAACTTTCCTGCAAAAGGCTCTAACGTGCTGCCTGGCCTGCTCACAGAACAAAGGATTGAGCAAATACCACAGGAGAGAGAGCCAGCTGCGAACAGGGCCCTCCCACCAGCCAGAGATGAAGAGGCAGGTGTGCAATAACCAGAGCTGGAAAGCAAGGGGCAATCTTAGCCTGAGAGTCTGACATCCTCCACCAAACAGTGAGCAGGCTCCCAGTTGCTAACCATGTCTTCCTGGGATCCTGGATGGTTGACATCTGCCAGGAGGGTTGTAGCCTAAGATCAGCTCCCCAGAGGAGACACATGGTACACCTGAGATGGTGCCCTGTGGCGCACCTGGGAAACCAAGCAGCTCGGACTGGGGAGATGATTAAGATGACAATCCCCCCTGGGACAATGTGCTCACCAAGCATCTGGTTGCCCAAGCTTCTTGGACCTGACAAAGGCAAAAATGTGTGCCCAATCGAATCTGTGCCCTTGCAGAGGACCCAAGAACCTGAACCTGAGCAGCTTAGACCTGGGAAATGCATGAAATGCAGGGCCTACTTTGGACAGTGCCCCTGCAGAGCATCCTGGAACCTGGGCAGTGTAGACCTGGAAAGCACACGCCACTGTGAGCTGGGGAAAACCCAGTGTGGTCCACGCACTGCAAGCACTCCCCACACACACCAGTGATATTTCTTTGCAGTGTGCCTCCTTATCCACAACACAACTGAACAGGTGAACCTCAATAAGTGACCACCTTAGCCCCCTTTGTCAGGCTAAAAATTAGACATTGAAGAAAGCTGCAAACAGAGGAAGCCAAAATAAACAAAGAAGAGGTGAAAATGCAGTGATAGGTATAACAGATTAAACCCATGTAATTAACTTTGACTAAGCATTGGAGGGGCCTATAGACCTGGCAAACCTTACAAGCTGGAACAAGGAACTATCTGAAACTGAACTGACCCCACACTGCCCACAACAGCTCCAGAGAAATAGCTAGATATATTTTCACTATTATCACTTTATAATTTGGTTTTAAATTTAAGTTCTTTATTACTCCTTTAATTTTCATTTTTATAATCTACTATTACCTGACAAAAAAGACCCTATTTTTAAAACAAATGTCATATATATATATACATATATATATATAATAATTTTTGTGATTGGTTTTGTTTTGTATTTTTAATATTATATTTTTGAGAGTCTAATTACTCTTCATGGGGTTGCAAAGAGTTGGACACGACTGAGCGACTGAACTGAACTGAATCTCTACTCTAGATTTTTAATATTTGCATTTTGGTATTGTTATCAGTTTTGTAACTTCATGAATTTAATCTCAGTATCTTTTTTCACTTAAGGGTGTGATTACTGGCTTGATTGCTCTCTCCCCTTTTGACTCTCCCTTTTCTTCCCCAGGTCACCTCTATCTCCTTCCTCCCCCTTCTCTTCTTTATGTAACTCTGTGAATCTCTCTGGGTGTTCCAGACTGTGGAAAAAACTTAGGGAACTGATTACTGGCTAGATTGCTCTCTCACCATTTGACCCCTCCTCTTCTCCTCTTGATCACCTCTATCTCTGTCCTCCCTCTTCTCTTCTCCATGTAACTCTGTGAACCTCTCTTGGTGTCCCTTACTGTGGAGAACTGTTTTACCATTAACCTAGATGTTTTATCATATGTGCTGTTTGGATAGAGAAGTCTTGAGGCTACTGTAAGAATAAAAGCCAGAGGCAGGAGGCTTAACTCCAAAACTTGAGAACATCAGAGAACTCGTGATTCCAGAAACATTCATAGACAAGAGCTCATCCAAAAGCCTCCATACCTACACTAAAATCAAGCTCCACCCAAGAATCAACAAGTTTCAGAGCAATACATACCACACTAATTCTCCATAAAAGCAGGAACACAGCCCTGAGCTTGAAAGACAGTCTGTCCAAAGCCATGCCAAACCCATAGACACCCTAAAACTCACTACTGGACATTTCATTGCACTTCAGAGAGAAGAGATCCAGCTCCATCCACCAGAACAGAGATGCAAGCTCCCCTAACCAGGAAACCTTGACAAGCCACTAGCCCAACCCTACTCAAAGGGAGCAGGCTCCACAAAAAGAAGAACCATGAACTTCCAGCCTACAGAAAGGCACTCCAAACACAGTAATCTAAATGAAATGAAATGGAAGAGAATATTCAGCAGGTAAAGGAACATGATAAATCCCCATAAAACCAANGTGAGCAGGCTCCCAGTTGCTAACCATGTCTTCCTGGGATCCTGGATGGTTGACATCTGCCAGGAGGGTTGTAGCCTAAGATCAGCTCCCCAGAGGAGACACATGGTACACCTGAGATGGTGCCCTGTGGCGCACCTGGGAAACCAAGCAGCTCGGACTGGGGAGATGATTAAGATGACAATCCCCCCTGGGACAATGTGCTCACCAAGCATCTGGTTGCCCAAGCTTCTTGGACCTGACAAAGGCAAAAATGTGTGCCCAATCGAATCTGTGCCCTTGCAGAGGACCCAAGAACCTGAACCTGAGCAGCTTAGACCTGGGAAATGCATGAAATGCAGGGCCTACTTTGGACAGTGCCCCTGCAGAGCATCCTGGAACCTGGGCAGTGTAGACCTGGAAAGCACACGCCACTGTGAGCTGGGGAAAACCCAGTGTGGTCCACGCACTGCAAGCACTCCCCACACACACCAGTGATATTTCTTTGCAGTGTGCCTCCTTATCCACAACACAACTGAACAGGTGAACCTCAATAAGTGACCACCTTAGCCCCCTTTGTCAGGCTAAAAATTAGACATTGAAGAAAGCTGCAAACAGAGGAAGCCAAAATAAACAAAGAAGAGGTGAAAATGCAGTGATAGGTATAACAGATTAAACCCATGTAATTAACTTTGACTAAGCATTGGAGGGGCCTATAGACCTGGCAAACCTTACAAGCTGGAACAAGGAACTATCTGAAACTGAACTGACCCCACACTGCCCACAACAGCTCCAGAGAAATNCTGTGAGCTGGGGAAAACCCAGTGTGGTCCACGCACTGCAAGCACTCCCCACACACACCAGTGATATTTCTTTGCAGTGTGCCTCCTTATCCACAACACAACTGAACAGGTGAACCTCAATAAGTGACCACCTTAGCCCCCTTTGTCAGGCTAAAAATTAGACATTGAAGAAAGCTGCAAACAGAGGAAGCCAAAATAAACAAAGAAGAGGTGAAAATGCAGTGATAGGTATAACAGATTAAACCCATGTAATTAACTTTGACTAAGCATTGGAGGGGCCTATAGACCTGGCAAACCTTACAAGCTGGAACAAGGAACTATCTGAAACTGAACTGACCCCACACTGCCCACAACAGCTCCAGAGAAATAGCTAGATATATTTTCACTATTATCACTTTATAATTTGGTTTTAAATTTAAGTTCTTTATTACTCCTTTAATTTTCATTTTTATAATCTACTATTACCTGACAAAAAAGACCCTATTTTTAAAACAAATGTCATATATATATATACATATATATATATAATAATTTTTGTGATTGGTTTTGTTTTGTATTTTTAATATTATATTTTTGAGAGTCTAATTACTCTTCATGGGGTTGCAAAGAGTTGGACACGACTGAGCGACTGAACTGAACTGAATCTCTACTCTAGATTTTTAATATTTGCATTTTGGTATTGTTATCAGTTTTGTAACTTCATGAATTTAATCTCAGTATCTTTTTTCACTTAAGGGTGTGATTACTGGCTTGATTGCTCTCTCCCCTTTTGACTCTCCCTTTTCTTCCCCAGGTCACCTCTATCTCCTTCCTCCCCCTTCTCTTCTTTATGTAACTCTGTGAATCTCTCTGGGTGTTCCAGACTGTGGAAAAAACTTAGGGAACTGATTACTGGCTAGATTGCTCTCTCACCATTTGACCCCTCCTCTTCTCCTCTTGATCACCTCTATCTCCCTCCTCCCTCTTCTCTTCTCCATGTAACTCTGTGAACCTCTCTTGGTGTCCCTTACTGTGGAGAACTGTTTTACCATTAACCTAGATGTTTTATCATATGTGCTGTTTGGATAGAGAAGTCTTGAGGCTACTGTAAGAATAAAAGCCAGAGGCAGGAGGCTTAACTCCAAAACTTGAGAACATCAGAGAACTCGTGATTCCAGAAACATTCATAGACAAGAGCTCATCCAAAAGCCTCCATACCTACACTAAAATCAAGCTCCACCCAAGAATCAACAAGTTTCAGAGCAATACATACCACACTAATTCTCCATAAAAGCAGGAACACAGCCCTGAGCTTGAAAGACAGTCTGTCCAAAGCCATGCCAAACCCATAGACACCCTAAAACTCACTACTGGACATTTCATTGCACTTCAGAGAGAAGAGATCCAGCTCCATCCACCAGAACAGAGATGCAAGCTCCCCTAACCAGGAAACCTTGACAAGCCACTAGCCCAACCCTACTCAAAGGGAGCAGGCTCCACAAAAAGAAGAACCATGAACTTCCAGCCTACAGAAAGGCACTCCAAACACAGTAATCTAAATGAAATGAAATGGAAGAGAATATTCAGCAGGTAAAGGAACATGATAAATCCCCATAAAACCACACAAAGGAGGAGGAGATAAAGAGTCTACTTGAAAAAAATTCAGAATAATGATAGTAAAGATGACACAAAATCTTGAAGCAAAATAGAATTATACATAAACTAGAGACAAGGATTGAGAAGATGCAAGAAATGTTTACCAAGGACCTAGAAGAAATAAAGAAGAGTCAATCAATAATAAATAATGCAATAACTGAGATCAAAAGCACTCTGGAGGGAACCAACAGTAGAAGAATTCAGGCAGAAGATAGGACAAATGAGGTGGAACATAGAATGGTGGAAATAAATGAAGCAGAGAGGAAAAAAGAAATAAAAGAATTAAAAGAAACTGGACGACCTCAGAGACCTCTGCAATAATGTTAAACACCCCAACTTCCAAATCATAGGAGTCCCAGAAGAAAAAAAGAAAGGGCATGAGAAAATACTTGATGATATAACAGTTGAAAACTTTCCTAAAATGGGGAAAGAAATAGCCACCCAAGTCCAAGAAACCCAGAGAGTCTCAAACAGGATAAACCCAATGTGAAACACCCCAAGACACATATTAATCAAACTAATAAGGATCAAACAAAAAGAGCAGATATTAAAAGGAGCATGGGAAAAGCAACAAATAACAAACAAAGGGATCCCCATAAGGATAAAACAGCTGATCTTTCAATAGAAACTCTTCAGGCCAGAAGAGAATGTCAGGAAATAGTTAAACTAATGAAAGAGAAAAGTCTACAACCTAGATTACTATGCCCAGCAAGGGTCACATTCAAATATGAAGGAGAAATGAAAAGCTTTACAACAAAGCAAAATCTGAGAGAATTCAGCACCACCAAACCAGTTCTTCAACAAATGCTGAAGGATCATCTCTAGACAGGAAACACAGAAAACGTTTATAAACTCAAAACAAAAACAACAACAACAAAATTACAATAGGATCATTCTTATCAATAATTACCTTAAATGTAAATGGGTTGAATGCCCAACCAAAAGAGAAAGACTGGCTGAATGGATACAAAAACAAGAGATATATGCTGTCTATGAGAGACCCACCTCAAACCAAGCGATACATACAGACTGAAAGTGAAGGGCTGGAAAAATATATTTAATGAAAATGGATATCAAAAGAAAGCAGAATTAGCAATGCTCATATCAGATAAAATAAACTTTGAAATAAAGGCTGTGAAAAGAGACAAAGAAGGACACTACATAATGATCAAAGGGATCAATCCAAGAAGAAGTTATAGCAATTATAAATATATATGCACCCAACATAGGAGCACCTCAATACAGAAGGCAAATGCTAACAAGAATGAAAGGGCAAATTAACAGTAACACAATAATAGTGGGAGACTAATATCCCACTCACACCTGTGGTGGAGAAGGAAATGGCAACCCACTCCAGTAGTCTTGCCTGGAGAATCCCAGGGAGGGGGAGCCTCATGGCTGCCGTCTATGGGGTCACACAGAGTCAGACATGACTGAAGTGACTTAGCAGCAGCAGCACACCTATGGATAGATCAACGAAACAGAAAATTAGCAAGGAAACACAAACTTTAAATGATGCAATGGGCCAGTTAGACCTAATTGATATCTATAGGACATTTCACTCCCCCAAAAATAAATTTCACCTTCTTCTCAAGTGCACATGAAACATCCTCCAGGATAAATCACATCTTGGACCATAAATCTAGCCTTGGTAAATTTAAAAAAAAAAAAAAAAGAAATCTTTTCAAGCATCTTTTCTGATCACAATGCTGTAAGATTAGATGTCAACACCAGGAAAAAAAAGAAAAAACTATTAAAAATACAAATATATGGAGGTTTAACAACATGCTCCTGTATAACCAACAAATCACAGAAAAAATCAAAACATACATAGAAACAAATGAACATGAAAACACGACAACCCCAAACCTACGGAATTCAGTAAAAGCAGTGATAAAGGGAAGGTTCATATCAATACAAACTTACCACCAGAAACAAGAGAAAAATAAAATAAACAACTTAACTTTACACTTAAAGTAACTGGAAAAAGAAGAACTCCAGGGTTAGAAGGAAAGAAATCATAAAAGTTAAATCAGAAATAATTGAAAAAGAAACAAAGGAGACTGAAATAAAAATTGTCAAAACTAAAAGCTGGTTCCTTGAGAAGATAAATAAAATAGACAAGCCATTAGCCAGACTCATCAAGAGAAAAAGGAAGCAGAATCAAATCAACAAATTAGAAATGCAAATTGTTAAATCACAACAGACAACATATAAATAACAAGGATCATAAGTGACTACTATCAACAACTATATGCCAATACAATGGACAACTTAGGAGAAATGGGTGAATTCTTCAAAAAGTGTAAGCTTCCAAAACAGAGCCAGGAAGAAACAGAAAATCTTAACAGACCCATCACAAGCACAGAAATCGAAACTGTAATCCAAACTATTCCAAGAAGAAAAGCCCAGGACCAGATGGCTTCACGTGTGAATTCTACCAAGAATTTAGAAAGAGCTAACACCTATCCTATGCAAACTCTCAAACTCATTCTAGGAGGCAACCATCACTCTAATATCAAACCCAGAAAAAAATGCCACAGAAGAAGAAAACTGCAGGCTAATATCACTGATGAACATAGATGAAAAAATCCTCAACAAAATTCTAGCAAACAGAATCCAACAATATATTAAAATGATCATACATTATGGCCAAATGGGCTTTATCCCAGGGATGCAAGGATTCTTCAATATTTTCAAATTAATCAATGGAATACACCACATTAACAAATTGAAAGATAAAAACCCTATGATTATCTCAGTAGATGCAGAGAAATCATTTGACAAAATTCAACACCCAGAAAGCAAGCACAGAAGGAACATATCTCTACATAATGAAAAACATATATGATAAACCCACAGCAAACATTATCCTTAATGGTGAAAAATTGAAAGCATTTCCCCTAAAGTCAGGAACAAGACAAGGGTATCCAATCTCACCACTACTGTTCACATGGTTTTGGAAGTTTTAGCCACAGCAATCAGAGAAGAAAAAGAAAAATAAATGTAGTCCAGATTGAAAAAGAATTAAACTCCCGCTGTTTGCAGATGGCATGATCTTCTACATAGAAAACCCTAAAGACACCACCAGAAAATTACTACAGCAAATCAATGAATGCAGAAATCCCTTGTATTCCTATACACTAACAATGAGAAAACAGAAAGAGAAATTAAGGAAACAATCACATTCACCATTGCAATTAAAAGAATAAAATCAGTCAGTTTAGTCACTCAGTCGTGTCCGACTCTTTGCGACCCCATGAATTGCAGCACGTCAGGCCTCCCTGTCCATCACCATCTTCTGGAGTTCACCCAAACTCATGTCCATCAAGTTGGTGATGCCATTCAGCCATCTCATCCTCTGTCGTCCCCTTCTCCTCTTGCCCCCAATCCCTCCCAGCATCAGGGTCTTTTCCAACGCGTCAGCTCTTTGCATGAAGTGGCCAAAGTACTGGAGTTTCAGCTTTAGCATCGTTCCTTCCAAAGAACACCCAGGGCTGATCTTCAGAATGGACTGGTTGGATCTCCTTGCAGTCCAAGGGACTCTCAAAAGTCTTCTCCAACACCACAGTTCAAAAGCATCAATTCTTCAGCTCTCAAGTTTCTTCACAGTCCAACTCTCAAATCCATACATGACCAATGGAAAAATTATAGCCTTGACTAGATGGACCTTTGTTGGCAAAGTAATGTCTCTGCTTTTTAACATGCTATCTAGGTTGCATAACTTTCCTTCCAAGGAGTAAGCGTCTTTTAATTTCATGGCTGCAATCAACATCTGCAGTGATTTTGGAGCCCATAAAAATAAAGTTTGGCACTGTTTTCACTCTTCCCCATCTATTTCCCATGCAGTGATGGGACCAGATGCCATGATCTTCGTTTTCTGAATGTAGAGCTTTAAGCCAATATTTTTACTCTCTTCTTTCACTTTCATCAAGAGGCTCTTTAGTTCCTCTTCACATTCTGCCTGCCATAAGGGTGGTGTCATCTGCATATTTGAGGTTACTGATATTTCTATTAGCAATTTTGACTCACTTCTTCCAGCCCAGAGTTTCTCATGATGTATTTCTGCATATAAGTTAAATAAGTGACAATATACACCCTTGACGTATTCCTTTTCCTATTTGGAACCAGTCTGTTGTTCCATGTTCAGTTCTAACTGTTGCTTCCTAACTTGTATACAGGTTTCTCAAGAGGCAGGTCAGGTGGTCTGTTACTCCCATCTCTTTCAGAATTTTCCATAGTTTATTGTAGTCCACAGTCAAAGTCTTTGGCATAGTCAAATATAAACTATGAAACAGAAACATAAAAATATAGAAACATAGAAATAGATGTTTTTCTGAAACTGTCTTGTTTTCCATGATCCAGTGGATGTTGGCAATTTGATTTTACAGCAGATATTTATATCTTGATAAAAATATAGAAACATAGAAATAGATGTTTTTCTGAAACTGTCTTGTTTTCCATGATCCAGTGGATGTTGGCAATTTGATTTTATATCAGATATTTATATCTTGATCAGATCTTGATCAGATGCTTCTATCTTTCCTTTTCTCCTTTGCTTTTCACTTCTCTTCTTTTCACAGCTATTTGTAAGGCCTCCCCAGGCAGCCACTTTGCTTTTTTTCATTTCTTTTTCTTGGGGATGGTCTTGATCCCTGTCTCCTGTACAATGGCATGAAGCTCCTTCCATAGTTCATCAGGCACTCTATCTATCAGATCAAGTCCCTTAAATCTATTTCTCACTTCCACTGTATAATCATAAGGGATTTTATTTAGGTCATACCTGAATGGTATAGTGGTTTTCCCTACTTTCTTCAATTTAAGTCTGAATTTGGCAATAAGGAGTTCATGATCTGAGCCACAATCGGCTCCCAGCCTTGTTTTTGCTGACTGTATAGAGCTTCTCCATCTTTCAGTTCAGTTCAGTCGCTCAGTTCTGTCCAACTCTTTGCGACCCCATGAATCGCAGCACACCAGGCCTCCCTGTTCATCACCTTCTCCCAGAGTTCACTCAGACTCCCGTCCATCGATCCTCAGTCATCCCCTTCTCCTCCTGCCCCCAATTCCTCCCAACATCAGAGTCTTTTCCAGTGAGTCAACTCTTCTCATGAAGTGGCCAAAGTACTGGAGTTTCAGCTTTAGCATCATTCCTTCCAAATAACACCCAGGAATGATCTCCTTCAGAATGGACTGGTTGGATCTCCTTGCAGTCCAAGGGACTCTCAAGAGTCTTTTCCAACACCACAGTTCAAAAGCATCAATTTTGCGGTGCTCAGCCTTTTTCACAGTCCAACTCTCTCATCCATACATGACCACAGGAAAAACCATAGCCTTGACCTGACGGGCCTTAGTTGGCAAAGTAATTTCTCTGCTTTTGAATATGCTCTCTAGGTTGGTCATAACTTTTCTTCCAAGGAGTAAGCATCTTCTAATTTCATGGCTGCAGTCACCATCTGCAGTGATTTTGGAGCCCAAAAAGATAAAGTCTGACACTGTTTCCACTGTTTCCCCATCTATTTCCCATGAAGTGATTGGCTGTAGAGAATATAATCAATCTGATTTCGCTGTTAACCATCTGTGATGTCCATGTGTGGAGTCTTCTCCTGTGTTGTTGGAAGAGGGTGTTTGAAATGGCCAGTGCATTTTCTTTGCAAAACTTTATTAGCCTTTGCCCTGCTTCATTCTGTATTCCAAGGCCAAATTTGCCTGTTACTCCAGGTGTTTCCTGACTTCCTACTTTTGCATTCCAGTCCCCTACAACAAAAAAGACATCTTTTTGGGGTGCTAGTTCTTAAAGGTCTTATAGGTCTTTATAGAACCGTTCAACTTCAGCTTCTTCAGCGTTACTGGTTGGGGCATAGACTTGGATTACTGTGAAATTGAATGGTTTGCCTTGGAAATGAACAGAGATCATTCTGTAATTTTTGAGATTGCATCCAAGTGTTGCATTTTGA